>VZRN01006387.1:307822-364475 GCA_013397935.1 Dasyornis broadbenti | reverse complement strand
TTTTTTTTTTTTTTTAACTGAGGAAGCACTTCCAGATATCCAGAGTGAATTTTGCTCATTGTTTTTACAGCTGGGTCACAGACCAGCCAGCTCTGCATGAGCCCTATTTCTATTAATTTCTATTTAATTTACGACATGCAGCAACACCCTCACAACCTGCCCCTTCTGACACCTGCACAAGCGCTGTACTTGGGACCCTGCTCCAAACACCACCTGAGGTCACCTCACCTGTGACCTGGGGGTGCTGGTCACAGCAGCTGAACATGACCCAGGTGTGCCCAGGTGGTCAGGACGGCCAATGGCACCTGGGCTGTACCAGCCATGATGTGGCAGCAGGACCAGGGCAGTGACTGTCCTCTGTGCTGGGCACTGGAGAGGATAAACCTCAAATCCTGTGTCCAGTTCTGGGCCCCTCAATTCAGGAAGGACATTGAAGGGCTGGAGCATGTCCAGAGAAGGGAACGGAGCTGGGGAAGGGTCTGGAGCACAATTCTGGTGAGGAGCAGCTGAGGGAGCTGGCGGGACTGAGCCTGGAGAAAAGGAGGCTCAGGGGGAATCTTCTGGCTCTCCACAACTCCCTGACAGGAGGGTGGAGCTGGGTGGGGATGGGACTCTGCTCCCAGGGAACAAGGACAGGACACGAAGACATTGCCTTAAGCTGAGCCAGGCGAGGTTTGAGTTGGACATTAGGAAGAATTTCTTCAGAGAAACGATGATTAGATATTGGAAAGGGCTGCCCGGGGACGGGGTGGAGGTTAATTCTTCTCTAGACGTGTTTAAGAAAGACGAGGTACTGAGGGCCACGGTTTAGCTGACACGGCGGTGCTCGCTCACAGGCTGGACTCTGTGATGTCAGAGCTCTTTTCCGACACAAATGACGCTATGGCTTCCGTGTCCCCCTCACGGCGGGGCCCGCCCCGCGCGGTCCCGCCCCACGCGCGCTGAGTGACAGCACCGGGGCCGCTCCGGGCGGGGCCGGGCCGGATTCGCTGCTCCGCGGCCCCTCAGGTAACGGCGGGGCGGCTCCGGGGCTCGGAGTGCCCGGCGTCCTCCGGTCCGGGGCTGATGGGGGTGCGGGAGCTGCGTGTGGGGAATGGCGGCCTGGGCTCGGCATTCGCGTGTGATGAGCTCCGGAGGCCGCCGAGCGGGGCCCGGGGCGCTTCTCTGTCTGTCTTGTCCGTCCGTGTGTCCGTGTGGCAGCTCCTGCCCTTGGCAGTCCGGTGGGTTCGTCCCACCAGAGCCTCTCGGGCCCGCAGAGTTTTGTGGTGCCGAGTTCTGCAGAGAAGCGGGTCAGTAGATGTGCTTAGGCTGTATCCGGGGAAGAGCAGTATGAGAAGGCCTTGGAAAAAAACCAAACCACCCATCATTTATTATTTATTAAGAGCATTCAGTTAAGGAATTAGAATAATAGAATTATAGATCATGCTGAGATAATTAACTGTGTAAAACTCAGAAGTAAAGACTTGATTTCACTTGAGAGGGCTTCAATCCGTACTTGTCCCTCCCCAAAAGGGGAATTTATGGGCTATGTCTAATTCAGCAGCTGGGATTCCGATGAACACAAAAGTGTGTTGTCCCTTCTTCCTTCAGGATCAGCTGGAAGAAAGCCCTCATAAGGTGGATCTGAGGGAATCTGTAGCCTTTGGGTCTGTGTTGTTTTCTGAAAGGGCATTTACATCTCAGGAGTGTCAGTTTGTTCTTAGCAGAACTCAAGGCCTGAATTTTAATTTTGAGAGACACACAAGTTTGGTGTAACACTTGACTGCCTGCAAGTCACAGAATCCTAGTATCACAGAGTGGTTTGGGTTGAGAGGGACCTTAAAACTTGTCCCAACCACCTGCCATGGGCAGAGATACCTTTCACAGCCTAGGTTGCTCCAAGCACTGTCCCACCTGGCCTTGGGCACTTCCAGGGATGGGGCAGCCACAGCTTCTCTCGACCTGTTCCAGGGCCTCACCCCACTCACAGTAAATAATTTCTTCGTAATATCTAATCTAGCCCTGCATTCTGTTAGTTTAAAGCCATTCCCCCTAGTCCTGTCACTGCATGCATTTGTAAAATACATCTTAAAATATGAAAATACATAAGGAATATTTTAGCCACTCATTCTTAAAACAAAGTTATGACTTTGACAACTTCTGTCTCTGTTCAACAGATGCCACATTGCCTCAGAGGAGGGGACGGATACCTTCCAGAATAACCATGAGCAGTTACTGGAAAATCCTGGGAATTTTCTTTCTCATTCTTCAAAGTGCACTGTCTCTTCAGCCAGCCCAGGCCAGAGTGCTGCTGGTTTCTTTTGATGGGTTTCGGTGGGATTACATCTACAGGGTGTCCACTCCCAATTTTCACTATGCCATGAGGAACGGGGTACACATCAGGCAGGTCACGAATGTGTTCATAACAAAGACATACCCCAACCACTACACCCTGGTGACCGGGCTCTACGCAGAGAGCCATGGCATCGTCGCTAACGAGATGTATGATCCTGTCCTGAATGAAACCTTCTCCCTGAACAAAATGAACACCCACAACTCCAAGTTCTGGGAAGAGGCCAGCCCAATATGGGTGACGAACCAGAGGGAAGGACACAAATCTGGTGCTGCAATGTGGCCTGGAACAGATGTGAAGATACACGGAGTCTTGCCTACACATTATATGCCCTACAATGAATCTGTTCCCTTTGAAGACAGGGTAGCAAAGCTCATTGACTGGTTTACGTCAGAAGAACCCATAAACTTTGGTCTCCTGTACTGGGAACAGCCTGATGAGATGGGCCACTTTCTGGGCCCAGAAAGCCCACATATGGGAGCAATAATCAGTGACATTGACAGAAAACTGGGATATCTCATATCTGAACTGAAGAAAGCGAAGCTGTGGGAGGTGATAAATGTCATAGTCACAAGTGATCACGGAATGTCACAGTCGTCCTCAGAAAGGCTCATTGAGCTTGATCAGTATGTGAGCAGAGAGCTCTATAAAGTCATCGACCACTCTCCTGCAGTAGCCATTTTACCAAAAGAAGGTAGGAGCTACAGCAGTAACATTCCTTGAGTAGGTACTTGAGTATCCAGACTTTATAGACTGAATTGGTAGTACCAGCACTGATTGCAGTAGGATATCAGCCTTGAACAAGGAGTACTTGCAGGATCCCTTTGTTCTTTTTGCAGGCTCTGTCAAAAGCCTGGATTAACTTTCAGAAAAGAAAAGGGTGCAAATCTGTTTGCTGTCGACTAATATTGCCAAGAATCCTTTAGTCCTTGTGAGAAGTAAGGTAATCTAATGGCATTATCAAGGCTGAATGTTATTCTAGATAGATAACACCTGAATGTTACATATCTTGCTTTTCATCAAGATGCTGAAGCCGTAGTGGAAGAATTATATTTCTAACTCAAACAGTAAACTGAGAACAGATGGGGATCTTTGATAAAAAGAAAGCCTGTGTTGGCTATTTGATTAGCTGCCAGCTATTGTATTTCACTTGAGGTTTTCCCCCTGTCATGCTGAACAGCCAGCCAGTTACATTCATACCATTTTTATTGTGATAAAGATGGGCAAGAATAATGTTGGAACTGAAGTCTGAAATCTGGTTGCAGTCACTGAAGGGTTGCTGAAGTGTCAGGTGTATGTTTAGTGTCACTAATGCATCTGCTCTTTATTTTGATGATCAAGTACTCTGAACTACTTGGTGCAAATGTGTTAACCTGGAAAATAACACCCCTGCCCACACAAAAGAAATGCTAATTTGGAAGTTGAGTTTTAAGGTGGCCTTCTGGAAAGGTGTTTTTTAAGAATTCTGTAACATTTGCATCACTAATGGACAGGTAGCACCCTGTATTTAATACCCAGCAGGGAGGGTGTTTTGCAGACTTAAGCGACCTTTGAATGCATGGACAAATGTCTCTTGTAATTTTTAATTTGAAGAATACTCCAGACTAAAATGTGAGTATGCCCAAACTGAGATCTCTGCTGTCTGAGCACAGTCAGGCCATGTAGCTGGGTGCTGTTTCTCTCTGTGGTGATAAAAGAGTCAAGTTTGGGAGCTTTATCCCCGTAGAGGCAAACATGGTTGACCAAGATGTTCTCATTAGGAAATAAAGAAGCTATAAAAGTAAACTTCAGTGCTGAAACGTCCCTAATGCAGTAGATGAGAGCTTTAAGATGTGTAACTTGATTCTCCTGTCTGCTAAATGCTGAAAAGAAACAGTATCTCTGCAGCAATTAGATGATGGGATTGTAAAAAAACCATTTCAGTGGATTTCAGAAACAGCTTGGATTCGATTTTGCCCAGAGATTCAGGTATTTATTACACTACCAATAAACAAGAATTAGTTTTGAGCACAGCTAAAATTCTTTCCTTCATGGTACCAGCTGTGATTTTTATTATAAAACAATGAACTTCACTGCCAGTTTAGGTATGAGCTAACATATGCTTAAGTACATAACACTGATTCTTCACCTGTTATTCCATTTGTCTTTCCTAAACCAAGGGAATGGTAAAACTTAGTGAGATACCGAGAAAAAGTTTGATTGCTTAAAAATGCAGCAGTTTCTTTTAACTGTTTGGCTGTGTAGTTCTTCCCCTAGAGATGGATTAAAGCCATTATTTAACCATGCTAGTACATTAGTGTGTGTGAGGAACTAATTATATGTTCACAAAGAAGGTACCTGTACCACAGCTGGTGATGCTGGCCTTTTTCTTGTATTTAATATAAATATATTAATTGAAATAATTAGGGTAAAATCAAGTTTGCTATATTTGGGTATTCTCCTCTCTGCCATCCCATACAGAAAAGTGGCATAGCACAATTAACTTTATTACTAATACAGTCCTAGAAATACTGCATTGGAGTCCCTCTACTTGTTGCTGTAACTATCTCTGATATCTTCACTTTTGCTGTCTCATCTTGACCTTTATTTTGTTTCTTAATTTTAGTAATTATTTTTTTGTGCCAGTTTGAGAGAAGAAACATTATGCATTAATGTCTTTCCTTCAGAATGTATACATTAGTGTATTTTCCTTCAGAATTTTAGGAACTGAGAGGGAAAAGGAAGATAGTTGCTTTAGAAACATTGGCTACCTCCTCCCCAACTTTTTTCCCCTGAGATCCATTTAAAACTCCATGGATGCTGGAAGTGGCAGGCTAAAGGGGCCTGCAGATGCACTCAGCTGCACGTGTGGCACAAAGTACTCACCTGAGTCACGGAGCTGAGGGATTTGGTGTGTCACAGGAGTCTGTTGTGTGCACTGCATAGCCCTCAGTAGGAATCTGTCCTGAAGTGGAGGGAACGGAACGAAGAAATTTGCTCAGGTGTCAGTTCCTGAACTTGCTGTTGTGTTCCTGGCTGTCTGTTCTAGTTCCTCCTTTCTGTGCACTGGTGTTCCAGCCAGCTTGTCCAACTGGTTATGGCTCTTCAGTGGCTTTTACTGGAAAGGCCAGCTCACAAACTGGAAATAAGCAAATAAAGATTTGGGGGTGGAAAATGCCTATTTATTCAGTGGTGTTGGTAGAGCTCTTGAGGGTTTATGCTCACTGTGACTTGGAAGGGAAAGGATCAGTGGGAATACAGAGGAGTAGCTCATGCTGTTGGCTGTTATTGAATAATAAAGAAAAGCAACAAACAATTAAACTGCTTTAAAATAGATGAAAAGTGTCACTTGTCACAGCCAACTGGGACGACAGACAGAATTCAGCCTGAATGCAGCCAGGACCTCATGAGTATGTTTAGGAGCTGTCTTCTTGCTTTCAGGCTTTGCATGGAGGGTTTGGTTCCTTTTCCAGGAGACAACTGAATTATTTCTAACTCATTCCTGTGAGAAGCTTACATTCTGATAGCTGTGAAATGAGGGATTTTTCTAAAATTAGCAAGGTAGTTATCGCTTGGGAACAGGCTGTGAAGTCTGGTGCTGAGGGGGATCTTACTGTGACTGAGGCTCTGGATTTCTCACAGTAGCTTCTGTGCACACACTGTTGTCTCTTACAGCTATAATTTACTTCTGGTGAGGTGCATTTTGCCCTCTCCTTTCAGCTATCTTTTAACTACTGAAGAGTTCAGTAAACACACTGGTGTTTTTAATTTTTGTCTTTTGTCTCTTTTGTTTGTTTGAAGGCAAACTGGATGAAGTATATGAAGCTTTGGCCAACGCTCATCCCAACATGACTGTATATAAAAAGGAGCAGATTCCAGATAGATTTCATTACAAACACAACAGTAAAATTCAGCCCATCTTAGCAGTGGCTGATAAAGGATGGGAAATTATACATAATAAGACTGATGGTTTTCTGCGTAAGTATTCTGTCTTTATAGTGTTTTGCTGTATCTTTCAAGGCCAGGACCTTACATGGTACTTTCTCTCCTAGTACCAACCAATGCTCATTTGTAAATTTTTTTTAAGGCTGGGAGGGAAAAAAAAGTGTGTCAAATTTATAATTTTTTCACCTGACAGGATGGGAAGCACCCTGCTGTTAGGGGAGGAGAATCTGAACTTACTGTTTCTTTAAACATTAAACTTACTGAGATAAGATCAATCACATGTTTTAGTGGCCTCATACTTGAGGTCTTTCAGGATGTAGCAAACCAACAAGCACTTCCTGAGAGATTAAAAAAGAAAGTTGTAACTGAATTTGTTGAGTATAGGGTGAATAGGGTTATTTTACCATGTATTAGTTACTGGGGAAGGACTGGGTCGGAAACACAAGAACATTTTCTGAAAGTCCTCAGGGTGCTACACTTAGAGTAACCTCGTTCTATTGCTATGAAGAGTCTTTGGATATTGTGTTGCTGCACACTAGTGATTTGCGTTTGCTGTAGAGGAAAAAAATGGATTGTAGGTGATTTGGAGGAATAAAAAACCCAACACTTCTAAGTTTCTCACCTTGCGGTTTTGAGATTTATTAGAGGTAGAATGGACAATGAACTGTAACTTTCTGGTTACCTAGGAGGAAAAATACAGGTGTCATATGGTCACTTCTTACGTTTCTAATTGAGAAACTTTTAAACTTTGCTGCCGGTTATGAACCTGAAGAGCTTTACCAGCAAGACATTACAAGTTTCTCAGTAGTTGCTGAGAGCAGCTTCTCGTGCCTGTGTGTATGACATGTTCTCATTCCTGTCAGGAATGAGCACTGGACACCCACTAGTGAGGTCTTTTTCCTTCTTGAGGAGTTGACAGTGTAGAAAATTGGACAAAATGTCAAAGTGTCTCCTTGGAATTACACAGCCAGTCTGACTTTACATGTTCTTTTTAATTTTCTCCAAGAGATCTGGACCAGTTGCAAAGTTGGAGTTTTTCCTTGAGGAAAGGCAAGGAAAATTGGGTGTACATAGATGACATTCCATTGACAATGCTGTTACTGCCCTGTGAACTCACCTTTTTGCCCCTTCTTTGTCAAATAGTGCTCTGCATTGTGAGTTTTTAAGGTATTTTCTCTTTGTAGCTCTGAGACTTGGTATTTGCTGGGAGACATTTGTGCTGTCAATCAAAACAATTCTTGTAAACCTCTCTAAGGATACTGATGGCTGTTCCTTTTCTGCATTCTCCTGATTCTAGGAAAAGGTTCAATGCTTGTTTTGCAGCTTCAGGATATTGACCTTTATCTCTTTTATTTCTAGTTGGTAATCATGGATATGACAACACTGTACCAGAAATGCATCCCCTTTTTTTAGCAGTTGGGCCTGCTTTCAGAAAGAACACCACCAAAGAATTCATGAATGCTACAGACTTGTACCCCTTACTGTGCCATCTGCTTGGTATCAGCCCACTGCCCAACAATGGTTCCTTCAATGCTGTAAAGGATATACTTGCTGAAGAAGTTCCTGGAGCCCATAGAACAGACACCTACTCCACTGTTGTAGGAGTCTTTCTGGGCAGCTTGCTTGTTTTGGTTTTTACTGCAGTTTTTGTTAAGCATTTTGTCCTCGCACAAGCAAATTCCATGCAAATCCGACACACTGATGCTGCCCAGCCACTGCTGCAAGATTAATAACTCAGGATTATTTCCTGCGTGAGGCTTAAAATAACCCTGTACAAAGAAAATAAACAATGGAAATGGATCAGCATAAATATGTGGAGTGAAAAGGAGATGGATGCTGATCCATTGGTACTCTGGAGCATGTACAGACCAGGTATGCAGAGAGACAGCATGTTCCTGTTTCACCCTGCAGCCATTCATCTTCCTGGGGTTGCAGATATTCTAGGTAAACCTGGAAAGCTCTATGTGTATGTAGACCTGTAGTGGGAATAGACCTCAAATACCTTATTATGGCTATTTTTAGGGAAATAACATCAACTGGGGTGCACTTCACAGACTATTAAATGGTGATTTTGTTTCCCACCCTTCTTTTATTCTTTGAGAGGTTTTTTGAGTCTGTTTGATTCTAATAAGTCACTGAATGGTACTAAACTTTGGTTTTTTCTTCCCTGCCTGAGGAAGTTTTTGCATGGATCACCATTACAGATAACTTGGTGGGTTAAATCCTGCAGAAAAGAACATTATTATTCAGCTAGGTCATGCAGTGCTAAGTGTCCAAGTTTAAAGCTAGATATATTTCTTCAAACTACTGTGTTAATTGTAGCCCCAAAATATAAGTGGTATTGCCTTTAACAATCAGAATTAAATTGCTTGAGTCTTAATTTTTTAAAAAATTATTTAGGTAAATATAGGTCGTTACCACTTTAGGTATGATTTTAGGTAAATGTAGGTCTTTACTTTTTCTATTTCCTGTACACTGCCCTAAATTTTCTAGGAGTTCCATGCAGCTGACAGGATAAAGACACTCACTGGCACCACACCTGTATACCTGTATATATAAAATGGAGTTTTTTCTGTTTCTGTGGTACAAAGGGAGGTGAATAAGTTAAGGAACATGAGGTTTCAGAGTGCTGCCAGGCTTGTCGCTGGGTGTGCATCTGGTCTGCTACTGGAGACTCTCAGTTATTGTGAGTTTGACTTGGGTCTTGTTCTCTGTCTGGGTGGGTCTTAGAATTGAGTGGTCAGGACTACATATGCAGTTTAAGGGAAGGCTGTATAAATCTTAAGCCATATGTGTTCTTAAATTTGAAAAAGCACATTGTAATAAAAAAAGGTGTAAGGCTGGAGTTTGTTTTTCCGGAGGAAAGCTTCTGTCAGGGAAAAATATTAATTCTGAGTCAACAAAGGTACATATTATTCTCATTCTTTTATGTGTGGCAATAAATCTTCTTGCTAGTGTAGTTGTGGGGGTTTTTGTGAGCTCACTTTAATGCTAAGTGAGAAGCTGCTGACTGAGATTTGTATGAAAAACATGTTCTGAAGTGAGAAAAGTTGTCTATTGTCAGACTTTTCCCCTTCTCCCTAGGTGAGATGATAGTATTTCTCAGTACTTTGTTGCTGAGTGCAATGCCTGAAGGAGAAAGAAAATTTCAAAATTCGTGCAGAAATACCAGATTGAGTATTTTTAAGTGCAATTCATGGCTGTATCCACAGCCCCCAGCAGAGGGCAAGGGTGGGAACACCTCAGCTTTGGATGTGCTCTGCCAAACCAAGGGTGTGACTGACGGTCAGTACTGCAAGGGGAGGGCTGGGGTACAAAATTCATTTTGCTGGGCTAAATTTCAGACTTAATGAAGATCTATTGGGCTGCTCTGTGATGGCAGGGATGCTTGCTTAGCACCATGCTGTCTTGCAGACAGATGTGGACATTTCCAGGGGCCACATCTGGGAGCAGGGAATGCTTCAGAGGGAAGGCAATAAAATCCAATTTAAGGGATATGCTGGAAGTTCAGCTGTAATAGTAGCTTTAGGAAGGCAGGAAAATTGCAGGTCTGTTGGATGAAAGCCCTTAATTTGGGGGATATATATGAAATCCTGTGAACTCCAGCTGACTCAGTGCTGTTTCTGTGCTGTGAACTGCCTTGTTTTCCTGCATTGCCATTTTCTCAAGAAAACACTGAAGGAATTTTAGGTCTGTAAAGCTGATTCTTAGTGCAGCTGGCCATTAGCTGTGCCTGAAGCTGAATTTGCTGGCACAGGTAGAACTGAGTGCTGCAGGGGCTCAAGCTGAACCACAACGGCAGTAACGTGTTCGCAGCAGTTTTCAGAGACTGAGGCAGTCTGAGCAGAAAAACTGAACCTCAGAGTTATTACTAATCCCTTCCCTACTCACCTTCTGAAAAGTGGACGGCACACAGCAAACTGATGCATTGAGTCCACACTTTCTTGCTTATTTGCAGCTTAAAAATGAATTGTAGCACAAACTTAGTGTGTGTTTAAAGAAGATCTAAAAGAAGGCTTTGCTAAGGCAATAACAGGGACAATTGTCATAACAGTGCTATAACCCTCACCTGTAGCTTTTGCAGTTGTGCACTTTGGAACATGCTGCTTTAGTATAAATTCTCCTTATTGCAGTAATTTCATGGCAGTGATTGTGGCAGATGTAAAAATAACTGGGTTGTAATCTCACAGCTTTTCCTTAAACCCCACTTTAATTGTGGCAAGTATAGTTCTATCATTAGGCAAAATGGCCCTTGATTTTAAGGAGGGGGCAGTTTGTCAGTATTGTTCCGTCATTTGGGACTTAGATTTATCTGCCCAAGCATGCAACAAGGGAAGAGCAGGAGGATTCCCCCAACAAAGGGTTTGGGTACAAAAATACCCAGAATAGGCTGGGGACAAGAACATGAGAATTGTCAATGTCATTGTTCTGTATTGCACTGTGAGGCCCTTCTTCGAGGAGGGTAAAATAAAACTTTGTTAAAAAAATGAAGGGAATCTTGTAGCATTTGGGTATATCAGTTTTCGGTCAAACATTTCCTTTATTCTTGGGTGTATTTGCAGGTACCTTTTTGTCCTTCTTAGGACATTTACCCAACTGTTTTAAGTTGCTGGGTGTGAGGTTAATGGAATTGAAAGCACAGATGATGTCACTGGAGAAAAATAGCGACTTTTTCTCTGATGTGGCATTTTGTCAGACACCTTTTTTGTGGTGGGGATGTGAGATTTGGTTTCTGTGTATATGATACTTTCTATTATGTACAAAGAAGTTTATTGGAAAGCAAATTTGAGTACACTGTGTACTGCTTGTAACTTAAGCTTGGAAACCAAGAACGATGCATGATGTGTTTCATTACTGACCTGTGGAGCATACAGATGTCAAATGTTTTCTTTGTTTCTTCTTGTTTGGAAATGTTGAAGTTAAAATACATCTTTGATATAATGCTATCAAGCATGGAGTGCTGGCTTCATTTAAAACACTTCTGGAAAACAAATTGGGGGAGGAGATGACTGGGGGAGAATGGTCTCAACTTGTGTGCATCCCAAATATTCCTTGGACTCTGCATAGTGTATGCCTTTGTTAAAAATAATTGCAAGTGTGATAGAACTTAGGAATTTTAGGTCACATTTCTTACATAACAGACTTCCTGTTTCCCACCTTGCTGCCAGATATGGAAAAAACAGCTATCAGTTGCCAATAGTGGGAATAGAGTTTCTTCTTCTAAAAAAGTCTTCCAGACTTTCTTCATCAAGAGCTGCAGTAATGCTGCTACAAGAAATGCAGTCTCAAAAAAAAAAGGCAGAAGACTCAGATTCATGAAATCATTTAGGTTGGAAAGGGACCTGTAAGATCATCCAGTCCATCCAACCATTAACCCAGCACTGCCAAGCCTGTTGTAAGATGAAGGGTTGTGCAAACTGACTTTTCATAAATCATAGAATGGTTTGGGTTGGAGGGGACCTTAAAGATCAGCTCATTTCAACCCCTCTGCCATGGGCAGGGACAGGGACTCCTGTCAGAAGTGTGAACAATCTTGACCTGTGGGAGAAGGAAAAAATGCAGTGATTGGGTCCTGTTGTTTTTTAAAATGGAAATCTAACAGGCTTATTTCCCAGTCTTCTTCCCTGCTTTAATGGCCATGTATGCTGTGTTGACTATACCTATGCTGCTGTACAAACCTTTCATGGCATGTTTGTCCTACAGTGAAGATGATGTAAGCATTTATTAGATGGTAAACTACAAAAATTGTTGCAAGCACATGAAAATGATAAATTCTATATTGGTATCAGTCTTTCCATAATGAAATCCTAATCCGAATCCTATTAACAAACCTCCACTACTGGTGGTTTTTTTTTTTTTTGTTTGTTTTTTTTGGTTTTGTTTTTTTTTTTTTTTTTGCAATAAAAGGTGCTATCATGTTAGAGCAAACATCTGTCCCTGTTTGCTACTTGGAGGTACACAAAGTTGATTTTCACAGGCAGTGTGTAGGCAGCAAGTTAAACTTCCCTCTGAAACCAGTGTCTCAGAGCTGTAGTCAGGTGAAATCAGCTCAGTTCTGCAACTGCTTCTTTGATGCCAATGGCCAAAAAGCACAGAACCCCAGAGGAGTGGATGTTTTAGGGCTTCTGTACTCAGTGTGGAGAGTTCCTTTATGCAGGCAGTCAATGTAATGAAACATCAGCCTTCACCACTGGGAAGTGGCACTAAATATCCCCTATTCCCTTCTAAACTGCAAAGCCAGCTAAGGGTTAGGAACTTCCCCTGAATTAACATGTCCTGTATGACCATGGTTGAGTTGTGTCTGTTTAGCAAGTCATTAAATGTTGCCACAAACTACTGTCTTTTTATTCCAGCTTTGAGGAAGCAGAAGCTACAGCTTTGCTGTTCTTGTTCTGAATTGGCTGCCCAGAAGGAAATCAGCCACTGGCTTTCATAAGAAACATTTCACACAAACCAGAATGAGGCAGTGGAAATGTTTTGTCATGTTTAAGGTACTATTTAAAAAAAATAATCATCACTAAATAGATCAACTTTGTGTCTTAAGGACAGAGAGGTGTTTTTTCTAGATTCTATTGATTTGTACACGATCTATATGAAACTGGATGTACAAGAGTTACTCTGAAACCCTTTGTGCCAGGAAGAACACTCAGCACCTTTATAGATCATACCACATCTTTGGAAATGAAAATAATCAGCAATGCAACTGGAATATAGTTTATCCTACTTCTTAATAGTTAAATTTCCTCTTTAAAACTCTTCCCACAGCAGCACAGTCTCATCTCCATGCTAAAGGGAGGAGGAAGAGAGGATGTTATGGATTACCACCAGATAGAGCCACTCACTGTTTTCACAGCAGCTCAGTGCCTGTAGAAGTTCTCATCAGAAGAGGCTGCCTAGAGCTAGGAGGAGAAGTGCATTTAGACCTTAATTTCCCCATCTGTACCAACATTCCTATTTCAGATCAGAGTTCTGTCAACTGTGCTTCAGTCAGCATTTACTGCACTGGTCACCACAGTCTTGGTGGTAACTTTGCCACCTGTCTGCAAGGGGATGCACAGAGAAACAGAGCACATTGACCACACACTGTGTAACAACTGCTTGGGGGAAGGAGGAGAAGCAGGAGAACAAAGTGGAGAAAATACTGTCCTGATCAGTTTTAGCTTCTAGAAAAAAACCCAAAACTCACAGGTAGAGGACAGTATAGTCTGGTCTTACTGTCTGCCAGAAAGGTAAACTCAGTCAAGCCTTTCTAAACACAGATGATGCAAAGCATCTCCCAGTAATTCCACCACCCTCTGAGCATCCCACGCTGCATTAGCAGAATTACCAGAACCTAACAAAACTCTCTTCAACACAGGAATTTAAGTGTCCTTCCTTTTACAGCACATCCAAGCCTGGGTTCTACCCTGCAACACATTCCCTTTGTAGTTACTCATTAACTTGACCTCTTGGTGCATGTAATTAATTAATTACAATCTGGCAGGATGAAAAACTGACTCTGTGTTCAGTTCAGCTACTGTTCTAGAATACCAACAGGCTAAAATCCAGTACCCTGTCAGTAACAGCACAGATTTTTCAAGGGGCCTGAGCCTCTTTCAAGATCAGATTAATCGAGAACAAAGCATTAGTAAGTAATAATTACTAGATTAAGGGGCAAAAAAACCAAACAAAAAACCCCCAAAAAACCAAACCCAGAACTGGTTAGGTTATGGATTGTATTTTTAATCAGTAGAACAGAATCCCCCAAGAAGATGACACAAATCACTAAAACTTCCACACATTTAAGCTCAAGTTTATTTTTTCCAGTGGGCAGTTCAAAGTAACTCTTCCCTCCAAAGTCCTTGCTCCCTCCCCACTGGATTGCTAAAAAGACTGTGGCCAACACCAAATTGCAATGAATTTGAAGTTGTCAAAGAGAAACCATATTGCTACCAGTTACCTCTGTCACTTTATTTTTTAAAACCATCAAACTTGTAGGAAAAGGACTTGGTAACTGTAGTTCTCTTTCTGGGTTCACAATAACAATTTAGCCTCACTGAAAGATAAAGATACCATTTAAGGCTTTCTCAATCAATTTATTTTTTTTTAATAGCAAGTTACTAGATGACCATTAACAAAGAATCAAGAGTTTCAATTAAGAGAACAGTTAGCTCTGGTCTTCCTCAGGAATTTGCACCTACATACTTCAAACACTATAGAGAATTTTTTTCGAGATAAGAACTGTTAATATCTTCCTTTAAATTTCCAGGGTTCAAAATAAGAGTTTGGTATCCTTGCTTGATGACTTGCACATCAAACTTTCAATTGTTGCTTTTTAGCACAACAGCCTTCAAAAGACAATTACGAGCTGGTACACAGGGCAGAACCACCTTTATCTCAAAAACACCTTCAGCAGAATTTACTCCTGAGAAACTTTCCACAGGGTTTAGAAGCAGTAATTTTACACCTACAGCCCATGAAACTGGGTAATTCAGTTTCTCAGGTTAAACTGACTCTCTTGAGATAAGGCAGTAGTGCCATCCCAACTGGACCTGTGGATCTAGTATATCCACAGACACACATCCAGAAAAATCAGAGCCACCTGCCCAGGGTTATAAATGCTGGACCACATAATTTATTGCTCAAAATAGAAGAGTGATGCACTAATTCTTTCATTACTGACTTCTATTTTCTTTCTCAAAAATTTCTTATCGCATTGCTGACTTAGGGTAGAAACAAAAGTCTTGGATCTTCTCTTTCCCCAAATTTAAGGGCAAACCAGAACACGCTCTCCAAACAAAACTAATTCTTAACTCTCAATAAAGGTTTTCTTTCCAACACAGGTGCAAGAACACTAAAAGTAGTCAATTTAATACAAAAAAGCAATTATCATTTACAAATATTAAAATTCACTCTATCCTGTCTAGTCATACTCTGGAGTCTCATTCTGAAAGTGTTTAGAGGCTTGAATGAAAAACTAAACATCCTTATTTTGTTAAGCATCTCTTCCAGTAAAAAGCCACCTGTTCACTATTTTGTTATGAAAATATTTTTATAGGATGCTAGTCACGCAAACAAATCAGCAGGGTCTGGCTGTACAGTATTTTACACAGATAAAGTGCATCAAACAAAGAATGCCATCCAGTGCAAATTGAAACTGTTTTCCTGAAATCACAATTTAGGAAGCGAGGCAAGTCTCCCTCTGTGCTATCCAATCAAAGGATCATCGTCATCACTCTGTAACTGGAGCCGGGCAAAGGGCCGGGAGGAAGCTGCTCTGTTCTTGGAGATGATGATGATGCAGGTGAAAGTACTCAGAATCATGAAGGCCCCAATGACGATCCCGATGGCTTCGGGGACACTGATGCACCACTGGTCAGCCAGCAGGCACTTGGTGTTGGCAAAGGTGCCGTTGTGTGGGCGCGGGGCGAGCCCCAGGACGTAGCACATCATGGGGTAGATGTCCACGTTGTCCATGGTGCTGTGGCTGTAGCCACGCCGGAAGGCGGGACCACGCGCAGCCAGGAACGGGTGCATGCTGGGCAGGGCGTTGTCATAGCCGTGGTCCCCCACTGCAGCAGGGCAGAGCACACAGTTACTGTCACAGCCTCTGCCTGCAGTGCCAGTGTTTCCCTCCCCATCTCTCCCCACCCCCAAAAACATATTTTAACCAAAGGCTAATGCATAACATAGAACAACTGTTGGATCAACCACAGAAGGAAACCAGAGCTCCTTCCCTCTTCCCCAAACTCACAAGTCTGTTCCCATACTGGTCTTCAGCCATGGTTCTCCCTCCCATTAATCTCTTTTCCTCTTAGTGCTTAACATTTCCAGTCTTCCCCTTCCCATTCCTCATGCCAAAGTTGCAAATGAGGTTGCCACTCCACAATGAGTCGAATTTTTACTTCTCAAATTTTGACAAGTCATCTCTCCCTTGCATAGCAAATACTTTAATTACTTATTAAAAATCAGGCACTTTTCCCTTAATAGTGTTCTGCTTGAGCATATTAAATACTCTCAAATCATGCTTATCAGATTAGGTACTTCAGCTGAAGGGACACCCAAAGAGTCAACAACAAAAGATAAAAGATCACTGTGCCTCTGGCAGGCACACAGCAAAACTTTTACAGCTATAAGGTAAGGAGTACTTCGACATCTGGTAGGTTTTAAGATGCAATATTAACAGCTAAAAAACAGCCATTGTCAAATTTCCTAAGAGCATTCCTGAACAACCTGTCCAAGGTGGCAGACATTTCTCACAGCATACACAGCACAATATTTGAGTGACTACATTTAAGTCCATTTCTTAGTAACAATTGATGAGTTTCTCCAAGAATTGTTTCCTTGGATGCTTCCCTGAAGCTTCTGGTACAAAATGCCCAGATTCCTAGATTAGGTCACACAACTTCACTGAGCTTCCACTAGTCCTTTTTAATGTTTTCCACCATTCTTTTTGTTATCTTCCTTGTTTTGACACGTTTCTTGATTCTTTCCCCCACTTTTTATTACTTGTTTGTTTTGAACAGAGTTACTCCAAGTCCCCTTTGCAATGAAGTTTCCAATTTTTCACCTCTGAAGCAGGACCCTGGTGTGTGGAGTTACTGGCACACTTGGCAATCACTGTGCTGCCACTTTGTCCATGAAGACAATAAAACTTAAACAGGCTTTTAGGCTAAAATCTCCCCTGCCTGATTCTGGGAAGCCTTCACTAATAAAATTGATTTGAAAAGTGATTCACTTCATCTGATACAATACTGTTTCTTATAAATATACACTTAACTGTTTTTAGCTACATGAAATTGAATCTGAACAGAAAAGAGAATTCTGATTATAGAACACCTGTGCTACATGTTGCCAATTTCAAGATAATTGTAGCAAATCCGTGGGGAAATGAAAAAATAAACACATCCTGCATTAAAAAGCAGTACTTCCATACAAATACTGAAAAAACCTGAGCTTAAATCTGCAAAGGGCAGACCGTAAGATCAGCCAGACTGGGTGAAACCAGGATCTTACACCACTCAACACCCTGTCTCTAATAGCAGTTGTACAGGGAAGTATTCAGAAGGGATATCCCTACCAAGCAGCTCAAGCTGTTGGGTGCTCCAAAACTTCCCAGAAGTTGGTACCTTTGTATTTATTTTCTATTAATGTATTTTCCTTCCAAGAATCTGTCCAATCACTTTCTGAACACACATACACACACACATACACAGCCTTCATCTGCAACCAGAATTACAGGTTGAATTCTCTTACTATTACAAGAAGGAAATCTATCTGGAATGCCTTCTTTGAGATATACTTTCATGTGACTTGCCTTCAGCAAGTTATGCATGCCCGTTGTCTGCCAAAAAAATCCCTGTAGGAACACCTGGAAATATATATGTATGTGTGTGTATATATGTGTATATATGTATGTAATTTGACATTCATAGCATCTAGCAGGAAGAAAGTGCACAGTTTAGCAAGGCACTGAGATGTAAAACCTCTCTGAGTTTTGTCTTGCAAACATGTTGGTGTGCTCCTACTATTTTTAGTATTTCCTGCCATTTATTTTCGTTCCCTAGTACATGCACTGTCATATTCAATGTTGTGTTACATGCTTCAATGTATGCACCCCTAGATATATATTTTGTATAAAACAAAAAGTTAAACCACATGCTAGGAAAAGCTCGAGACAGACTGCTAACCTGCATAAGATAACTCAGACTATTAAGTTGAACATGGCAAAACGTTTCAGCCAACAGAATATCATTCCCTATCTTCTCCTTATCTGTTACAACACTCCAGGCTCGGGCTGAGACTGTTCTACAAAATACTGCACTATTCCTAAACCTGCGGAGTGCCAGGACTCCCTTGCTAAACAAGAACTGTCCTGCAGCTGGCTGGCACAGAAACAAGGCAGTTTAGCCACATAAACCACAGCGAGCACCAAGGAGGAACACAGACTTACACTTGGAAAGGGACTCATTCTGTACAATTGTCCAGCCTTCATCTGCAACCAGAATTATGGGTTGGATTCTCTTGTGACAGCGATAATGGAATCTGTCTGGAATTTCTTCTTTCAGATATACCTTCATGTGACTGTTGCAATTTTTCAGTAACTTATACACATCTTCTTTATCTGCCATGGAAAAAACTGCATGTGAAACAGCTGGAAATTAACTCCTGTTTAATACAATTATCTGTCATTAAACCTAAGATCCATTATTTCAAAACAATTATTTTTTACAAAACATGGAAGAGGGTTTTTTCGTGTCCCTCATGAAACGCTACATGTGTCAAGGTGAATTTCAAAATTTGCTTTCATTTTAAATCAGACACCTCCCAGATGTGGGTTTGGACCTACAACTCAACTTACTATCTGGGCTTGAAGGGCAAAATTCAAGCAGAGAACTCAAGAGAAAGCAATCACCCCCTAAAGAATTCAATATTTTATCCAATGTAGTAATTTTTTTTTTTTTTACTGTATGAATAACTTTGTTCATTAGTTTGGCCACAGAGAGGCCAGCAGTGTCATGATTGCAGACTACTCTGAGATACAAAGATGGAATTCACAGCTGGAAATCTTAAGTTTCACTCTCAAAAACAGAAGTGGTAAAACGATCAAAGCTGGGACTAGATTCTTACTTATAAATTTACACAATGACATTTTTTATTCTGAATAAACACAGGGGTTCATTTGATGCTGTGAAAATTACAGTTGCATAGACTAAGAGAGCAACAAGAGAGCAGTGTGCCTATCTGCTTTCTCAACCAGCTATACCAGGATCATCCTTATCAGCCACAGCAATTTGGTAAGAAACTCTCCTTGTCCCACTGATGGCTGAAACAAACTTATAAATAAACCAAAATTCTTTAGCTTACTCATTACATCCAAGTTCTGCAATGTGAACTCCATGGGTTTTGCAGAAGATTAAAACAGTCTAGCATACTGTACTTTTTAGAGGCAGGATAAACAAGATTTAATTCTCAGTGTATGACTTTAAAAATAAGCAAACTCAAACATACTCTGCCTTGGCAGCACTGCAGCAACCGGACTCTTGTCTATCAGGGTGTAGTTACTGCGCCCAAGGCACTCATCCAGGACAATCAGCTTTTCTGCAGAACAGGAGGCCATTCCATGGTCACTTGTTATTATGACATTGAGAGTGTCCCACAAACCCGATGTCTTCAGTTTATTCACAAGGAAACCAACATGTTCATCCACTTCTTCCAACACTCTGCGCATGTTCGGGGTGTCGTCTGGGCCGTACTTGTGCCCGCTTGCATCCGGTTCTTCCCAGTAGAGCACAGCAAAATTGACCACTGGGTCAGAGCTGTTCAGCCATCCAACAATTCTCTCCACTCTCTCCTCAAACTTTACTGAGAAGTTGTACTTCATAAAGAAATGAGGTGTTGTGTTGTTGATTTTTACATCACTACCAGGCCACATTGCAGCAGCACTTGCTCCTTTTCCCTGCTGTTGATTTGTCACCCAAATTGGAACTGCATCATTCCACCAGAAGGGATCTGAATCATTGAACTGTGAAAACTTTTTCTGGGCATCTGCATCATACATGTCATTAGCCACAATGCCATGGCTTTCCTCATACAAACCCGTCACTATGGTGTAATGGTTTGGGAAAGTCTTGGTGATAAAAGCATTTGTGACTTCTTTTACAAGCACACCATCCTCAATGAATTCCTGAAGATGAGGAAGTTTGTAGGTTTCCAAGTAATCAGCCCTGAAGCCATCAAAGGACACAAGGAGCAACCTGGGCACCGAGTCACCAGATGAATGAGCACAACAGACAAGTATTCCAGCAAAAAATAACACCAATGTCAAGCTCATTGTGGAGACTTTGAAGTACTTCCAGCGGGTAATCAGATGCACCTAAAAAATTTAAAAAGACAAGGCATGTAACCAAAACAATTCTACTGTGACCAGTTTAACTAGCTATATATTATATAAATTTTCCTTCTAGAGGGCAACTCCAAAACAACCAGGCTAAACAACCACTCCAGTCTACAGTGGATTTCCCCACTCACTTCAGAGGTTTCTCACACAGTGTCAGAGTTTTTCGTATATTAAAACAAATGAGCAACAAGATTTTCTCCACTGCAGACTAAATGAAAGGAAGAATTGTTTTATTTTGATCAGTTATTCCATTGTTCTGCGTGTCTTATTACAATTCTACATGCCAAGACAGACAATCAGTATTTTCCCTCATGTTCAAGCACAGGCACTTGGGCAATTCCAGACCCACATTTAAGAGTCCTCTGCAGCTCTAAATCCTTATTACACATTATTGTTCAGGTCAGAAGTCTGTTTCCTACTATAATTGTAATTTTTCTTTTTCATCCCACTTTTCCTTTTTCAATTTCCACCCTCTAAAGCTGCTGGAAGATTTTTGAGCCTTTCAGCATTCCCATTTACTCATTGCTTATTCTATACACAGATCTGCCAGGAGTAACTTCTACTTTTTCTTTCCTTCTAAGCTGCACTACATCTACTATAACGATATTTAAACCTGCCCTTTATATACCGCATTTTTCTCTCTTAAAAAAAAAAATAACCTTAGCTATGATGTAAGTATTTCTCACCAAAGAATTCATGACTATTATGAGTGACAGGTATGATTTGTAAGCTTTTTCCCCCCTTCTTAATGTGTTATGTGTGACTTAAGCACCTTGTTCAGGTACAGAATTATTCTCTCAGTCTTTAAGAAAGAGGAAATTAAGCTCCAGGTTTCTCAAAACCTCCTGCAACGTTTTTAGACAGTGTATTTACTTCTCCAGAAGAGCCCCATTCCAGCAAATTTTTCCTACCTCTCATTTGCACAAACTGATTCTAGAACAAGCAGCAGCTGCCTTCCCAATATTTTTAACATCAATCCTTTCTTTACAACTGCGAGTTTATTTTGAAAGTGTAAGGAGCTTTAATGTTACCTGTAGCTTTAGCAGTGAGGGAATTCAAAGCACGGGAAACCATCCCCGGGCCTCCAACAGTTAAAATGTTTTTAGAAAATACAAAAGTTACAAGAAAGGACTGTCAAAAACAGCATTAAGGCATCTCTTAGCATAGAGGACTTGGAGGAGACAGCCCTTTTAAAGAAGAAAAAGGAGAAATGACAAGAGCAACGGAGCAGCGAATCACCCCTTCAATGCTGTCAGCTGCTTTAAAAAGCAGAACCACAGTTTTCCACAGCGCGATAAGACGCAAACCCACAGCGTTCGCTTCGAAATGCTCCGAAGCCGCAGGTGTTTTCATACAAAAGTGGCGTGCTCTAACCAAAAATTAACTCTACCCCAGGCAAAATAAGCAACTGTGAAATGTCACCAGCATTAGTCCACCTGCTCCCGAACCACCCGACTTCCCGGCAGGGTTTTGGAGTTGCTCGGCTCGGTCAGAACGGAGGTTATTCTGCCTGCAAAGCGCACAGACACCCTGCACCACCGACCCACCGGCCGCTCCGGGTCGGTTTCCCCCGCGCCTACCCCTGACGCGCACTGGGACTGGGCTCACCGTCCCCACAGCCTCACACCGCAGGACCCCCGTCCCCTGCCGAGCCCCACCGTGAGGTCCCACTCCGGCTCCGCTCAGGCCGGAACGCGCGGGCGGCCCCGGAGGTGACCGGGGCAGCAGGGCGGGTGGGGGCTCAGCGCCTGCGCACCCGCTGCCCGCGCAGCCCCAACCGACACTGACGGGCTTGGAGGGGTGGCGGGAGCTCGTCAGTGCGCGCGCCTCCGCCCGCTGCGATTGGCTGCGGGCCCGCTGGCGGGAGATCCGATTGGCTGCGGCACGGGGGGCGTGGCGCTAGGGAAAAACGGCGGAGGGGGGCGGGAAGTGAGGAGCGGGCGTTGAGGGGAGTCCTGGGGGGTTATGTGGGTCATGGGGAGGCCATGGGGGCAATGGGGGATTTCCAGTGTTACAGAGTTAATTAGATGGGAAAGAGGTCTGAGATCATCGACTCCGGCCTATGACCGATCACCACCTTATAAACTAGACCAACTGTCCCNCTGTCAGGGAGTTGTGGTGAGCGAGAACGTTTCCCCCGAGCCTCCTTTTCTCCAGGCTGAGCCCCCGCAGCTCCCTCAGCTGCTCCCGATCGCATTTGTGCTCCAGACCCTTCCCCAGCTCCATTCCCTTCTCTGGACACGCTCCAGCCCCTCAATGTCCTTCCTGGATTGAGGGGCCCAGAACTGGACACAGAACTCGAGGTTGTTACCTCACCAGTGCCCAGCACAGGGGGACAGTCACTGCCCTGGTCCTGCTGCCACTCACCGGCATGAAGGGGGCAGAGCTGAGGGGAGTCATGGGGGCTGTGGGATGCAACTGTCCCAAGCAGAGCGATGTGGTGGTTTCAGGGAGCTCAGGGGTTTGTGAGGGGTGTGTTGTCCCCCTGGGCTGGGGTGCAGCTCACTTTGGAGCTGTTTGCTAGGCATCCCATTGTTGCAGAAAGGCACCTGGAGGTGGGGCTGTGATGAGACATGTCCTTGGGAGTTTCCCTGTGTTTTCCCAGCACTCCCATAACCTGCGTCCTGCCTCCTTTGCAGGTGCCCAGCAGCCCCAGGCTGTCACATTTGCAAGACCATGGTGGTTGTCTGCATGATTCCTCCATGACTCCTCCATGACTCCTCCATGACTCCATCTCCCTTTTGGTCCCACAGCCCTGAAAGTTGGCTGTTTGTATTTTTTCACGTACATCACATTTTTATGGTCTCTTGTGGGGGAAAAAAAAAAAAAATTGCTTACTCTAAAACTCACAATGCAGGCAGGAAATGGTCAATGTGTTGTTGAATGTACTCTTGAGTGCCACTGCAGTAGTGTGTGGTACGATGCATTGAGGGCTGTTTTGGGTCCTGGTCTAAGTTTGCTTCATAAATTAAGTCAAATTCCCCTGGGTTTCCTTTTTATTATGAGAAAGGATTAGTAATTCTGCAAAACCTGTTAAGTTAGTGGTGCTGAAAAACAATGGGATCAGCTCTATGTAAATAGAGAAATGAAGCATCTTCTAATAGCTTAGAGCACAAACCATCACTATTTTAAATTTCACCCTAAAAAAAAAAAGAAAAAGACATGCTTATGGCTCCATAACTGACTGAAGTAGATCTGAATTTCATTCTGTGTACCCTGCTAGATGTTTATTCTGCAGGCAGTGTAGATTTCAGTTTGTTTCTCTCTAATGGCTTTTGCATATGTATGAGTTAGGCAGGTTTTGCTACGTGTGTGTGCCAGCTGTGGAGTGGCTCTAAAACGTGGTACAATAAGCGGAATAAAGTGACATGCCTCTGGTTCACCTTGATTTATGGAATGTAGCAGGTGTGGCAAAACACAGGCCTGTAAAAAAGGGAAATAAACAGCTCCAGGTGCGCTAGATAAGAATTCTTGCAGCTACTCACGTGTTACATGTGAAGTTCAAGTCAAGGTCTTTGTGTATTTTTTTTTCTCTTAGTCTCCTTTTGGTTACAAAAATTCAGCTTTGTGAAAACGCACATGACAGCTGATCATGTGGAGGAGAGATGTGTCCTTTATGAATTACTTTGTTGTATTGTCGTAAAAATATTTGTTAAACAGAATGAGCTAGAGCTCTGGGGGATGCATAACAGGTCGGGTGCAGTATTTTAACCAGTTTCATCAAGTTATAATTGAGTTCTTGTTACAAACTTTGCACAGACGCAGACAAATTTTAAGCACCGAGGCTCTTTTGCTAACCTGCTTTTGCAGTATACACACTCAGCTATTCAGTCCTAAAAGGGGTGAGTAATCTCTTGTTTACCCCACATGCTCTGAAAACTATTTGCAGTATTCACTTATTCACCAGCCCAGCCTAATGTGTTGTGCCCAGTTTGACACATCAGACAGGCAGCGCACCACAGCAAGTCTGGACTCTGAACTGGTCTAGTCAATATATATCTAATGTGTTTAATACAGCTCCTGCTTCCATTTACGTTGTTTGCCTACAAGAAATGGGTGAGTTATATGTGTACTTCCATTAAGAGGAGTAAAACTGGGCACTACCAAGGTGTTTGCCTTTCTTCACCTTGATCTCACTATTGTATTTCAGCCCTGAAGAGGCTGCAGTTCTACACACTGGATGCTGCCAGAAGCTGTACAGATTTACCACCAGAGTATAATTGAGCATTTGCAGCTCAAAAACCATTAGTCAATGCCAGGAAGTAAAGGGTAGGCAACCTCAAAAGATTCTCAGTGGTTGCTAGGTTTAGTAAAACACTTAATTTCTGGATGGGAAACCACTGCCTTTAGTTGGCAGTGTTGTAGAAGGGAAGCAACTCTGAATTTATTTAGATTAATTAAATTTGGGGTTAAATTTGCACAAATTTAATTTGGATTGTTCAGCCTGGAGAGTAGAAGGTTTAGGGATGACCTAACTGTGGCCTTCCAGTACCTGAAGGAAGCCTACAGGAAAGATAGAGAGAAACTATTTACAAGGGCATATAGTAATAAGACAATGGGAAATGGCTTCAAACTGAGAGTAGGTTTAGATTAAATATTAGGAAAAAAATTCTTCCCTGTAAAGGTGGTGAGGCACTGGAACAGGTTGGCCAGAGAAGTTGTGGCGGCCTCATCCCTGGAAGTGTCCAAGGCCAGGTTGGATGGATCCCTTGGAGCAACCTGGGATAGTGGCAGGTGTCCCTGCCCAAGGCGGGGTGTTGGAACAAGATGATCTTGAAATTTCCTTGCAGCCCAAGCCATTCTGTGATTCTGTGAAAACTTGATGTTGCACGTGAATAGCTCAGCTACTCACATTGCATGCTTTTTTAGGGACATTTTCATTACCTAATATAGAACAATAAATATTTTCTGTATTTCCAATTTTGTTCTCAATTTTATTCATGTGATGGAGATTTCTGTCATAATTTTTACTCAGTAGTTTTTTTAATCTGTTATTTAATCTGTCATTTACTGTGTTTTAATGCATCTTTATAAAATTGAGATAAAAAAATATAGAAAGGCTTTTCATGAAACCATAAATGAGCTGGGTGAGTAACAGCTGTTAAACTTTATTAGACCTTAAGCTTTTAGTGCCCATTTAATCTGAAGCATTGCTTGTATATGGAAGCTATAAACAAAAAGGGCACTTAACCTTGCTGTTTCTCAAACTGTGGAAGGAGATCCCTAAGACTGCATGACAGGATGACATAGAGGACTGTGGTGTCTCTGCCTTCTCTGTTGCAGTTACCAGAGACTCCACTGCAAACAGGCTTGAAACTGGGTTGCTGAACTTCTCAAGGGTGCTTAGATTCAGAGATAAACAAAGGTGTTGAAATGATGCCAGATTTTAAAGGCAAACAAAACTGTTTTGCTTGAAGCAGTTGGGCAAATAACATGTCGGTATTTTGTAGGCTCTCAGGTATTCTAATGGAGTTTCTGACCATGGAGTTGGAGACCGAACCAAATACAGTTTTATAAAATGAACTGGAAGATCAAAAATAAAGGGCTCTGAAACATCCACATTGGGAATAATTAGGCCCTGCAGCAGGTAAAGCAGGTTTTCAAATGTGTGTTGACAATGACTCCTGGTATTTTTAACAACTAAAAGCTGTTGATAACATGAGAATTGAGTGTCCTGTGCAAAGTAGTTTTCTATTGTTTGTCTAGCTGCCAGTGGAGAAGTGCCTTTCATATGCCGAGTCACATTTATAGATGTGTTGGTTTTAAATTTTATTTTAAATTTGTTTTAAATTGCTGCCTTTTATGCAGTCAGCAGCAAAGGAAAATCTGGGTGAAGGTGAATCACCATTACTACAGCAGGGTCCTGGATTCGTGAACCAGCCCCTCAAGACTGCAGAATGCAGCTCAGTGTCAGCAGAACAATGAATGGATTTCTGGATGCTTGCTTCAAGGATATGCTGACTTCTGTGTGAAATTTGTCATCATTGTCTTCTACTAAACCACTGTCTTCTGAAATGGCTTTTTGGTGTGTTTGTTTTCCTCACTGCATCACAAATAGAAAACAGATAAAGGAATAAAATGTGGGATAAAATCTTGTTCTCATGCTGTATAGTGCAAGATTGACAGGTGGATAGAGGATTACTGTTGATGAACTGTGTAGAGATGAGGTGCTTCTAACACCACAAATAAAAGCTGAGGCTGGAAATGGTGCAAGAGTTTGTGGTTGATTTCCTCCAGGTATTGAATGCAGCCAAGAGTGAAAACAAAGTGGTATGAATTTATTGAAAGTCCCTTGCAATATGTGTGTAAACTATGACCAGTCTGTCTCCCAGAGCCCACAGTGTAGTTTTGATAATGTCCTTGAACTACATGTTGCAAAGCTTTGGAAATTTTGGAGCTTTATGAAGGAAAAAAGTGTTTGTTTGGGTTTGTTTTTTGGTTTGGTGTTTTTTTTTTTTTTTGTAAAACCAACATGGCCAGGAACATTCATGATTTTGCATGAAGTGCACTTCAGTGCAAATGAAGGGTCTGATCCTGTGGGATGCCAAGATCCCTCAGTTTCTGAGGGACATAAAACTTTGTTTACCATCATTCAGTTTCAGGTTCCACTGTTTCCAAGAACTCTGAGTGCCTCTTTTTAACTATTCAGGGTTTTTTTTGCATCTCTTCTGTCTGGAAAAATATAATTTAGAGCAAGCAACTGAAGGACCTCAATTTCTTTAGGTTATGAAGAAAGGTTTACAGGCTCTTTGCTTAAAGTGTGCAAGTGTCTTCATGGAGAACAAATAAAATTCAGTGACTCTTTTAATTAAAGCTCTAAAATCATAGCAATAACCAACTGGAAATGACAGGAGAAATTCCAGTAGAAACAGGTTGCTATTTCTAAACAGGCCTGTGAACCACTGAAGCTGCTGGTGGCACTTATGGATGAGTTGAAGTTTACAGTATTGTGAAATGTATAGAGTGTGTCCAAGTTATTGCTTCAATAACGGTGAACCCAGGTAAAAGTCTTGGGAATCTATATTAAATAATATAATACGTTTTTGCCTCTAATGATTAATCTCTGAGAAGATGTGAAGTATTCTGTTTAGGGGTCTGATGTTCTGGTAACTCCTTCTTCCCACCCTTCTCTTCCACTCTGGAGGTGAGGGATAACTGATGCTAGGAATGCAAGAATTCCTTTACAAGTTGATCTTCTGCTTCTCGTTTCAAAATAAGTGCAAGGTGGAGGTGCTGATTTCTGTTGGGGTTTCAGGGTGAACAGCTAAAGTTTCAGGGGTAGCTTCAGCAGTCTGAGTGTGCCAGAGCCCTTATCCTTCAGATAAATCAAGCTCTAAGCAAATAACTTAAATACCAATAAATGTCTCTGTGTGTTTGGGCTGCTGAACTGAGCTCTGTGTGTCTCTGCAGAGTGAACCAGGCAGTTATCTAGGTTCTAGCTTAAGTTTTGGTGCCTATTTGTGGGCTTCTAAGTGTAGATGATTTCCTACCTTGCTGTCTAAACAGACATATCTGTTGTAGGGAGATCTGATGACTGGGCTGTATTAAAGACCATTTTCATCTCCTTTTGATATAATTATCTCATCTCTTTTTATCACATACTTTGAGGTGCTCATCGCTGTCCACTGGACTGCAGAAAGAATCAGTGATTTGCTTATTCCAGGTGCTGAACTCTAACAAAACTGTAACTTGTGTCTTAGCTATGCTAACTGGAGCTGTAGTCATATTGATTCTGATATGTCTTGCTTTAAAAAGAATAAAGTTAGAGTAAAATCAGGAATTCAGTCATAAAGTAAAAAATAAACTTCTCTTGCAAATGTGGAGTTCTATCTCTGTGGAGTTTCTGTTTATAATTTTTGTGCTTCTTTGTGTTTCTGCGAAATCAGCAACCAGTGTTACCGATGGCTACGTGTGTCTGGATGGTCAGTGACACAACCTGGATTACAGAAATAGCAGAAGAAAGTATGATATTACTAACTTAACACCTTCTAGATTTGGGAGCAGAGGAATTTAGGGAATGGATGAAATTGGTGATCTCTACTTCATAATCTTGCATTCTGATGCTTTGGGGCTTGGACTGTTACTCAGAGAGCTTTGTTGTGTTGTGCTGACACCTTTTTTTTTGTCTCCTGCCTCATACAACCTCTTCCCTCTCACTTCTGTGCAGGAGAGAAGTCCCATTTCACTGGATGCTGAATGATACTTTTCTTTGCTCTTGAAGAGGGGCAGAGGAAAGAACTTGAATAACTTACAATAAAGATATCCACATCAACTGTATTTTTTTAAAAATAAAACTCACCTTATCCTGTTACTCCTTGTTCTCTTGTGATATTTTAAACCCTCCAGCAGGTGCTGCTGCATCCTGCAAATGTCATCTTTGTGGAGGAAAAAAAAAGTCATGGACTGGACTACAACTGGACTTTGTTCTTTGTTTTGTGTCATGAATATTTCTGTATTCTCTTTTTTTCTTCAAACTGTTTGCCAGCTGAGTTACTAAGGAGGGAGTTTTCATGATCCCAGAGAGTTCAATCCTGCAAGCACTCTGTAAGAAGGGGTTGAAGATCAGTGGGAGTTGCTGATCAAAGTCATGCTCAGAGCAAGTTGAACAGACCCACGCAGAAATACATTTTTCTTTCTACAAAATATGAAGAAATCCAAGTGTTTTCTTAGAAGTGAAAAGTAGTCATAAAAGAAATTGAACTTGGGAAACTTTCCAGCTGTTTTATTGCTTTTCCCAAGTTTCTTGAACTTCAGTAATTTAAGTTCATGATTTTAAATAAGTCTTATCATTAGCCTTGGTCTTGAGTGCTAGAAGTTTGCAAGACAGATTACAAGCACACCTTTTAGAATCTCTGAGTTAGAATTTCCATGTGAGGAATTGTGGCTGAGCTATGCTCTGTCCTGTTTGCTGATGGACCACTTGTGCCAGGCAGGAATGTGTGGGTAATAAGAGTCAAAATTAGGCCTTGGTCATGGGTAACGTATCCTTGAAGTCCTTGAGTTGCATCAGGCCAGGAATGCCCTTGTGAGCTAAGAGGTCTCATTGGTCTCTGATATTTACCTGCATCTTTGTACTGTACAATCACGGTGATTAAACTTGGTTGTGACTATGATCCTGGCACTGTTCTGGTTATCTAGGAGTCTTAGAAGGTGGATCTAAGTTTAATAAGATGAAATATTGGTTTGCTTTTTATATTTAACTTTTGTAGTACTTTAAACTGTTCAATATTTAAGAGTAATGGCAGTTAACTACAGTCATAAATCCCAGGCAGGCAGTGCCTGCTACTCTGCCCTGTGAAACAGCGTGTGTTCCCTTCTTGTTCTGTCTGGGGTGGCTGGAATTACCATCTTTCTCTCTCACTTCTCTTCTTTATTTCTTTAAAAAATCCAGCCTGGCTATGGCAGTTACCTCAAGGATGGGTCAGGAGGAAAACACCTTTATTTTCCTTTTGGCTCAACCCCAAAAGATTAAATATAATTATTTTATAAGAATTCTTGTAACAGTCTATGTAATCCAGATTCAGTAAACATAGAGGTAAAAAATCTTTAGTCAGTAGGGCCTGAAGTTCCCATGACTTTAATAAAGTGGTAACTTTATAATAATTTGATAAATTCAGATTTAGATCTTCCGGGAGTTTCAGCTCTGTTGATTTCAGTTGCTCTGGAATGTGTATCTGTCTCTAGGAGGGCAGTTAATTTTATGCTAAAGCTGGCAGTATTCACCCATTTTTGATTCTGTGCAGTTTGGTGTGTCTCTCCATTGTTTAGAGAAAAGGAACTGTATATACAAGGTGGCAAACTAGATTTCTACACTGTATGTCATATGACATGGAGATACATAACTTAATGGGATTATAATTAATTGATGCATTATGTGTATGTAATCATGATTAATACTTCTTCAGTGCATCCTTTTCCTATATTCCCAGGGCAGCTTATGAGACCTTTTTCAGTTTTGGTCCCATTTTATAGCTGAGAGGACGAAAATGCCAGACATAAAGTGTGTGGTCCCCAAAGTGAATGAGTGGCAATGTTGGAAAGAGTTAAAATTTACAACTTTATAATTTTTTTTATATGTAGTTTTTAAATAAATTATCATCAGTTGTTGATGATATGCTAAGCAACCACTAAAATGTTGCAGGTGATTGCTTGTACTGTTGAGGCAGTTCTGCCTTGCTTTTCCTTGAAGTTTTGTGAGCTGAAAATAGGAGTGAATGGGTGAAGTCTGTGTTTCTACCTCTTCATACAAATAAGATTTCCAGTAGAACTATTTTTGACTTCCTGTGTAAGAATACTTTTTTTTTTTTGGTAGCTTTCTAATACTGATAGGTTCTTCAGCTGTTTTTTGCTATACTTAGCCAGGCAACATCTGGAAGAATAACTGATTACAGCTCCTGAGATACAGTTCCCAGGAGTCAGATCGACAAAGGGGTTAAACGTGAGACAGCCTTTTACTTCGGTGGAAGTGCAGTTGTTGATTCAAGGCTCTCAGTAAATGATTGTTGGAGATCTGCCATGTGTAGCCGAGCATTCAGAACGTACACCACAGGCTCTGCTTCCTCCTGAGGAGCCTTGTCTGTCAACATCTCACTTTAATTGTAGTCTGGTAAGGTACCAGCAGGCAGGCAAAACTCACCAGCCAGCAGCCATGGAAGATCCAGCCTTTACTGACATCAATGAAAATGCTAACGACACCACTGTGTGTGAGGTTTCATACTCTGAGGAAGATAAAGGGGGTGATCTTTCTGATCATGTTCATGAAGATTCAGCATCTCCTTTTTCCATCACTAATATCCCAGAAAATGTGGATGGTAGTCACGAGAACTCAGAAGATAGCTGTAATAATTCTGTGGCCTCTCAGCATGGAAGTGATGGAGAAGATGATTCTTCATCTCACCATGGTGCTGAAGAAGACCACCCACAGGAGCAGACAGATCTGATGAGTCCAGCCCTGGAAGATAAAGATGTAGAGGGCACAATGTTTGAGAGCAACCTGCATTTTCCTCCAGATTTCAAGTTTCGTCAGAGCACTTTTTCCGACTCTTCAACTTCCCTCAAGTTTCCCCTTAACAATAATGTTGGAGAAACTAACAACTTTAAGGAAGATTTTGAGATTTCCATTTTTGTAAAGGTAAGAACCCGGGTGCTTCTAAGCATACCCTAGTTTTAAACCCCAAATCAATGTGTGTGTCCTCCAAATCAGGGAAATACAGCTACCCACTGCTTTGCTCCCAACTCTGCTGCAGGGAGTCAATCCCTTCACTTACTTCTTGCATCTTCAAGCAGAGAAAGAGGTGATTTGTGTTGTGTGGAAGTGCCTGGGATTTCTTCATTTCAAGTGGAAGTATGGTGCAAGTATTCTGATTGTTGCTGCAGTTCATTTATTCTGTGAAATCTCCCTGCTGTTACAGCTAGACTGCTACTAAATGCTGCTACAGCTAGACTGCTACTAGTTCAGCTATCCCTGCATTTCACTACCTAGTAGCTAAGAGCTCAAAAGTGATAGTTATGAATGCTATGAAGAAAACTGAATATATAGTTTAAATAATGCTCATCCCTGAAAGAAATCTTGCTTTTATTTCTTTCAATATTTAGACTGATACAGTTCTGTGACAATTTCAACATGTATTTTTCATTAATTTCCGGCTAGGTATAAATTACTGAGGGGCTTTCATACTTTCTCTAACCTTATAAATAATACTTATAAAGTATTTCTTAGGTTTAAAAACTGTAAACAAAACTGGTTTTGAATAAACACTATGATTCCCTTCATAAAAGCACGTGTATTTAACTTTTCTCAACATTTATTAGGCTGAAACAGGCCTCACAATTCCTTCTTTTTAACTGCATAAGAAGTCAGTGTTCAAGGTCTTGTTTCCCTGGAATAGGAGTATAATACACCATGAGTATAATACTTTGTTATTTCAAGGGAAGTCTCATAAAGTTTGTCACTTTGCATCATAAATAATATTATCTGAATCTAATTCTAAGTTCCACAGGGACTTTTGAAGCAGCAGAAAGGATTTTGTCACCTGAAGCAGCAGCTGTCCCATTTCTGTGCCTGGATCATGATCGTTGCTAAAAATATGTTAATTATATGATCAAAGTAAGCTGTGGCATTAGTTCTAGTTCATATCTCTTCATGTAGTCCTATGTATGTATTAAAAGTTGAAGCAATTGAATACATTTTGTTTGTTAGCAACTACACGGGGTAAGCAACCTGAGAGCTGTATTTTGGCTTTAAAATAATCTCTTTATATTCCTTATTCTTTCACATTCCTCTTGTTTCAAAATAATGTCTTTTTTTTTTCCCTATGGATAAATTAAGAAATGTGTGCAGATGCTCCCATTTAAGCAGAGTTGTTTGAGTTAATTTGAAAAAGTGAGAAGAGAGGCATTTTGAATAGAACTGTCATGGACAAGGTCTGAGGTAGTCCTTTTCCTTGCTTTTGTTGTGCAGAGTAGCTGATTATCCCATAAAGGTTCTTATCAGCTAGTCCAGAGAGAAAGGCAAACTGTGCACTTTTCACTTGCCTAACAAGTGCCTGGTGTCCTTGAGATGTCCTTCAGCCGCAAGACATCCCTATCTGGCAGAGAGGTTGGGACATGAGGCTCTCAGGTGCTCCATGCTATGATCCCAATGGGCAGGGCACTGGATACTGCTGTGTGCATGGCTGAACTGAACTCCTGTGATGTGTTTTACTCCTTCAAAAAGTGATGATTAGTTTTTGGCTTCTTGCTTTTCTTTCTTTCTGGTATCAAAGTAATAAAGCAATAACTTCATGGAGTGCAGATTCAGCTTTGCTCTCTTTAATTATCTAGAAAGCAAAAGTCAGCCTGTAAAATGGAAGGTCATAGAATAATATATAACAAGAGTAGTGAAATACCTGAGGGCTGTTGCTTCTTGCACATGGAACCAGTATCTCAGTTGTGTCAATAAATATTACTCGTAAATGGTTCCCTTCTCACATGGTCTCTAGTCCACCTGAGACAAGTGTTGCTCTGAAATTGGATTCATCTGGGCTTGCACTTTTTTGCAGACACTGATAGTGACAGCAGGACCTTGTACTGTGGGACAATAATGGTCATGACAGTTCTGCCACTATTTATTCCTTCCTTTGTTTGCAGCGCTAATAAATCTCTGTCAGTGACTGGAAATGTGAGTGTCAGCGGACTGAACACCAGAGAAACTGGGAAGATTACATGGTATCTAACTCACAGTGCAGCTAGATGGATAATCTTTAGAGTAGTCCATTCATTAGACACCAATGTTTACATCATTTTAACTCATTTTAACTCATTTTTCACTTATTATCAGTACTTGGTAACTATGCCATGTCAATGAACTATTTCAGGATGTGCCATAAGGTAAAAAAGGAATTCCCTGTGCCTTTAAGAGCAGAATGCAGCATGTACCAACATGGATCTGTTTGTGTGAATCCAGCACGTCCAGGCTTGTCACAGCCACCTTAATGCCCTTTTACTAACACTATAATTTCTTCAAACAAAAGCCTTTGCAATTTGAACAGAAATATGACTGGCACACAGACTGTGTTACTGGGTGCACAGGACAGTTTGACCTAATCATTGCTCCAAGGTCCAGACTTCTCACTTGTACATTGTATTTTCCTGTTGAGCAGCATGTTTGTTCTGAAGGCTTAGGTTTCCATGAAAATTTTAACTTTTTTGTTTTCCTGAAGCTTGAGTTGTTATTTAAAGACTAGACCTCCAATTTTCTTTTCAGAAGAAAATTATTGCCCTTCCAAATTTTTTATGATCTGAGACTGACTACAGATTATACCCTCTCTGTACTCATTTGTACCATAGGAACACAGTTCCCAAAAGAAGGAAGGTAATTCTTTACCGTAAGCAATAAACACCTTATGTTAGGCAAAAAGACCAATGTAATACAGGGGTTTAGCACCATCAACCTGCACCTGTTGGATCACTGCACTGGAGTAACAGAGTTATGGGTGCTGGAGAGCACCTCTGGAGATGATCTGGTCCAACTCCTTACTCAGAGCAGGATCAACTTCAGCAGCTTGCTCAGGGCCATGTTTGGTTTTCAATATTTCCAAATATGAAGAAACCACAACTTCTCTGTGCAACCATTCTAATGTCCTACCCTCCTGGTAAAACTATGCTTTAAATGGAATTCTGTGTATCTCAGTTTGTGCCTGTTGCCTCCTGGCCTTTCAGTGGATACCAGTGCTTATATTTAAGAATTAGAACCTAAGCATTTAGCTGTTTCTGTATGGCATTATTATACCCTTTAAGAAAATTTCATTAAGTCAGGAGCTGGAAAAGAAAGGACATTTCTGTTTTTCCCACAAGATGCTTCCCCGCTCCCTCATTTGAAGTACTGAGTCCTGCACTTGGATCACAGTAACCTCTGCAGGCTGGGAGAAGAGTGGCTGGTAAGCTGGAAAAGGATCTGGGGATGCTGGCGTCAGCAGCTGAACATGAGCCAGGTGTGCCCAGGTGGCCAAGAAGGCCAATGGCACCTGGGCTGTACCAGCCATGGTGTGGCAGCAGGACCAGGGCAGTGACTGACCCCTGTGCTGGGCACTGGTGAGGCCACACCTTGAATGTTGTGTCCAGTTCTGGGCCCCTCAGTCCAGGAAGGACATTTTGATGCTGGAGCATGTCCAGAGCTGGGGAAGGGTCTGGAGCTCAAGTCTGGTGAGGAGCAGCTGAGAGAGGTGGTGGGGCTCAGTCTGGAGGAAAGGGCGTTCAGGTGGGATCTTCTCCCTCTGTACAACTCCCTGAAAGGAGGGTGGAGCCAGGTGGGGGTCAAGCTCTGCTCTCAGGTAGCAAGTGACAGGATGAGAGAAAATTGCTCAAGTTGCAACAGGGGACGTTTAGATTGTATATTAGGAATTTTTTTTTTTTTTTTTTTTTTATGGGGACGGTTGTCAGGCATTGGAACAGGCTGCTGAGGGAAGTGAAGCCAACATCCCTGTAAGTGTTCCAAAAACATGTGGATATAGCACTTGAGGACAATAGTTTAATGGTGAACATGGTGGTAGTGCTGGGTTGACAGTTGGAATTGATGATCTTAAAGGTCTTTTCCAACCTCAAAAATTCTGTAATTCTGTAGTTCTCTGATTTTCAGGTCAGGAATGTCTGAGGGCTCTAACTTGGTGACACAACCCTGTGCTAGTTCCTTTCTGACTCCCCAAACTGAGCTGAACTTTTGTGAATGACAGACCATGTTCCTCACAGGGACAATGAGACTCATCATTGTATCACTGGGAAAATCACGCTCCTTCCTATTGAGTTGTTTTTTGTCTTGTTTTATGGAGCATTCTGGTATCTGTTGAGAAAATTCTGTTTAGAAATGTGTATGAATGCTTCAGAATATGAAGTCACAGGACAAGTCTAATTTTAAGCATGTATAGTTTGAAGAGAGCAGAACCACCTGGATGTCCAGTCAGAAGTTTGTGGTTAAACTGGTGCTTTGCTGAGCAGAACTGAGCATTTCTTACTGCACTCATAATCCACAGAGTAAAACAACTATAATTGCAATTTTGGGCTGTTAGATATTTGCAAGCATAACTGGGTGTCCAGATCCCTTTCAGCAATGGAAACCAGTAGGTTTTCTAATTGACTCCAATACATCACATTAGGCTGGTGTTAAGCCATACCTTCTCCACTAAGGTTTGCAGGTAGAAAGGCAAATTCAGGCTGAAGCCAGGTGGCAAGTGTAACTATCCATATGTACACAAAATTACAGTAGTTTGGCTTTTTATGACACTTTAGCCTTTAAAAATATTTTAATAAATCTAACAGAAGTAAGCAAATATTATTCTTGTCTTATGAATAAGCTTAGGGAAAGGTTGATTCAGAATGCACCTTTTGAATAGTTTTAACTGAGACACCTGAACAAGGAAAAGATCCAAGAACTATTTTCAGAGTTTTCCAATCTTGGCAGATTTACAGACCAAGATGCAGCATGCTGAAGTTGACATGTGAGCAGCAGAAATGACTCACGGGGAGCCAATATCTTAACATGATACCTGTTTTGATAATTATAATGAAATTAATGGTTGTTTATTCCTGCAAATAGTCTTGAGATAGCTTACAAGTACAATTAAGTACAAAAATACAGGTCTGGAATATCAATGATGTGTCCTTCTGCTCTCAGTCTTATCTAGACTATCCCTAATAGATACTTCTTTGGAAACATTCAGTGATGCTGATTCATCACCTATACCAATTAGTTCCTGACGATGCTTAATTATTGTCCTGAGACAAACACTTTCCTTTATTAAAATTCTCTTGCTCTGAATTATACTATTTTCCTTTCTAATAGACAAATCCTTTATCTATATAGAAGACACAAATCAAATTTTCTTCAGTCTTTGCTCCCTTAAACTAATCAAATTCAGTCTCTTCAGCTTGCCTTCAAGCTTGACTTGTAATTTCTAAATGTTGAGTGGTTTGGTGTGTTGTGGTTTGTTTTTTGTTTGTTTCAGTGATTTTTTTTACCTTTTCCAGTCTTTCACCAGTTAATTTATATAATCCTTAAGCTCCAGTTTTCAGGTACAGGTAGTGTAAATAGCAGTGCCAATAAAAATTATTGCAGTAAGTGTCTCTTTAGTTCATTGTTTATCCAATTCTCTAGTCAGAACACTATCTGCTGTATTTTAACATATTTTTGAATCCTTTAACATTTGAATGATTACTCTAGCCCTGGTGTTTTCCCAGTAAATGCTGCAGTGATGATCTCAACCATTTGTTACTTGCCCAGCAAGTGTAATGCAGTAGTACTGCACAGTTTCCAGCTGCCATTTGACTTCTAGAGCATTAGGTTTCTCTTCTGTGAGAATTTAGGCTTTTCTTCATGCTGTGATCAGACTCTGATCACCCCTCATCTAAAACAGCACAGTTTTGGAGTCAGAGAACTGCTCTGACATAAATCCAGTGTGAAGGACACCCTCACCAGTGCTTTTGCTCTGCTGCCTCAGAACACATTGATACACCTCTAACACCTCCACACCACTGTGTGCAGCCAGTGTGGCTTTATGACTCCCTCCACCCTGTAATGTATAGCAGACTGGCAATCTCTTAAGTCTTAACATATAAACCTAACAGCTACTAACCCTTATTTGCGAGGAGGAAAAGTGTGTTGTGGTCTCTTCACAGCTGGATTTATGCCTATCCGAATTACTCTGTGTGTGTGTGTGAAAAGATTAGAGACGGCTGTTCTGTTACAGATAACACCCAGTTCCCCGACTATCAGTCACGAGCAGAACGTGTGCTTTAGCAGCAGGGCAGAGCAGTTTGCTTAATCTTTTGGATACAAAGGGTAAAAGTCTTGCTTCTGAGCCTTGCTGAGTCTGTGCCTCACTCAGGCACCTGCGGAAAGGTCCGTGAATCAATTTGGAGCTGAGGCTGGCTCCAGCCGTGGCGGTGGCCGGGCACAGCGCGGTAGCATAGCAACAGCTTCCAAATACAGAGCCGTATTATCTAGGAAATTGTCCCTGCACAGTGATTGCGGCAATGGCAAACACAATGTAAATAATGTAGTCACACTGAGAGAAAATTAAAACAGGATTTATTTACTCGTTTATTTTTCCTTATATGTTCCTTCTTGTGACACCCTCTTTGATGTTCTGAAAACAAAGCTCTTATCCCAGCATGGACTGTTTTGTTCTTTTGAAACATCTCAGTGCCAACATTTTTGGAGTGAAAAATGTTTGGATTTGTGGATTGATTACTTCTTTGCTGGCCTTGAAAACTTACCTGTAGAGCAGTTCTGTCTCCTATTAAATGGATTCTATCTGATGCAGAGCAATTTGTATTATTTCTAATTGGTTGTTTCCGAAGTACCTAAAGATCAGCTCTACTGAGACTAATATTTTACTAACACAATATAATGCATAATCCCTGAAGAGCAACTGGTGATGATATGTGTCAGTTATTTTGGAGTCTACAAGAGGAAAGCAGCTTTTCTGCTCTGCTCTTTGCGTTTTTTTAGATATCAAGGGTTGAATTTGGCTTGTGCAACTTAGAGTGTCTCTATAAGCCATTAACTACACCTATGCAGGATGTATATGCTCTCTTTGCAAAAAAAAAAGCTGTCTGAAATAACACAATAGGAGGTTAATTCCTGTGGCCAAGTGTAGGCACCACCTCTAAGGTGAGGTTACTGGTTAGGCAGACTCCATTCATTGTATGGAGTGGGGCCTAATTCAGTTTTCCAACCATGGGCATCCTGTGCTGGTTTAGACGTCTAAAGACTTCCTCCTTTGCCTCCAGCTGCCTCTGCAGGCCATGGGTGTCCCATAGATCCTATCTCAGAAATGTTTACGGATTCCTCAGCTGCTTATTGAATGCTGCCGGATATCAAGGTTTAGGCAACTGCATCAATCCATAAACTTTTACTGAAAACAATGGCATGGTCACCTGAAGTTGAATAAACTGAATGTATCTCCAGTGACAGTTTAAATACAAATCTTGGATTACTAGACTAGACTAGAAGTGAATTCTGGTAATGGATATCTGGAAACAAACTTTGCATTGATTTTTTTTTTTTTTTCCAGGCTGTTTAATGTCTCTTTTAGTTTCAGTGTCCACATTCAACAACAACTGAAGTGCAATAGTGATCAAACGTGATGTTGGACACTTCTGCTGTTCACTGCACCATCTAAATTAACTAGATTAAATAACCCAATACATTTTAGCAACTTTCCAAGACTGAGAACCAGCACTCTTCCTTTAACTTCAGTCAACCTTTATCCTTTTTTTTAACAACAATTCCCATGTATGTGGCTTTCAACTATATTTGTTTAGAATTATCTTTTATTTTAGACACCACAGTAGAAGAGAAGAGTCAACTGAACATACTAGATTTAAGTAACTAGGTACCTCTTCAAATACAGATTTTAATTGGGAAAAGAAAATTTCCTATGTTTCTTTGGGTCATAGGACACTGTATTGAAGGGAAAATTTCCACTGCTCTGCCACTGTATTTACTGGTTCATTTAGAACTATTTTCAATGTCCTCTCATACCTTTGGTTGTGGCCTGGTTGTGGTTGTGTTCTTCTGTATTAGTGGAAATTTTAAAAATATTTATCACTTCTTAATGGGAAATGTTATGAACCTTTATGAAAATGCCTTCTGTGGAAAAGAAAAGAAAGGGAGGAAGTGTGTCACTCTAAAATGAGTCATTGATTTGTCACCTGCAGGTATCATTTTTATATTTAGATCTCGGGATGATCTTTTTCATATCAATTAATGAAACCATTGTAGTTGGATTTTTACAGTTGGTAGTCTCTGATAATGTAAGACATCAGTGACATTCATGATGTTACAATGATGTGAAGAACTGGTCAGTGCACAGGTCTGGTTTCAGTACATCCAGCAGTGTTTGAAACCAGGATTTTGATTCACAAGTTAATTGATTTTCTGCTGCAGCCTCTATGCAGGTGGTAATGAAGTAAAACTTGAGAACACATCTTCTGAGAGAAAACCATTATCTTCTGCCTATGTGTTTATTAAAAATGAGGCACAGAAAGGTAGAAATCTGCACACTGACCCAAGATGGTTTCCGTGGGGATTCTAGGTAATCTGAAAAAAAAAAAAAATTCATGGTATGGGATGTGACTTTTTGGGACATGAAATAGAGTCGTGTAATATTCATCATATAATACTTCATTCATAGAGTGATCAAAGTCTATTTAGAAACCATTACTATTATTATTAGTTTTGGAAATCTATTTCAGAATGTCACTACTGTGAAGCTTGACACTTTAATTTCCAAATTACCTTTACTCATGTGCAGCTAAGACATCCTTGCTCTTGTGCTAGCATTCATTCATGCATTTAGTTCTTTTTAAAATCAGTTTAGGCTGAGACAACCTCAGATGTTTTGGGCCTAAACCAGGCAGTCCTTTTTGTCTCCATTTCTGCCAGTCATCACAGTAATCCCCTTCTGAACATATTTTCTTTGTACAAAGGTGCCTTTTTTATTTTTTTCACAGCTGCATCTTGTCTCAGGTTGCTTCTGCTTTTATAGATAAACTAAACAAGCAGCTGAAAGATTCTTTTAATAACTTCCTGGTTTAAGATACCTATGACTGTTTAAGTAAACGAATTCTATTTGAGGTAAAATGTCTATATTTCTGTGCTTTGGGAGATCTCAACGCTGTGTCCCTGTAGCTTGAGGGCTGGTTGAGAATCAAATGGAAGAACTGGAAGTTTTGCATCTGAAAAGACAGGTATTTAATCCCTCTTCCGATGTCTGCTCACATGTATTTGTACCATTTTTGAATTTGTTTTAAAATCTATTTGATTAAAATCTAAGCAGACAGAAGTGTTTTATATTTGCCAACTTTTATACTTGCTCTATAAATGTGTTCATCTTTATCTGTTACACTGATACTTTGGGTGGTCCCTCATTGCAAGAGGGTCTCTGCTAGCCAGAAATGGACAGTGAGGTGTCCAAATAGTACTGGCAAGTCCTCAGTAAACAGGAATACTAGGAGAAATAATTTAAACCTATAAAATTTTCATTTTTCTTAATGTCATCAGAAATTGTTTCTAATTTTAATATCTGCTAGCTAGGAACTTTCCAGATAAGTACTGGAGAAAATCAGGAATACTGAATTTCATAGAATTGACCTAACAGTCCTTTTTTCACCTTTTGTTTATTTTTTTAATGTCACACTGTGATTCAGGCATGGCAGGTAACCTTTCTTGTACATTTCATGGACTTTTTCACAGGCCATCAATAAGTGCCATTAAGAATGAAGACAGCACACATATCCCCGTTGTTAAAAAAAAAGTGCTGCAGCACACTGAATGCTCTGATGCTTATCCATGAAAAGAATAAACTTATTCTCTTATATAAAGTCTTATATGCCTAATGTTTAGCTATAAGAACTTTAATTCACATTTTTCTCACCATTTTAAATTAATTTCTCAAAGCCCTGAGTTACTACAAGGTCATATTTCCATGAAAAATTACTAAAAGTATATACTGGATGAAGATCCAGTATCAAAAATCCATTAAACACCATGTAGCTGGTTTTGAAGAGGCCCCAGTCTGTCTTCCCTTTCTTTGGTGAGCACATGGATTTGTAAATAATCACAGTAAGTAGTTTCTAATTACATAGTACATAGTTTCATGGTGATACGAAAAACACCACCTCTGTAAAAACACCAGAGATTGATTTATATGTATATTATACTGAATGATTGCATAATTTATTGGACTTGGTGAGGCACCTTAAATTGACTATTTTTCACCAAATATAGGCAGGATGCTTATCTGTTGAATCAGTAACTTCCTCATGGTCCTGCCTCATCGTGTCCTTGGTGTGCTAGCGCCTTGCAGGAGCCCTTATAAAGAACAGCCGAAGTTCAGAGCAGCAAATTCAGTCATTTGGCTCCTCCCTGTGAGATTGCTGCGAGTGCAGTTTGGCCGGAGCAGAGTTTCTCTGCGGCCCTGGGCGCGGATTGGCCCCGCACTGCGGCTGATAACAGCTAAAAATAGCCCTGGTATAAAAGCCAGGCCCGCAGCTCAGCAGCCCTGGCATTCCATCCACAACTGCCAGCCAGGGAGGAGACCGTGCTCTCCAAGTCCCTGCAAGGATGTGACCAAAGAACACTCTGCTGCCTAATTCCATTTAGCAATTAACTTGTCAAGACTGGACTGTGTGACTCACAGGGATGGTAACCAAGTACTATTTTATTAAAAAAACACAAAGACTCAAACTGAAGGCCAGATTTTCCAAGCAGGTTTTCCATGCAGAGCGTGACAGGTGGGCTGGTGGAATGTCTTTGGAATCGTGCCTGTAGAATATTGTGTACAAGAATGTTGTATTTCTATATATATTCACATAGTCACCTGTATGGAGAGCGTACTCTGTGACGATGGAATTCTGAACACTTGGAAAAACAAATGTGTTTTATTTGACAATGGTTTGACTAAGCTGGCATTGAAGAGTTCAGGAGTCTATTCTTAGCTTGCTGTTGATTTGGGGGAAATTGGGTCATTTCCTTGCGTTTTTTTTCACTTTCAAGCTTTTGTTTTAAGCTGTAGGCTGGGGGATCAGTGACTTCAGTGGCTGAGTGCATTGCAAGATAAACCTTTGGGTGTCTGAAGTGTTTTGGATGAATAAAGAAGACATCAGAGTTGAAGAGCTCCTTCTTTAAAGTTTGTCAAATGTTATGCTGAATTGAAAACAGGGTGTAAACAGGGAAAGTATTAGGAAGCATTAAAAATCAGTGGCACAATCAGCGCTATCAATAGTAAACTATTCCCACATATATTACTTTCAGTGGCTCTGAGTCCTCCTCTTTGATTTTATGAAGCTTTGCACTGTGAAGTTTGTTTGTATGGATTTCCCTTCATTTAATTACAGTATTTTAATATTTTTTCTGGCTTACAATGATACAGTGCAAGGTTTATAGTATCTAGGGAGAGTGACAGATGACCTGGCTAACTTGCTTTCCGTTTTGATTCCTTATACTTAATTTTCTGAAAAGGTCATTCAATTACCTTTTAATTTGTTGTTTAGTTGCTAGATCTCTCATGGCAAATGAGATAATTGCAGAGGGTGTTTGTTTGATAGTTCCGTAGCCTAAAGTTATCTTCTGGTCAGGAGACCCAGCATGGGCAGAGGTGATAGAAACTCCCTCGCAGTGACTTCCAGATGGTTGAGGTGCAGAGCTGAAAGGAGTCAAACCTCACAACACACCCGACTTCATCCTTCTGAACTCTGCTTTTCCTCCCTGAAGGTCAATTTTCTGCATGAACCTGTAAGCAAGACTTAACTGTAGAGTCTCTGTTTGCTGCCAAACATACAGAGGGGGATTTAGGTTTTCTCTCAACATCATGAGATACCTTTATATTTATTTATTAATTAGTCTGGTTTCAACTCTGACTTGCTGCTTGGCTAGGAATGGGTGGAAGTTGCTAATAATGAGTAAATGGGTCCATATCTCATTAGAACTTTTCTAACTGATGTAGGTCTCACAAATGAACCTAGTTCATTTTGTGCAGAATTGTATCAGAGCTGTCACCAAGGTCAGAGCAGTGAGACTGCAGACAAATTGGGCTTTGACATTTTGGTGGTCTGTGAGGTTGCTCCCAAGTATTGCAGCTGGTGACTTTCTTACAAAAGTGACACCTGCTACATCTTCTGTGAAAATTTAGTGATTTTGGCAAAAGATGAAAAATTTTTTGGAAAATCTTCCATTTAAATGAAAACCCCCCTTTATATCTTTCTAGTTAGACTTCCCACTGTTTCCAGTTCTGACAGACTTAAACAAGGCACTATTGTTATTTAGACTGTGCTTAGTGCTGAATTTCACCACAAAATTTACTTTCAGTCCTAAGTCAAGCTCCTTCTTAAAAATTGTCACCATCATCTTTCACTTGTGTGACATGGTCTCTGAAGTCCTAATAACCTGGACATGGTGGTTGCCAGCAAAACTCTGCTAATGTGAAAGTGCTTTTGCAGAAGAGAATTTCACAAACGTGCTTAAGTAACCACCTTGCTCCAATTCACACTGGTTGCCTGCATTAACTCTGCTGTGAAAAGGGTCCTCAAGCAAAGAAAACCTAAAATGGGATATCACCAAGTCAACATTAGGTGCTGCAAGATGTTGAATTCTTATGCTGACGTTCTTAGGAAGGAAAAAAAGATCAGAGAACCCACCACTCATTTCATAACAGCTTGAGGCGATGCACTAAGACAAGGGAGCTGGCAAACATTGTGGAAACTTTATCACAGAAGAAGTACCAAAAGGTGAAATGAAAAATGAATGAAGGCAATTTATTAAGGAGAATGGAAGAGTTCTTCAGTTCACTGTGAGGCTCAAGGTCAGCCAGCTGCATTAACCCAGGTGAGTGCACTGCCATTGACCAGAGGTGCTGCCATTGCACAGGTTAAACTTTGCTGCCACAGAGAGATGTAAGGATGTTGAGCCCTGCTATTTCACACTGTTCCACTGTGAGTTTTTCAGGGACCAAAAATCCAGAATTTTCTTAAGCCAAACAGTACATTGACCACAGAGGATCCGGAAATCCACAGTGCAGATCCATGCACGTAACCTGCTGTGCAGGTACTGATGGCAGCATGTGAACCCATGGGGACTAGCCTGAGTTAGGAGTAATTTCAAACTGAGCAGTTGAAGGCTTCACACATTTAGAAATAATGTGCATCAGAACACAGAAAGTAATTTCAGCTTTCAGCCAAATTGTTTGCTAAACAACAGTGTGAATCACAAATGTATCCAATGAAATCAGCAGCAACTGTGCATTTTTTGAGTCTTATTTACTGGGAGGAATTGAAACCTAGTTTGAGATCTGTATGAGTTGTACATGCCATTTTGAACACTTTCTGTAAATAATAATTCATAAATCAGGGTTAAAATAGTGTGCTGTGTGCTGGTCTGTTGTTTGGGGGGGATTTAATCTTAGTTTGCATGTTCATGCTTCAAATACTAATTAATTTAGATTTAATTTATGACAAAAAGCATACAAAGAAGTGAACAGAAATAATCTTAATAGGGACTTGCACCATGAACACCTGTAAAATAAGACAGGAATAGTCATTCTCTATTGCAGACTTGGAAGTAAAATGGTGTAATTTTAGTTCTGTGACAGCAGTGAGTCAACAACAACGGGTACATCACACTTACCTGGTACTGTTTTCCTTCACCACACTTAATACCACGGAGGATTCATTTTGAAAGCAAGGGCTGAGGGTTTCTCCATTTCTCCTTTCATCAGCTGCATTATCCATACAGCCCACAGTTTGGGACAATCTGTCATGCTCTCCATTGTATCTCCTACAATACCACTTTCCAGAGCAGTCTCAGTCCTGGTTGGAAGTATCTTTTGTTTTTAATTGAAATGTCAGTTTTGGCATGATAGTAAAATAGAGGAATAAACCACTGCCCTCTAGAAGCCTCTGTACTGAATGCAGCTTTAGGAGATGATTTTGTACCTGTTCAGAGCCACTTCCTTACAAATAGGTACCTGTGGCTTTCTCAGTGTGAGTACTGAGATCATGATCCATAATGAAATCCCTCTTCACAGTGAACAGCAGCAGGTTTTTCTCTTGAAGGTGTTAATGCTTATTAACATTACAGCAAAGTTTGATGCTGCATCCATGTGAAAACAGAATTATATATAAAAATAATTCCATGGTTTTGGACTAGAACTTTGCAAAACTCCAGTCTGAGCTGATTCATTCTGCTAAACAGAATAGTTTCAGCCATAATTGTAGAGCTAAAATAATGCATTTTAATAATAAGATAAAGGAGAGCTGCTGTAGCTCATGGCTGTTATGTATTCATAATATCTGGGGCTGGGTACAGAATGGGTTATTTCAAACTGGCCAGTTAATGGAGTGTAAAGTTTTCTGGCCTAGGCTTTTCCATCCCATCCCACAGCTATTGTTGTATCTCTTGATGTCTTTTCCTCCTTTACCTTGAGTGTGGGAAAATTTATAAGAAGGAATAGAATCACAGTTCTTCCATCAAACCAACACATTTTGAGGTACTGTACCTCTTTGGAGTTGAGGGAAAGTATCTGCTCACCCAGTGTTGCCGTGAGGCTGATGAGAGGAGCTTTGTATGTCCTTCCATATCTTGCACATTTGAGGAGAGGAGCATGCTGTCTGGGCCCAAATATCTGAGACAAATCCTTTTGATTTTTTTCTGAAATTCAGAGAAGAAATTGATAGTGACACATTGTAACTCAAAAGAAAATTAAAATGATTGGATTTATTCCTTGCAGTTGTTAAAAGTATGTTGCATATCAAAACTACTAGCATCCAGTAACTGTCTCTGGAATAGGTGTTTTCATAACCCATTCAAACCAGCTGGGTTAGTGCCTGGCTGCAGCTTAGGTGTGGGTTTTTTTGGCAACTAAGCAGTTAATTCCCTGGTAAATTCATAGTCCCAAATACCATTTACTGCATCTACTGCACCAAATTTTTACTTCTTTTCATCACAATGCAGAAAAGCCTTGCCTGTGTTGTATAAAACTTGCAATACCTGCTCTCATGAAATGAGCTGGATGGAAGCACTGGGGGATGGATGTGTTTTGTGCCCTGATCCTTCTTGGTAACGTAGCGGTCTGCTGGAGAACTGCATGATAGAGTTACATTCTGGATGCTTGGCCTCTGATTCACCCCCTCGGGACAAATCTTTGCTGGAAGTGAAGCTTGGATCAGGCCTGTGAAAGCTGATAGTGCATCAGAGCTCACCTACAATAGAGGTCTTATGTGGAGATGTGGCTGTTCCTTTTCTGAAGCTGTCCTCCTCTTTTATTAATGGGATGAGGTGCTCATATTAATTTCTATATCTCATAAACCTCAAACTATAATGACTTGGCTTATGAGGAGTTCATAATTCAGTGTCTAATGTTCTTGCATGTAACTCAAAGCCTCTGCTACTTCTGACTTGTGAGAAAATGATAGGCCAAGCTAAGTGACTCATTCTTTGCAGTAAAATGAGAGTGTACTAATTATTTATCAGTGTCTTACCCTTAATTTGGCTAAAGAAAGAGCTGATTTCATAACACACAAAAGAGCTGTGTAGACTGTAAAAACCATTATAGTCAGAAAGGTTCTACCCAGATGTAAGTGATAAGTTGGTTTTATATGACAGAAAAGCAGTAAATGCATGAATAGATTCCTAAAGCAGAGCATATATATATATATCTGCGTTTATATATATTTTCTCCTACTCACTGCTTTCTACAATGTTTATCCTAAATTCAGCTTCAGAATCTCTTTAAAAAAACAGCATTATATGAACAAGGGCTCTGTTATGTTTAGTTTCTTCTAGGGGTTCCATAAGGGTATTTTTGAAAAGCTGAGGATGTATTTTGAGGTGGGCTGGTTTATTCTTTGTGTGAATACCTAAAAGCACAGCTGGAATATCAGATGTGTGGTATTCACACCACAGCTTCTGTAGCCTCTGAGTAACCAGTATCAAATCCTGGGGCAGGGGATGGGTCCCAGGTGGTGCCTTATGGGTGGAAGTAGATGGGGAAGGCACCTTCCAGTGGCAGCACTGCCCAGAAACACCTTGAACCAGGTGGGTTCTGGCCCGTACCTGCAGTAACTTATACCTAGGTTAGGATGGAAATGGCTGCAGGGCACCTTTGCTCCCTTTCTCTGTATTACAAAGTTTCCCTTCTGCTTTGCTGAGCCTCAGCACAATATTCTTCATCTGCAAACTAATTATAACACACCATTAAACCCAGACAGTAATTGGGAGGGAAGGATTTGAATGTTTTGACATGTTGAGTCTCTACTGAAATTGCTACATCTAGAGTTTAACTTTCACAAGAGCAAGGCGTGCACAACTTCTGGAGTGAGGGATGGCACGTGCACAGAAATCAGGCAATAAAGCCACAGATTTCTTTTACTTAAAAATTACTGCAGGACTTGTCTGACCATTAAGTGATTATCTCATTACCCTGGGCTCAGTGGAAAAAATTAGACACTTCTAGGGCACATTTTTTCATTCTAAAATAGACATCTAAATAGGTCACATGCATCACAACTTGTAAGTGCCGATATCTTGAAAGCTGATTTTATTTCTACATTTTGGTTTAGAATTAGCAACATTACCTCATTACTGTGCTCAGCGCTGGCAGTATTTTCTCTTCCAGAGCCAATATAGACTCTCCTGTGATATAACTTATTCAAACTGCTTACCTATATCAAAACAATGTTTTCAGTGAGGCTGGAGCTGCAGGTAGCCTCAGTCAAGATGACCCACTTCCCATTGTTTCCAGGAACCCTCTCTAAAGGCAAATTTTGTCACCGTGAGGTGCTAAAGTAAAACAATTTTTCAGCAAAACCCAAAAGCTTATAATTGTATAGTTGATAATGCATTATTTAGAGATGCATTTTAGAGATACAGTGATTGCTCTTAAGTTTTTGGCAGACTTTTATAACTGTAATGCGTAATTACAATGCAATGATTCTTTCTGCCACATGTAAGCACACTTAGCCCATGTCCTTGGAAACTTGCCGGTAGGCCTAAGAATAATTGTACTATAAATGTTTGGTAATTAATGTGCCTACTCCAAAAATTACATGTAAAAATTTGAAATCAAAGGAATAATAACACTTAATTCTCTTACAGTTAACCTTCCAGTTATTTGAATGAGTGCTAATTAGATCTAAAAACCATAAGCATTCTTTTACAGGAATTATAATGATGATTATGTTGTAATTACTGTTACAACAGCATAATGAGATTTACTCGTTAACCATTTCAGTCCTTCATGGAGTGCACATGAAGCAGGTGTTGTGGGAAAATTCCCATAGAACTTACCCAAAGTGCCATGGAGATGTTGGCTCTGACTGCTCTGGAGCTGTGTTGAATGCCTAGAGGTCACAGAGGGAATTGGAGATCATCACAAAAGCACACAGCTAAGAGCATTTTCAGGAAAGGCAAGTGTTTGATCATGTCAAAACCTTCCCCCAAAAGCCTCTGTGTGTCAGGAGGGGAAGGTAAAACTGCTCATGTCTGACAGCTCAAGTTGCCAACAGCCTGTGAGCCAGAGCTTTGGCAGTCCTGAAACAGGGTCAGGGGCAGGGGCAGAAGTGCAGGAAGGAACTTCCCAAGGGCAGGAGGAAACAAAGTCCCTCCAGCCAGGAATGGGGATGAGCAGGATGTGCCATTGACTCCTTTGCCTCTGTCCGCTGTCCCCTCCTGTGCCAGCACTCCCTCCCTCCGTGCCTTTTGGCTGTGTCAGGACTTTCTATAGGTGCCACCTCATGCTCAGGGCTGCTGTGCGGTGCCCTCTGAGTCACGAAAGGAATGCAGGGCGAAGGAAAGGGAGTAGAGATGACAGCAGCACGTCAGCAGCAGGCTGAGGCCCTTGGAACTGTTCTCCCATGCTCCACCCAGCGAATCATCCTGTGTCCCTCTACAACCAGCACCCCGAGGGACATGATGAGAAATAGTTATGGGACCCAAACATTCCCATTCCTCTGCTCCTGAGCTCCATCAGCAGTGGTGGAATCACAGGTGCTTCTCTCACCTGAGTATTCAGTTTTGGCTTCTGTACCACTTTATACCACGCACATGGCCGGGGCTGCTGAAGCAAAGCTCTGCTTTTCTGCCTATTCCTTGCATTGATCCAACAGCTAATGCACAGGTTCTTTCCCCCTTACTTTCCTTAGCAATAACAATTTAGGAGTTTGAACAGCTAGAGGCAGGACAAACACCCTTCAGAAAAGTAGGAAAAAACATCACTGTTGCCTAAACCAACGAAACCAGCCCTGCTGCAGGACTTCCTTCTTCCCTGTCCCTGGTGCTCCCAGCTGTAGAATAAGGGAGGGAACAACAGAAATGCTGAAAACGGGGAAGAGCAGAATTATTTGCTTAGAGACTGATCCTGCCGTAGGTACCAGGAGCTTGTCTCCTCCCCTGTGAGTTTAACCCCACCCTCTCTTTTTTTATGCTCTGGGCTATTTTGGGCAGGCAGCGAGGGCTGCAGCTCTGACAGATGAGGATACTGTACCAGAGCACAGCAGCACTTGTTGCTCTGAAGAACTACCGTAACAGGGACTGCTCCTCTGCTGCCAGCCTTTTCTTAATCATTATTAATTTAATAACCTGCAAACTTGTTTACTCCGCTGCTTTCGAGCTTTATCAATACAAATGATGTTTTAAGAGCTTTGTGAGAGTGGTTCCGAAGGGAAGCTCACACGCTGTGCAGTTGAAACCTCCTTTTGCTGCTTAATAGCAGGAGATCAGCTGGTAGCCTTGGGGGTGAAAAATGACAGACTCTGTTGCTGCTAATGGGGAAGGAAAGGACCCTGAAATTGAGCTCTTTGTGAAGGTAAGTTGCGCTGTGAACTGGACACTGGTGTGACTCTCGGATCGGCTCAACTTCTACTGAATAATCAAACTTTAATTTTCTGGTGCTGAGCGGAAGCGGTGCTGTGACAGCCTGTTATCTCTTGCACACACGCTCACTCTGCTTTCTCCTTCGTGACATTAGAATTAGGTAATGTTGTAGAGTGAGCGTCAGAGTTCCTGTGTTTTATTGTTAATTCTCTCCTTGTGAGTTTGTTCTGTTATTCTTAGCCTGCTGCCTGCAATGTGCTGTGTCCTAACTTTAGACTTGAGGCTATAGGCTTCAAGTTTTGCTCTATGAATCCTGACCTTCTTTTCCATTTTTGGGAGGAGCTGAGGGGTGCCAGGATTTGGTACCTCAGCAGAGGCTGTCAAGTCTGAAATGCTGATGGACCATAAAACAATAAGGATTGAGATAAGCTGTCAGTCTTCTGATTATTTACTGCAATACTTTCTTTTTTTCTAAACCAATAAAAACTAAATCAGTTTTTACTCTGTTTCCTCAGCCTGAAGCTCATTCTGATTTTATAGAAGGGTAACTAAGAACAGAAACCAACTTAATGAAAATATAGAAAAATGAATATGCCTGTCTGTGGTAGGGTTTCAGAATGTTTCAAGTTGTGTGTGACTGTTGGTCTTGGGCTGTGAAAATCTTACCATTAAAATCAGTGGCACAGTTGAAAGCCATGACACATACTACCTTATTAATAGCAAACTTTGTGCAAACTATCTCAGTGAAGAGCTCAGATTTTTTGGTGTTCAGACTGTTTTGAAGCCTCTGCACACTTTGAGGCTGAAATCCCCTATGCCCATGTAAAATCATGGAATCATAGAATGGCTTGGGTTGGAAGGGACTTTAAAGATCACCGTGTTCCAATCCCCCTGCCATGGGCAGGGGCATCTTGCACTAGACCTGGTTCCTTAAAACCTTGTCCAGCCCAGCCTGGAGCACTTGCAGGTGTTTGGTCTCTCTGAGTTTAAACCATCCCTGTAAATCCATGGGATTATTAGTAATATGTGGGAGTTACCTCAGACCCTTTGCAAACAGAGCCCTGAATGATTAGGAAAGCAGATTCCAACCCCTCCCTTCTGTCAAGATGAGGGTATGTAATTGCCTGGTACTCCCTGATGGATATTTTGGGCTGTAAGCTGAAATGGCAGCCACATCCATGGTGTGTATACATGGCCTCTTCACACATCTTTCAAAACCAGTCAGTTCAGGTGCAGCCGCTCTGGCTGAGCCAGCAGAGAGGTCTTTTTTCCTAGCAAACAGATTTGACAAGAATTTCAGGTTCATAAGTGCCCCATGGATCCTTTGTACAGAGAGCTTAATGTACTAAAATGGACCAGCATGAGTCTATACAGCCAAACACCTCACCTCTTACGAGTTGTTTCTACCAAACTGAGTTTAATGGAGATGTTTGTAGGCTAAAAAAATAGGTTGGTGAGGTTGTTTGGCACTCTGTCATGAGTCAAATGTGTGCTGGAATGGAAATCTGTAGCTACTGATTTGTTTTAGTGCTCACACTATTTCACCGAGGCTGATACGGATGTTTGTGATTTGTGGTTCTTTGCATCAGATATTAAAGTGAAGGTCATTGCTCAGATTCATTGTGGGAAGCTCTGGATCCATAAGATACTGGGAAAAATGAGCACTGAATTAAACCAAGCCTTGTCACAACCTGAAGATTTATAACTCCAGAAAGAACATTTTTAGTAATGTGACTTCCTGCATAATGCATATTACAGAATTGCATGGAGACTCACATAAAACTAAGAGCTTGAGCAAAAGAATTAATTGGTATTCTCCTGAAGACTTTCCATTTAGGTTGAAAAATTGCAATTCTTGATGTTTTGGAAAGGTGACATTAATTTAATTAAAAGTTTAAAAGGTGGTATAGTAAAGCATGTAACTAGAGTATTAAATTATATATCTCAGAAGTTCAAAAGTATAAAGGAGAAGAACATCCAAAGGAGGGATGAACTGAAAGCTGAAAAATAGGAGCATGTAAGAGAATGATGAACAGGTGAAAACTTTTCTGGAGGATGACTTTGAAAATAATAGGATATTAGTAAGGGGAGATAAACAGGAAGGCTGATCCAGAAGACTCTCTGCAAAGGAGAACATACTTATTCTGTCTGTTTTAAGGCTGGAAAGAACAGAAAAGTGGCAACTTCTGGAGGACCATGAGATACTGGGACAAGTGGCAAATATAAATATACTGGACCACACTTGAGGCAAATTCTAACAGCAGGGGATGTTAGGATCAATGAGCAATTCCTTATTTGATTTTTGTAGAGCTAATACGTCAGCCAAGCAAAAGAGTTCTGTCCTGCATCCTTGAATGAACACACAAAACCCACAGAGAACAGTGAGAAAATGTAGGGCAGTAGATGTGGCCTGGTGGAAACTGTATCTTCCACAAGCCCAAATAAACCAGAAAGGGCTGTTTTTCACCAGCCACAGTGTCTCTACTAAAAGCATTTTCTGTCTCAGGTTAAAAAAAGAAAGGTGTTACACAATTGCTCTATTTCCCTTTTCTGTTTATCAACCAGGAGCTCAGGAGCCTCAGACTGACAAGCAGAGAGCGGGGTTGTAACCAAAAGAGCTGCTCTGTAACCTAATGCAGGTTGGCTCAGGGCTCTCCTGAGCTGCACAGACGGGCTGGGCACCACCAGGACACAGCTGAGCTGCTGTGGCAGGGACAGGTCAAGTGGTTATCACACCTATTTGTTATCATCCCCATTGATTTCACTCTTTTTCTAACGGTGCCCTAACCTGGATCTGTGAGGTACTTTTTTGTGAACAAGTGTTTGTTCTTGCAAGGTGCATGACTGGGAGCAAATCCCCCCAAATCTGGGCCAGGACAGAAGGAGAGCGATGGTGGGAGCGGTGAGGTCTGCCAGGGAGATGATGCTGCCTTGATCAGATGTGCAGCTTCTGTGAACAGGACTTTGCTGAACGCTGAAACTCTCCAGCAGCAGTTCCCTCTCTAAACTTGTTTGACAGGGAATTGGAGGAGGCTGCCAGAGAGAAGGGCTGGATGTGTGGTGTCGCGAGATGCCGACGGTGGCTGCTCTGGGGAAGTGAACATTGGGAGGTAGAGCTTAGTCTATGCTTAACCCAGCCTGTTGTAACTCGGGCTAATTTCAATCCTTCATGTGCTGGAAAAGCAAAGTGCTTGTGTATAAATGACAGTGACACCCTGATGGAAGGTATATTTAGCTTTCCCTGGCAGTCTTGCACCTGTATACATGAACATAATAACTAAACTGAAATAGTGCTCCTTTTACATGAAGTTATACAATTAAAATTCGTAAGGGAGGACCACAGAACTTTTGTGGCTTCTTTCTGTTTGGAATGGAAAGAGGTGTTTGGATGTACATTCCTTGCCTTTCAGGATTAAAGTAGTACCTAATATGTAGAAAGTTAATCTTAAGGTCCCTTCCAACCCAAACCATTCTAGGATTAGATGAGCAAGAGCTTTTACTTGAAATGTGTAAAGCTTTGCTTCTCAAAGTGTTCATCCACAGTCACACCAAACACCCCTCTAGGGAAAATGTGAAGGTGCTGCAAATGTACAAATCAAAAGAGACCTCTGAAAGGCCTTGAGCTTCCACGATCACTACTTCAGACATTTAACATGTCCCTGTCTGCCAGCTGACTGAGTTTGTTAAGATTATGTCTAACAGTAGTGGCAAGATTTTGCACCAAAATTAGCATTCCTGAATGAATGGGTTTGTCAGAGACCCTGGCTGCCAGGACAGAGCAGTCATCAACAACAGTGTGCTCCATCAAAGTCCCAAGAGCAGCTGCTCTCAGGAAGGTGTTACTACCCCACTTTTGGACACAAATATCCCAGAAATTTTCTCAGGGAGGTGCAAGAGTGTTTGTTTTTTTTTTTTTTTTTAATTCTGGGATTTTTTGGGGGGTGCATTTTCTGGATTTATTTTTTAAAAGTTATTTCTGCTGAAAAGTGATTTCAAACTAACCTTGGCTTGGATTTTGGTGTAGTGTGGTCACGTAGCCTTAGAGGAAGATATAAATAAAAATGTTACACCTGCTATAAGCAATTATCCCCCACGATCAAGATTTTTGTGGTTTAAATGTAAGAGGTCACTCTGATAAGAAAACTGATTTCAGTTTCAGAATTTCAGGGTTATCACAACCAATACTGGCTTTACAAACTGGAAGAGATAACTTGATAGGAACCTTTTAACACTTTATAACATGATAGGCTCTGCAGTGTGTTGATTCATAGACTGCCATCGAAAAGTTTTTTATTGATGAGTAGAAATCAGAATCAGATCTGGAGGGCTCTAAGTTAATTTCTGTTTCTTGAGAAGTGTGGGTATTAGGAGCTCAGCTTGGCTTTCATACAAAATCATTCCTATGTTTAGCTAAACTTTCTAGATAAAGAGGAAATAGCAAAAGATAAAAAAAGCACAAGGAAGAATAATGATACTGAAACATCTGGTCCAACCTGTCTCGTGCTCCAAGACTGACAATAACATTTTTTTTTATGCCAAGCCTTTCCCATTTTAGGGGAGCCACAACCACCCTACAAAGCAGATACGTACAGTGTGTGCAGTCTCTGACACTTTTCAGCTGTCACCCTGGAGGTGGTGTGAGCACAGGGTTTATTGTGTATCTTGAATTTTTACCTTTTGGAGCTACCAGGCAGGTGATGGGCACTATGGTTTGTGTCTCTTCAAACTTCTTTTGGTGAGGCAGTGCATGATCAGCAGCCTGAGTCTCCTCTTCCAATGTACTGGCCTTGTGCTTTGGTATTAAGGTTACAAAATTTACAAGGTTTATCAGTAATCTGAACACCAGGGAGGAAAATAATTTTATTAGGTTTGTTTAAACATCTGTAAATGAGTTTTATAAGTTCCACGCAGGGGGATTCAAGTATTTCAGTGTAATGGTTCTGCTAAGATCTTATCAAATCAGGAGTGATTGGAGTGACAAATCAATAATAATTCCACTTCTGACCTGCTTAAATCAGGGAAATGCTGCCTGGACTAATAGTTGCTTCTCTGGTCTTTTTATTAAGCATTTTCAATAAAATAATTTTAAAAACAGTCAGAGGAAAAGCATCTGCCTTGGCAAAATTTCATTTTGCTTTAAACTTCTGTTGTTAAAAAAAAATTCAATAAATTGCCAAATAGCTGCCTAGCAAGTGTTTTAAAATTACCAGTTGCTTGTTTTTCCTTGTGATGAAGAAAAACAATACTTTAAAGAAGCTTTAGCCTGACTTATACTACCCAGCGTCTGTGTGTCTGTGTGTCTGTTTTGTCTCTAGGCATTTGCAGGTTTTGTTTTGCATCAAGACAAGTGCCTTGTTGGTGGGAATATTAGAGACAGGCAGTAAATAGTTTAAGCAGGCCAAGTTTATAAAATGATTTGGCAGGGATATATTCACTATCCCTGCCACCTTGAACCTAGTCTGGAATGCTTTTAGGAGTGCTTGGGAGACTGGGTCTCAAGTTAAGAAGGGATTTCCAGCTGTGTCTCCTGCCTAAATTCATGGTCTATTCCTTAGTTTATGGTTAAAGGTGAATGACACCCTGATCTGCCATGGTTTGGGGGTTTTCCTCTATAAATGGCTGTTCCTTGCTTTTTATTAAACTTGATGGTATTGATATATATATTAATTGTGATCAAAACATCTGATTAAAATGAAACATATTCCAATACATTGTTGAATATGCATAACTTCTTTACATGTCTTTATAAATTGAATGCATTCAAGTAAATAAGAATTCAGAAACATTCAGCTTGGGTCATATTCATATGGCCACAAAAGCGAGTCAGTTTTGTACTGCTGAGTCCAGTGGCAGCAGAACTAGGCCAGACTAAGTATACTTAAGATCTTGTTTGAAGTCCACTTGCTAACTCCTTCCTTTATTCCAGCTTTTCTGAGCCACATAGTCAAATCAGGTCAATACCATATTTTAATTTTACCATGAAGAACTGGTGATATTCGTAATTATTATTGCTTGTACTTAGAAATAGCCGCTGGTGTTCTTTGGGTGCTCTATGTTTAGCTGCAGGTTGCTCTTTTTCCATCTCTGGCAGCTCCCATCTCGTCAGACTCACAGGTTGTTGTGTCGTGGTTCAGCGATGACAGTGAAGCTCCAATAACTGTCCTCAGGAAACTTTTCTTGGCAAAACATGGCTCTGCTGAGGCTAATCCAGAACAGCAAATGTCACCAGGATCGTTTGACATAACATCCCAAAAATACACGGGGATGCTTTCCAAGAGAGCCAGCAGGAAATACGTCTGCCCGTGATCCAGGATTTAATGTTGGTATCAATTCACCTGCCTATGTCAAATAGAGTTTGATGGAAGGCTGTGTAAGGATTGTTTAGGGAAACACATAGATCATCACAGCAAAAATATCACTTAGTTCTTGTGTGGCATGTAATTCTTCAAAATGTGGCAGAAAGCAGCGAAATAATCCCAGCAGTGCTGCAAAGAGGTAACAGAAACATTATTTTATTAGTAGTATTTCCATTTTTCACCTAACAGCTCTGGTATATTTTTCAAATGACTCCTTTTTAACAGAGTCAGGCAGATGTTAAAGGGCTGTGAGTTTATGTATTAGTTTTATACATGAATAACAGAAGGTTTCAATGATAAACTTTTTTTTTTTTTTTTTT
>VZRN01006387.1:267241-307817 GCA_013397935.1 Dasyornis broadbenti | reverse complement strand
AATGTTTTAAATTTAATTTTTTTTTTTTTTTTTTTTTTTTTTTTTTTTTTTTTTTTTTTCAGAAAGGCTGACTCAAAGTCAGGGAGAATTAGCTGGAATCAGGAAGGGTTTGGTTTTGTGCTAGATTTAATCTATAAATCTTACATGAAGCAGGAAATCAGAGCAGGTACCTAAAGTGCTATAGTAGGTACTTTGTAAATAGCTCGAAGTGATTTGTTTGACACAGTAAAATTTGACGTGGAAATTTCCTTATTCCCTCTCCTTCCTTGTCTCGTTCTCCCCATTTTTTTGCACTTCTGTGTTGCTGACTTGCAGTAAAACTCATGTGGATGGGGTAATAGTGATATATATATGTATATCTGGAGCTATGGGTTAAAAAAATCTGGTTTTTGTAGGTTTGAGGAGTTTAATCAGCATCATGTATTCCTGGCATGACTTTTTATATTACACTTAAGTATTGGAAATTATTACAGTGGAACAGAAGTAATTCAAACTGTATCCAGCTGTGTTTTACAGTTCCAAAGGCAGTAATTTTATCTAATAATACCTAAGGGTAGAACACAACTCAAACTGATTGCATTTACAACATGTCATTGCTGTTTGTTACATAACTTGATTGCCAGTGCACACGTAAATGCAGAACGATGAGTCCATAGGATTTTTTCTCTGACTCTCCTGAATGTAATGATTCTTTGTAAATGTAAATTATTCTGTCCCTCTCAAGAATAATTTCATGACTTATCTTTTAGAGTGTTTATTGATTTTACCCTTCTACATGTATCACTTTTTAAATGGTGGTGTTCACTGGCTGAAGTGATCTTCCATGATATAACACATATTCTTCTTTGATTCAGTGACTCTGATGCACCAGAGAAATTTCATGGGTACAGTGTCATAAGAGGAGATCTTCTCAGAAAAGAGATTGGAACACAAAGCACCTGAGATATGGTTTTCTAACACACCACAGCAAAGCTTCGCTATGTTAAAATGGCCCCAGTGTTGTCAAAACACAAATCGACTTTTTTTGGCTTTCCATTCTATGAACAAATCAGCACTTCAGCACTTTATCTTAATAACAAGCAACAGCACAGCTCCCACCATTCAAACCCTCTGGTTTTTATTACTTTTTCTAATCAAACTGTGAAAAAGTCCTACAATGCATATTTTGCAACATGTCAAGCTCAGTAATATTCCCAGGTTTTGACCCAAATTCTCGGCAGGATTTCTTTACTTTTGTGCTTTCCTGCCTCCTTCAGTTACTCAAGGCAAGTTTTTCAGGCTCTCCTCACCTTGATAAAATGCTAATACCAGTCCTCCTGTAGTGCCAAGTTTGTGCAGATGCGTTGCATCTAATGTAGGACCAACTTCTCTGCTTTTGCTGCTTTTTCTCACACATTCAGAGTCTTATATTTATACCAGTCTTGTAATCCCCATGATTTCTATGTTGGTCCCCAAAATAGCCTGGTTATTTCTTAAGAGGTATTGTATATCGGGAGCTCAGGTGCTTATCCAATTTTTTACCCTGTACACCTGATTTCCGAAAGACATTAAAATACCTCCTTTTTATGTATTTCTGGGAACCCTTCATAAAACTGAAATATGGCATTAATTGAAATGCATTTCAGGAGGCCCATGTTGCATTAACTTATTAATGCATCTATAGGACAGTAGGAGTTGAAGCTGTCCCTGCTACAGCTACTCTGGCATAAAGGACATTATATTAAGGATGAAGGTGCTCAGATAGTGAGAAGTGAAAGTTTGCTCTTCTAAATCCTCATTTTGATAGATACTACTTTTGTGTGCAGTGCAGATGGCAGAAGCCCATGGCATTCACCTGTATATGCTTGCTGCAAAATGTAATTAAATGTTCAAGGCCTAATACTCAAGGCTGAAACTGATTTTCATTTACTTTAAATTCTATAAAACTTGTAAAGATTTTATATGAGAATACTAACTTTTTCCTCTTCTTCATGTAAGTAAGGCTGTAAAAAAGCCATTTCTTGACTTTTTTTTTTTTTTTCTTCTCTTATATTTCATAGAATCATAGAATGGTTTGGGTTGGAAGGGACCTTAAAGCTCGTGTAATTCCCACTCGCCTTCAAACAAACACCTTCCACCTTCCACTAGATCAGGTCACTCAGAGACCCATCCAGCCTGGCCTTCAATACTTTCGGGAATAGAACATCCACAATTTCTCTGGCCAATTTTTTTTGTCATGTCAATATCATGACTCGGTTCACTATTCACCAATATCTCAGGTGTTAAAACCTGTTTATGGTTTTGGGAATGGGGTTTATGCACAGAGTAAATTTGCTTGATTTAGGCATGGCTTTAGTTTACGTTTCCCTTAACCATGAAGATGCCAGAGCAGATATCATTTTTTTTCAATTTCTGTTGCTAGTAATGACATATAAGCGTAATGCTCTACTGCTTGGAAAATGGCTCATCACCTCCAAAGTGAGTGTGCTGCTGGAGGCTCACAGTGGAGCCCAAAGTATGATGAGCTAATCCTTGTATGCTCCATCTCAGAAAACATCTGACAGCTGAGTTCAGTAACTGTCTGTAATTCAGAAAAGGCTGTTTTGCATCTGTTTTAAATGTTCAGCAGTTGGATTTTTTTGTGAAAGTGTTGGGTTTTAATTTTTTTTAATAGTTATTGGTAAAACACAGGGTGATGCCTGAAGTTCTCCAACCTTACTAGATGCTGATAGCAATTAAGCATCCTTAGATCCCAGTTCTGCAAAGGAGAACTGTTCTGTGCAATCTGCTCCATGCTTTGGCAGCCACTATTGAACGTGATTTTCTTTGCAAAACCCGTTCCCTGAGATTAAAAAAAACCCCAGATGCCTTTATATAGAAATTCTGAAGCACTGTGAAGTCACCGTCAGCACTTTCCAGGTGTAGAAGCTGAGAAGCTGTGGCCTTGTGCAAGGAGGGCCAGCAATAACTTCATCTTGGTCCTGTGCTTTGTCCTTTAGTCATAGCTCTTGTGTCTTTTGGGTTTTGTACAGAACTTAGCATGACTGATTCCGTGTTCATGTGCCACACAGGCTTAGTGACTCACAGTAAATAGCCCAATAACAAACACACAAATCACACTAGTCACAGCTATGCATTTTTACTTTTTTTTTTTTTTGCCATTGCTATTAGTAGAGAGGGGTCAAGGTTTAGATTATCTTTTGGCTGGCTATTTTAAACATAGACAAATCAAATGTGTGTTAGGACATTGGAAAAGAAGTAGTGAAGAATAATTGTAAGGCTTAAAAATTGCTTAAGATTGACATCCTGAAGGCAATTCTTCTCCTTTAAGCAAAAGAGCAAATATCACTTGACTGCAATATTGAATACATTTGTGTGTGTGTGTGGGGGGGGGGGTGTTTAATACAGTGGTAACAAATATAACAAGACAGAGAATCACAGAATGGTTTGAGTTGGAAGGGGCTTAAGGACTGTCTACTTCCAATCCCTCTGCCATGGGCAGGAACACCTTCCACTAGGCCAAGCTGCTCCAAGCCCCATCCAACCTGGCCTTGATCCCCTCCAGCGATGGGGAATTCACAACTTCTCTGTGCAATGTATTAATAGTTAAGGTCAAATGGAGTTAAGGTTACGAGTAGGCTTAATAGTAACTATAAAGGTGATTACCTGTTGGAATAAGCCACCGAAGAAGTCATATCCTCTCTGCCTCTGGTTCAGATCAAGGCTAGATATGCTGTAATGAAGCACACAGAATTAGGGACAATAAAGGAATAAACATGCCAGAAAATCCGCAAACTAGCAGGGCACTGCATTGGAAGAGGTCTTGACAAACCAGAACTGGGCTTGCTTTCAGCAGAGAAGGAATCTTTGATTTCTGTGTCTCTGAATGACAGCACAAATATGGTTGAGGCCAGTCTGACAGAAATGATGCTCTGAGGCTGCTTACGTGTCCCGGGTGTGATGATGGATTGTGATTAATTCAGGTGGTGGTTAAATACGAGATTGCATATGTTATATGCTTATCATATCTGGTTATGCAAGGGCCAGACTTTGGAAGGGCCTCCAAAGGCTGAGCAGATGAGTTCTGTGTCAGTACAGGTAAGACCTTGAAGATGAGATGAGGAAGAGCTAAGCTGGGAGATACAAGAGCTGAATTCCCCTTCTGTCTGTCATTGCCCAAGTCATGCCACCGCCCTGTACCTTGCCTTCATTCCCTATGAAACGTTTGCCCAACATCCATTTTCATATCTATATAGTTCAGTAGCATGTCCAGCTAAAATTGTATCCCTTTTCCCTTTATGTAGATGAATGACTGTAAAAGCTACTCAAGCATCATGGATTAACTCCTGACAAAATACTGAATTAATTCTCAGGCTGAGCTGGTGCTTCTCTGTATGAATTGCCAAGCTTGTCTTTCCCACAACATTTTAACACCCAAATAAAGACCCTGAACCTTGACATCCAGGGCATGCAGCTATTGTTGTTCTGCGTGCTGGTGCGTGTCTGTACCTGTGTATTGTCCCAAACAAGTGGAAATCAGAGAAACCAGCCCCGATGGATCATCGCTATTGTTGCCAGTGTTTTTCTAGATTGTGACTCAATTTGTGTGGGTCAACAGGCACGCTGTGTTACTGCTTTCCTTTTGCTTTTAGCTGCTGAATGGGCAACTTCAAACAGATGCAAATGCATATCATGGGGGGAAATTATTTTCTTTCACTGCCCTGGGTTTTGTGATGAGCCATTGCTGCTGATTCAGTGTGCAACTGGAGATCTGTTTTGTTTGTTTATTTTATTTATAGTAATTTTTAAAAAACTCTTCCTCGATGAAGAGGGATTGAATGATGGAATATTCTTGCAGGTTCTAGGTTCTCTCAGCATGGCAGTTTTAGTTGTTTTTCTGTGCTCAGTTCTTTTAAAGCCCAGGACATGCCAAGAGGATCCAGTGCACCACCCCCACTTAATCATTAAGTCTATTTTCAGTCTTCAATTAGCATTTGGTTCATTTTAATTCACTTTTTGTCTCTGAGTATTTGACAAGGAATTCTATTTTGCCTTGATTTACTGAGTTGCCCTTTCTTGTACCAAGATGCTCTAAATTTGAATTTTGGTTATCTCTGAGCATCACAGTTAAGCTCTAGATCCAGTCCTAGGGCTGGGTCTTGTTTGAGGTCCAAAAAGGATGTTTTCTCTGGATTAGGCACTCAGTACTCACCCTGCTCTAAGATGTAGCCATGAGGAGCTGCTCAGAGTACACTGATGTAATCTTCTATTACGTCTTTCAATTCCATATTTACAAATCTTCAATTACATATTTCTCTAAACACTCCATAAGTCTTCTCACTTCTCAGTCTCTAATAAAGGCTGCTGAACATGGATGTGGGAAGACTTGTTTAAGAGGGGGAAATATCCACTGCCCACCCTGGCTTGTTGACACCAGCAGCCCTATGATCTGTGCTTGTGGGAACACCTCGTTCTCTTACTGAGCACAATCTCTGCTCGATGGCCTCATGATTCAGAGTTTATCTCAAAAGAGATGATTCAACAATAGTAATAATAATAAATGTTAAAAATTAAAAATGCTGACTGTAGACAGGTCTAACCTTGAAGAGCTGGAGAAGGATATGAGCAAGATGGGAATTTTGAAGGAGTTATATAACTTTTAAATAAAGTTATATAAATTTTAATAAAGTTTTATAAACTTTATAAACTTTATAAAGTTATAATTAATCCCATGACATCTCTTTTACTCTGGGCACCAAGGATTATTAATTTTTTAACTTATTAAAAAAACTATTTGAACAAGTATTTAACATTTATTTAAAGCCATATCCAGGATCGTTGAAAGTGAGGGTAGTGTTAGTACTAATCATCTTGTGCCATGCTGCCAGAAAGAGGGATTTTGTACTAACAGATCTTTAGCTTTACATGGGAGGTGTGAAATTATAGGATTTCTCTTGTTTGTTATTTTTGAAAGACCACCCTTGTGCACTTAACTTTTACAATAATAATAATAATTTTTAAAAATCTCCATTTTAGAGAGAATTATAAGTAAAGATGAAAAAATAGCTAATTCTTCAGATCTGATTCAGGTACTTGAAGGAATTGGTCCTAGCTGTGTACAAATGTATAGCAAATGTTCAGAAATTCTCTTGCCAAATGCTGGTTTCCCAATTACCTGATTAACCTGGATTGTCTCCAGAGAAGGTGGCACCTTCTTTTGAACTTAACAATAAATGGGTGAGGAGATTTAGAGGGCATGACCCTCATGTCACACTCCATTTCCACCATATCATAAAGGATTTGTTTATTTTGAGCAAAGCAGCTGGGTGACAATGTCAGAGAAGCAGAGTGAAGAGCCAGAGGAAGGGACAGGAGCTTGGGGCAGATCTCAGTGTTGCTGTCACCAACACCTCAGTGAAGGCCAGGGAATTGAACCCATGGCTGAAAGGTGAAGGGCATAAAATGAAAGCAGATCAACAAAGTGGTTATGTCTCTGTGGGGGGAAGATAGCGAGCAAGAGATATTTGGGAAGAAGGCTACTTCTGAGATGGGGATGAGAGGAAGGAACAGGCTGGAGGAGAGTTTTGCTCTGTGACCATGCTGGGGTCACTGCTGAGCTTTTTGGATGGTGCTGCACTCGGAGCACAAGAGACTTAGGAGTGATAAGAACAACAAAAAAAGATGATATTTGGAATCAACAATATGGTCAAGGATCCCAGAAACATAAGGACAGTAAGAAGTGAAGAGGTGCTGGGGAAAGTGCAATGGCATAATTAAGATATTTTTACAAAGGGAAGAAAAATATGATTTATTTTAATACATAGCAGTTAATTAAACTTAATTAAATTTTGGGTTTGGTTTTTTTCATGCTGCCTAAGAAAATAAAATGAGGTTAGAGGAAATTCAGTCTGAGCATCAAGTCAAAATTTGTTTTGAGCAAATTATCAAAACTGTTTCCTATAAAAAGCTTTTAAAGCATTTCAAACTGGCCCAAACAGTACAGACACAGGAATTTAAGAACTCACCTGTACTGGGATCCTAAGTAAACAAGAAATATGTTCTAAACTCCACTCATTGGTCTAACAGTGTTTCTGTTTACAACATTTATCATATAATAATTTCAGTAGCCTGTACTGCAAAAAAAAAAAATTGTAAATTCTACTTTTACTGATACACACACTTATTCAAAATTTCTCAGTAGCTTTTAGAAAGCATCACCTTTTATTTTCTCCAGCATTTGATATTGAACACACAAATTGTTTTGCTTTTAGGTGAGTCCCAAGGAACATTTGCTTGCCACTTGTGATTGTCTTAGACTCTTGCTTTCACTGCAGGCATTTATCTATAAACTCAGAACTTGCTCTCTGTTTCATGTTTAATGAAATATTCAGAGAGAGTGGTATCAGAAAAGACTGCCTTTTAGTACAACACCCCTCCAATGGCTAAGTATGACTGTATGTCTGTGTTGATGATAAGATGAACAAACACAGCAAGGAAGAAAATATTAAAAGTGAAAAAAAAAAATCCCCTAAATACTGAACTCTGTAATTATTTCTCTGTGAGCATCTGGAAACCGGAAAATTTATTTATATAGCATTTTTATTCTCAGGGCATTAAGGCTGAGTCCAAATGCTGGTTATATTGTATTGATAATTAGTTTATTGGAGGGATTGTGGGTTGCACTGGGAAGTCACGCCGAGGTACAAACATCAAGGCAAAGACTGGTTTGCTGCTCCTTTGCAGCACAGCTTGATCTGCTCTTGGTGGAAACCACAAACACTCATCACATCTCGTGGTGGAGCTTCTCCCATGCCCTCTGCAGCGCTGTGAACTTTGGAGATGCTCAAGGAGAGAGGAAGGCCCAGTCCTGCCCACTGTGGGACACCTCCTCAGGGCTGCCAATTGCTCTTTTAACCCACTCAAATTCACTGATGAGCAGCGTTTTTATGATGTTAATAAGATACAAAACGAGACCCCAGAGGACACATTATGAGGTCAGCTGACATGGTAAATGTCCTTATCAGCAACACCCACCATCCAGACCTTTGTTTGCAGTGCCTGCAAGTGACTCTCTTTTCTAATACTGCAAATAAAGTCATGGAATTTCAATAAATAATTCAGCCCTGGATCTTATTTCGGGTTCAGCATTAACTTTCAGCACCTGGCTGCTGTTAGTATTTGTTAGTCTGATACGCTGCTTAGAGGCATGGAAATTTGGCTGCAATTCACCAACATTTGCAGAATATGCTGTATGACCAGATTACCATCCCTGGCTCAGAGATTTTTAACAGACATGCAAATTCCAGATGTGCCAGATTTAATTCTTCACAAGAAAAAGTGTTTGCAGGATTCTGGGACTGTAATGGGAGCTCTGCACAGTTTGTTTTGGAGAAACAGCTCCTGTATTTGCACCTGATCTCCACTAGAAACAAGAATAATTTGGCTATAATTTGCATTGCCTATGACAGCTTTTGACAATGATCTATCTCTCATTTTATTTTCTGCAGCTTCCCTGGGGGAAATGATTTTTTTTTTTTTTTCCATATCTAATTAGCTCTCAGGATATAGAATCATCAATATCTGAAAGTATTAAAATTTGTACTTTGTGAATAGCTAAATTAAAGTTATTCACAAATTCTTTCTTCAGAGCACATAAAACCACTTGTGGGTTTAATCATTTATTAGGAAGAAACTAGTGAATCCAAAGCATGACTCTGCTTTCACTGAAGTCAGTGGAAAATTTACCATTAGTGGGAATATTTTGTGTGAATACTAACTGTTATGAAATTAGATAAAGTACATTATCATTGAACCATAGAATATCTTGAGTTAGAAGGGACATTTTAAAAGCCATCTAGTCTGACTCCCTTACAATAATCAAGGACATCTTTAACTAGATCAGGTTGCTGAGAGCCCTGTCCAGCCTGACCTTGAACGTTTCCTGGGATGGGGCATCCACCACCTACTCTGTTAGAATATAACATATTAATGGGTGTGGCACCTAAAGGCAAAAGGTCTAATAAGATCCTGCAGACATGAGCTTCCAAAATGAAGGAGCTGCATTATGGATATGCAGAGCATGAGCAGCCACCAATATCAATAACTTGCAGGACAAGATCCTTCCAGTACCTGAAGGGAGCTGATAGGAAAGATGGAGAGAAAATATTTACAAGAGCCTGGAGTGACAGGACAAGAAGGAATGGCTTCAAATGGTCAGAGAAGAGGTTTGGATTGGATATTAGGAAGAAGTTCTTCCCTGTGAGGGTGGTGAGGCCCTGGCACAGGTTGCCCAGAAAAGATGTGGCTGCCCCATCCATGGAAGTGTCCAAGGCCAGGTTGGACACAGCTTGGAGCAACCTGGTCTGGTGGAAGGTGTCCCTGCCCATGGCAGGGGGTTGGAAATAGATGATCTTTAAGGTCCCTTCCAATCAGAACCATTATGATTCTAAGTTTATTTGTCTTAAAAAAAAATGGATTTGTGACTTTCATGTTCAAAGTCCTTACCTCTTCTTTTGAGATGCACCATTGTGTCCAAAACAACCAAACAGTAGCTGATGCTTGAGCATCGCTATTGACTTTTACTAAAATTGTGATGATTTTCTGAATACTGCTGTCCTGGCTCTCCAAATCCTGCCACTAAGGTTCCTTCCGCTACTTAAACCCACATGCATAAATGCAACTGATAAATAAGAAAAAGAAGATGATATGTATAAGTGATGTGACAAGTTGGGTACTTTTTGGAAAACTGCACAAATGGGAGGTTGACTTCACTGGGAGCGAGAGCTTCTCCCTGCAATGCAAACAGGCAACGCTAGAGGGGATTTTACTACCACTCTATGTCAGGCATGTGCCTCTCCCTTCCAAAACATATGTTCTAGTTCAGCCACAAGATGTTGGCTACAGGCTGAGTGAAATCTGTGTTTGTATGGTGAAAAAGGTCAGGAAAGATTATGATAATTGTCCCTCCTGGCCATGAAACCTCTGAGTGAAATTCTGGTCCTGTCGAAGTCACGGGCAAAATTGCCGTTGATTTCACTGGGGCCAGCCTTCATCCTGTGCAGGTCAGAGGGAAGCAAAAGTCTGTGCCACCAAGCACCCAGCAGTGACAGCAGGAGCAGCTTGATTGTCAGAGTCACTAATATATACTTATTAGAAAGGATTTTTAAAACATCTTATGCATCCTCTCCGCTCTGCAGCAGGATGAAATAAATCAAGACCAGTTTTACCGACTTCTTTTGATTTCTTCAAAGCCTCCACTAAATGCAGATTACACAACCTCCTTAGAAAGCCTGCTTTGTGTTTCATTAGTCCTATAATTACACTAATTTTTTCCCTCCTAAATCTTTATTGTTGCAAATTGAGCATAATACTTAATCCCATCCTCTATGGGCATGAACAACAATGGATTATCATCCTTTTTGTGAAACAGTCTTATGTGTGCTTGAGGACTGTTATGTTGTACTAGAACAACGCACGTACATCTCATTATCTTGTTGCTGTTGCCTGCAGATGCACAGACTGATGATTCATATTGTTTGTGATTTACGTAAAACCTCCTTGTCTTCGCCCTCACCAGCTATTCCCCATCGTGCATTTTGTACGTTACATTTTGTTTTTCTCATGTCTTACACCTTGAGGTTTGTTTTGCTGAATTTCTTTTAAGTGATTTCAGACACTTTGTTCCAACTTCTTAGCATCACTTTGTGTCTACTCCTCTCCTGGGAAATCCCAGTAACCTCTCTGTGCTTGTTGTTGTCAGGAAGTTTTGTAAGGTTCTATCTGTTCCTTCCTCCATTTTACTAATGGGAACATTAAACATGACTCATCTTGTCACACACCTTTATGGTACCTCTATTTGTTAAGTGTTCATACACTAACAGAAAGCTCTATTATTGCTGCTCCATAAGTATTTTTTCAACTACTCATACAAGCACTTTGCAGAGGTTTCATGCAGGTCCTGTTTCACAGTTTTGTTAATGAAAATAGTTTGGGTCTGATGCCATCTGATGCTTCTGGGTACCTGCTTTTCCAAAGTGCTGGGAACCCTGGCAGAGAACAAAATTTTCTTGAGTTAATTCGTGTCATTTGTTCCTGATACGTCCATATTGTCTTTTCTTATCAATTTTAGATTTCCATATGCACTTGTGCGTTACTGTTCCTCATTTGTTTCAGTATCTTTCTATATATTAAGCTTATATATCTGCTATTTCCTAGTTCTTTACTTGTTCCTGTGGTGTCTCACTCAAAATGAATTATTGATGAGTCCCCAGAAAGCCGAGCTTTAAAGAACTGTTCTCTGAGGTTGCCTCCTCTGGCTGATGTGGGTACCCAGGATCCTGTGCCAGCATCCTGGTGAGTGATGGGAGCACAGCAGTTCCCTTATTAGATTGGAAAAGGCTCAGGAAGAAGTGTAAAGGATGATTGTTCTTTGTCCATCAAGCCGAGAATGAAACACCTGTATTTTTAGTCCACTATGTCCTGAAGCACAGGAACTTTGTGCACAATCTGCTGTCAAGAGCTGTGATGACAATGGCAATTTTTGGTTTTGAAGAATTTCAAGATTGTGCTCTAAATTGCTCTAAGTCTAAAAAACCCATTTTAAAATAATCCCAGCATTATTGAACGGAGGCTGTGGTGGGTTTTCTGTGAGGAGGGGAACAGCAATAGTAATTTTAAAAGGAAATTTTGTCTGCTGGGTGGTCTGCTGGGCAGCCAGGAGCTGTGCGAGTCCTGCTGGGACCCCATGGCTTTGTGCGGTCCCAGCATCCTGCCTGTCCTCAGGGCCTGGCCAAAGACCACAACTCCAGGTGTATTCCCAAGGTGATGTGGCCGAAGCCTTTGTGCATCTCCATCAGGTGTTTATCAAATTCCAAGTGAGCTCCTCAAAGAATATTCTTCCAATGGAGATTTTATTTTTCAACACCCTTAATTTTTTTGTAGTTGCTCAAGAAGCTCACAGTCAATGATACTTCCCTCTTAAAGAGAATTTTTAAATCAACTTTTCATTTTGGGTGGTTTGTGACATGATTTGCCAAGTGTAGAGGGTTGGTACTTGTGAGAAGTCAGCTGCCTTCAAATTGTTTCACAGGATCTAAATCTGCTAGCCCCTCTGGAAATGTCAGTCTGCATTTATCACCCATCCTTTGGCCTGTATTTTGCTGACATTAAAAATATGTAAATTAAAGACATGCTCTATGTGATTTCTTTCTATAGCACTGCTAGTGTTACTTAATGACTCTCACTCTTCTGGGGGCTTTTCCCTTATACATTGCTCTGTGAAAGTCAGTCATGGTGTTCAGAAATTCCTCACAGCAGAGCAGGCTGGTGTATGGTCTCTTGGAAAAAAAAGATTGGTACCTTAATTCATATCAATCTATCTATATCTATAGCTATATCTAGATCTACATCTATATCTACATCTATATCTATCTATATCACCTATATCTATATCTATATATCTCTATCTATATACACACATATATATGTGCGCATATATATATTTGTATATATTTGGTGTAGGAAGTTTTGTTATAGTTCCCACTACTGCTGATTATCTAATGTTAATTTCTCATTAAGTTGGCCACATGCAAAGCATATACATACATTATATTTGTAATGGATGTACAAATATAAATGCGAACAAAATAGTATCATGTTCTAGGTTGTCAGCCCAGTCTGTGCTATTCTACTCTGCTGATACTTGTCAAGTCATGGAACTTCAGAAGAAAGCAGAAGAGGTGATGGAATAGCATGGAATCATTTCCATGTGATGAGACCATTCACTTATATCTAGTCTGTAGTTTTCTAAATCCAAACTGCACAGGACTGATTGGAATTCAGACCTCACAAAGTTTATTTCAGAGTGAAACTTATTTTGTGCAAGAGCAAATACAGTGGCCAGTGGCTCCAACAAAGCCATTGAGGGAGCTGAGACCTCTTTGTGCAGGTTGATCACTGTGCATGCAGCTGTTCTGCTACCAGGACCTCAGCTGAGGTGGCAGATGAATATGCTCTTTAACTGTGAATATCCTAAGCTGTCATGAAAGGATTCTCTGGAAGAAGCCAACCTATAGGACTAATCCCTTCCTATCCATGCTGCCCCTCACATGGACATAAAAAGTTGAAAAATTGTGATTTACCAAACCTATAGACAATATTTGTCATGTCCTAGCCACATGATACCCACGGGGTCTCCAACCTGGAATTCCATCTCCTAAAAGTCTCAAGATTACAAATGCATCTCTTCCAAAGCTGCAGAAATCTGAGAAGTGCAGTGACAGCTCCTTGGAGATCCTCAGCCCTGCTGACGTGCTGCTCAGCTGGTTCGAACCCAGTGTGAGAAGCCAGCTCCCCTCAAATTGGCTGGCAGTGCAGACCCAGTTCTGCTTCTGTGCATCTAAAATATATGCCTGTATGTAATGCCAAACTTGGACAGCATTTTGGTTGGCTTTTGGGGAGCTGGCTAAAGGGTCTCACCACTTCCTTTTTATTTTGTTACTACCCTGACAGTCTTTCAGGCAAATGCTCTATTTTTATTTGACATATATGCACGTGGTCCATTTCCATATGTGTGTGCTTAGGAATATATTCCTGCTCTGTCTTGCCCTCCCTTGGAAGGCTTCTGCCCACAGCTTCTCCTAGCAAAATGAAATCTCAGGAAAAGTCCAATGAAGTTAAAATGCTGCTCAGCAAATTTGTTATTGTTTTTGTAGGCCCCTGTTCAGGAAAGTACTTAAGTATGTGCTTAAGTCCTATTGAAATCAACAGGACTTAAGAACATGCTTAAAGTCAAGCATATACTTCCTCTGAATTGGGATGTATTTCAGCACATGCTTAAATGCTTTCCTGAACCAGAGCCACAGTCAACAAGAGTGTCCTGTGATACACAGGACTTGTGTGACGAGATTTACTTCTTGCTTTAAACCTACCAGTGCTGCTCTATGAATGTACAGTTCTTAGCTTGCCTCTCCCTTGGTGGCATTCCAAAAAACTTACTGGCTTTTGCATTTGGACAAGAAGTTGGGAAAGAAAAAATACAAGAAAATGGAAAAGAAATGATCCTTACTAAAGCAATACCTTGGCATGTCCGATCTCATGTTGCAACCCATGATTTTTGCCTACAATGGAGATTTGTGCTATTGTGTGTGTGGTATAATTACTAAGACAGACTTTTTTCCCTTAATAGCACAATAAATAGGGTATTTCCTGGCCTGCTCTGCATTTCCAATAGGATTTTCACTTCCTCTTTGGGTTCTGAGAGTAAGGAGAGTAAGTGTCAAAAGGCAGGAGCTTTCCCAGTTTTGAAACAGAGAGGGTGTAACCATGTGTAATGTGAGCCTTGATTTTGATTGTGGGGATGATGAAATCAAATCCCTCCTTAATCCTTCCTGGGAAACATTGAGGTGAATTAGCCTACTTGTTTTCGTTAGCTTGTTAAAATCGTTTCGAAAAAGAAATGTGTTTTAGTGTCATCAAAAATATCTCCCGGAGATACCCAGAGTCTAACAGACCCCTGCACCACATGCAGAGTGACCTCAATGCAGTGAAAAATGAAAGGAGAAGGAGGATAGATAAAACCAAATATGTTATTTGCCAGGACGAAACACAGTGCTTTGCCATATGCAATTCTTTCCAGCACTGCTATTTTAAGCTAGATGCTTAGTCATTATTAATGATGGTGTATTTCTTTAAAGTTCTGTATTTTGGGAAAAGCTGAAACTTGCCTTTTTTCCCTCTCAAGGTTAGTTAAAGTAATATACAGTTGTCTGTGTGTATTGCAGTCCCCATGTATGTACCAGTTGGAGTATTTTTGGAATATATGAGGAAGTTTATTCCAGTTATTTCATTTATAGCAAAGTATTAGCTTGAACTTGAGAAGAGCTCCCTGTTCATATTGGTCAGCTGTGCTGTGCAGTGGTTGGAGGCTTTTGATACTGCCATGACTTTACAAAAATACTTGACACAAGTTCATGAAATCACTGAGAGTATTTTTTCTCCCACCCGAAACCTCCTTAATTTTGTTAATTGATAATGTGTCCATGCAGCCCCCACTTGTGCACACAAATGTCACTAAGGCTTAATTAATTCACTAAAAATAGCTGAACTGCTTAAGGAGGAGCCCCTTATAATTAAGAAAGGAGAACCTGTTTTTCATTCTTGCCATTACTCAGATAGAGTGAAGCAGCTAATATGACTGTGGGCTTTTCCTGATGTGATTATATTGAGTTCCAGGGCAGGGCCTTGAATCACGTAGTGTGAAGGACAGAAACAGCTGGAGATTAAGTAGAAGAGCATACTTTTTGAATAGGTAAACTAATAAAATTTTGTTTGTGGGAAACAATGGGAGCAGAAGGTGATGGTTCCAAGGTGGAGAAGAGTAAGTGTCTAGAAATTCTGTCCCTGCAAACTCCAGGCTTTTCTGTTGCTGAGGTCCACATTCATCCCGCTTAAATTCAGACCCTCAGTGGATTCAGTCAAAGTGAAAGGTAGACATATTTATCTTTCAGATGTGCATCTTGGCCTTGCCTGCACAGGAGACCTTCCCTTGGCCACCTGAGTTAAACTTCAGTGGCGTGAGTAGTGATCAGCCAAAGATCCTTGCCCAGAAAATCCTCAAATGTGTTCTACTTATCCACTGTCACTATGGGAATTTGCCTTTTCAGGTCAGGCTCTTCTCAACTGGGAGTGCTGTTTGCTGACTCTCTCTCCTTTATCCTAATGCCCACAAACCCTCAAGTCTGTCCCTAGCTGCAGTCTTTTAATCAGAATTGTCAGAACTGTCCCTGCTTGCATCATTATATCAGAAATATCCTATATTAATGGCAGGGAGAGTGCATATATCACCAGCTTGCTCTGTTTTATAAGTGCTTCATCACTTTTACTGTGTTTCAGGGAAGCTGCGTGAACAACAGCAGGGATAAATGGTGGCTCTCCAGCTTGTCAATTATTTGTTCTTTTCTTTCCATCCACTGCTTGAGTTCTTGATCTTGATGAAGGTATTATTTAATTCCTGCCTTTCTGAGCCCTTACCCTTGGACAGATATGTAATAGGTTTGTATTCAGGCATGACTGGGGTGCTTTAAGAAAGCTGTTTTTCTTTGAAGCTCAGAGTGACTAAGCCTGGGAAATTTTCTCTTCTTTCTCATCTCCTCCTGGTAGTTAATAGACTTCACAAGGGATCTCAAAACATTCCGATAAGCCTTTGAGGTTGTTACCTACGAAAGTTTTGCTCTTTCTGAGTGCTGAACATTGAATTACTGACTGCTGTTAGAAGCAATGAGAAAGGATTCACAAAACTGACAGAGCCTTGCCTATAATTTCCACAGAAAAAGAGCTGAATATAATGGATAAATTGTGTTGCTGGGGAGATTTTGATCCTGTTCCCTCCTCTGTCACCAGTTTGCCTTGTGATTTGTGGTAGTGTTTTCAGTTATGCCAGTCACATGAGATCAAAACCCATGAGTCAGTCTCCACCCAAATCATGACCCTGGCTTCCAGATCCTGGAGCTTTGAACAGAGATCATACCATACTTTTTCTTTAGTTTATCTTTTGTTTTTGGAATTTCCTCTACCTATTCCCAATGTGTCTGTAGCAATTTATGTTTCCCATTGCTTTGGAAGTGTTGAGAAGGAATTTTGACCGTTTGGGGCTGTTGGAGGCCTCGTTTGACCTACACAATTTTATTCTTGATCACCAAGGGAATCTCGTTTCTTACAGATTTCACTTCTTTCTCCTTTTCCCAATGACTTTTGCATCCCTTAGCCTCACACAACCCATCCCTTCTGTTTCTTCCTTGTCATTGTCATTCTTTCAGGCACATGGTGTAACTCTTGGGGATGTCCTGTGCTAAGAGTTGGACTCAATGATCCTTGTGGGTCCTTTCCAACTCAGCAGATTCTGTGATTCTGTGATTCAGCTTCTCTGTTTCCCTTTTAGTCCTGTGGTCTGGAGATGGTTTTTCACCATTCCCTTGAAGGACAGAGAATGTATAAGAAGATGCAAGTCTGGGTAACCCTTAACCTTTGCATGAGAATATACAATTGGAGAGAACAGGGAAATGATGTTCCTGTGTCTTTCCCTAAAAAGATGAAATTGTGATTTATGACCAAGATGGTGAAGAAAACAAGGGGAGATTTGGTGTCATATCACTGTTTTCTCCCACAGCATTTACCGCTTTTCGGGAAGGGTAAGAAGTCAAAAGCTCCTGGCAATGGTTTAACAAGCTAAATCCAAATCAGCAAATGTGACTTTGCAGTAATTACGGCATGCACTACTGTGGTGCCTGGTATTCCCATGGTGACATTGTTGCTGTTGCCATGAAATTTGCAGAACAGAGCTAATAATTTAGTTCATAAAATTTTGCAGAACCAAGCTACTCACACTTCAGATAGATGGGGAATGTATCTTCTCTTGGTCATCTTCACATCCTACCACTCTTTCACCTACATTGTTTGCTGCTCCTTGCATATGCCACGTGCCAGACATATTGCAGACCCATAATTTCAAGTAAAACTGCAGCCAAACTGTTCCCCCCTATATCCAAATACCTCTAGAGTCTGAGTGCTTGAAACTGAATCTGAACCCAGATCAATGCTCTTTACACAGCTCTAAAAGTTGTGACAGGTTGTCTCCAAGTCTTGAATTCACACTCTCCCCATAGTTTGCTGACAGGAAATGTGGAATTTGTTTCTAAACCCAGAATCATCAAAAGCTGCTTCAAGACGTGAGAAAGATTCTTAATGCCCACCAGAAAATCTTTTGGCTGAACATTTCACAGGCAAGGCCTGAATTTGTACCAACTGGACATGTCTCAAAATGTTCCAAGTTGTGCTGGGGATATTTCACAGAGCTACAATAATTAGAAGGGACACGTTCTTTAAGACAGAGAAATGCTACCTCACAGCTTGAATATTAATAAGAGAAAATTTATGAGAGCCAACAGAGTAATATAATATTGTCTCCAAAGGAAAAGGGCATTTATTTGCTTAGTTCTTTCATCAGCCGTTTTCGGACACACACTGTGTGCATAAAATACAGTTATGCAACCCATGTGGGTCAACAACGGAAGGTTGGTTGCTTCACCAGGATTATAAGAATCTTTTAAACACAATGGTACCACAAATTAAAATGGAAATCTATCAAAACCATTATCGTCCTGAAAGCTTTGGCCACAAGCATAATTATTGTAGAAGGATGTTGTCCTTGGCTGCAGCTTTGGCTCAGTTCAGCTGGTGTTATTTGTATCCCTCCGTGGCTCAAAGTTAGAATTTGCATGGCTAAGGACCGTAAATTTTTAGAGGAAAAAATAGGCTGTTTCCTCAATGCTAACACTAGCAGTTTTGTAGTGTTGTGTCATGGTTCGTAGGCAACTCATTAGATACTGGAGATAGGAGCAGACTGAATGTGGCGGCTGAAACCTGCCTTGATGCTCAGAAGGATTCAGATGGAGAGTTTGGTCTAGACCTGGCTGTTTGTGTCTGAGGCAGTTGCTTTACTGGATGTGAAAAAGAACGAGTCAATATCCAGAGGTTTTGGGTTTAACTCTTTAGTACATGTTTTAGATAGTAAAACAGTGAAGCAGATAATGAGCTGGTATCAACTGCAGTCCACAGACTTAAACAGAGCAGAAAACAGGTCCTGAGTTTGTCCACCCTGTCTGTGAGGCAGGCAGTCCTGTAGGGATGAGAGTGTTGAAAGAACAGCCTGGATGTTGCTTGCCATCAGCAGGGGACACATCTCCCTAGAGCTGCCCTCAGGAAAGGCTCCACATTGCATCCTCGAGCTCCTGACAAAGGCTGAATCCTGCAGTACCTCCATTCTTGTTTTGATGATAAACTATATTGAATAACAGGCACTGCTGGTTATTTTTAAAATGCTTATATTTCTTTCAACATCCGATTTTCCATTTTGAGGGAGGTAAATGAGTAACAAGTCTGAAATCCATTTTTCCTCTCTTTCTGTCCCCCAGGCCGGTATAGATGGAGAAAGCATTGGGAATTGCCCATTCTCCCAGCGTCTCTTCATGATCCTGTGGCTCAAAGGAGTTGTGTTCAACGTCACCACTGTTGATCTGAAAAGGTAAAAATTGTTCCGTTTAATTGAAAATAGTTGTATGATCCAGTGTTTGCCCTATAGAAAGACCCCTCCAAGTTAAATCAGATTTTTATCTCGCCTAGAGAGTCTGTGGTGCACAACAAAATAGCTGGGATTTAGGTTTGGTTGTTGGTTTTTTTTTTCACTTGTGGAATGTTTTTATATTAAACAGGGTGCTTGGGGTAGTTTCAAAGTCTTCTAACCACAAATTACAGGAGAGGGAAAAAAAAAAAGGGCAGACTGATTTTGTAGGAACTGTAAATATCTGTGCAACTACCCGACCATAAAGATTAGTGATTTCATGACTTTTTCTCTGCTTGCAGAAAGCCAGCTGACCTGCACAATCTGGCTCCTGGGACCCACCCACCTTTCCTGACATTTAATGGAGAAGTCAAGACAGATGTTAACAAGATTGAGGAATTCTTGGAAGAGATTCTTGCACCTCCAAAGTAAGACCTTTGGATTTTTTTTTTCAGTCAATATTCCATTTCCTAGGAATGAAAGATGTCTTAAGAAGAGTTCCTAAAAAGCACTCCTTCCTACAACCTTTACTTACAGGAGTAATATTTATTTATGAAACTTGCTGGCTTCAGTGAGAAGACTTCCATGTGTGAAGGTTACTTGTGTGACTAATAACTGCAGAATGTTTTCTCTGTACACATTTCAGGATGGCCTTGTATGCAGAATTAAGGAGACCAGTACTAGAAAAATTTTGTAGGGGTCTGGTGGCCACATTTTGCAAAGCTAAAAATAACTTGGAATAGATGCTGAGAATTGCCACACAAAATATCCGTGCCAGGAAAAGCATTTTACAGTTAAAAACTAGAGGTTTCTGAGCCGTATGGTGTGTTAGGAAGGTTGGAAGCGGGGGGAGCTGATTACAGAGGATGAGAGGCTCTGGGGGCAGGAAAGTGCTCATTATTCTAGTCAAGAAATGACAAGAGCCCATGACTGGACGTTATAACCAAACTAATTCAGATTAGAAATAAGGTCCAGATCTTTTCAGTCTGAAAAAGCTACCAAGGAAAGGTTTAGATTTACCAGATATGCCTTAGTTAGTCAAACATTTTGGACTTAATGCAAGAGTAATGGGAAAAAGAAATAGTTGGCTTGTGAGCTGGACTTTAGAATTTATGAATCAATCAAATTTGGCTTGTTCCTTATGGAGCATTTTACCTCCAAGTGAATCAGCAGCTATAGGCCAGTCCTGAGGCACGAGATCAGATATTTAAATTTTCAGTACTGTGCTCCAAGACCACTGAAATCTGTAGGGGTTGTTAGTTTGTGTTTATCTTTCAAATCAATAGATTCCTTTTCACCAAATGTCTATAAAAAGCAATGCAGAGACTGAAACATTTATGTTCCTTCACCTGGGTAATCTAACATGCCTTGCTGTTCCGTCCTGGAGTACATTTTCAGAGTAGAGGATTAGACATGACTGCCATTCATAATGGAAGGAGCTGGCTGCCAAACTCCCCTGCACCTTTCTGGAAATTTATGCTTCCTTCTGATTTAAGGCTGATTTTGGGTTGTGGTTACATAAAGCACAAGTGCAATTACCTTTGTCTTGACACCATCCCTGTGTAACTCTCCACACGCCTGCCTTGACAGGCAGATAACAGATATGGTTAAGAGGGTCTTGCCAAGCTATTTTGAGATAATGAGTGTTAATTACAGTGCTTCACACAGGAAGTTTTTCTCTCTTCTTGTAAATTGTATTTGTAGCCATTACTGTGATGCTAGTAACTCTCCCCACTGCTTTTGCCTTTTCAGATACCCCAAGCTGGCTGCTAAGCACCGGGAATCAAACACTGCTGGAATCGATATCTTTTCCAAATTTTCTGCATACATCAAAAACACCAAGCAGCAGGATAATTCTGGTGAGTATGACCACTGCCAAATGTACCAGAGAGTTTGTGTGCTTAGAAGTGGAAGAATTTTGCCTCTTTACCTCCTGTCAATAAAGCAGGTTTCCTCACCAGAACAGGATCCCTTACTGCTTACTGGGAGAGACTGGTGGCCTGTGCTACCTCTGCTCTGCCCAGGCACTGCTCAGAGGAGTGTGTGTGAGAGCAGCTTATGCTTTATTAGATGTTGCCATCAGGCTCTTTGCTCTCTTATCTTATGATTATTTTATGCTGTTGTAACTGTTTTGCTCATATAAACCGAGTTATATCAAGACATTCAATATAAAGTAATGAAAAGAAATTAGTTTAAGAAATGTAATTGCACTCTGTAAGCTCCAGATTTTCCTTTACATGTTTGTTTGTGAAAAGAATGAGCCCCTCAGAAGCCAGATGCCATTCATAGTTACATGCATCCCACACTATCTTCTTAATAAAATTGCTGTTCTTCTCCACATTCCTTTCCCCTCAGAGAGGCAAGATTTCAGCAAGTCTGAGCTCCTGCTGCTCCATAAAGCTAGTGGATTTACACATCCCTATCCCTTGAGATGACCTAGTAGAATATTTGCAGTTATTCACTGATGCACCTCCTGCATTATATTACTGGCTTCACAGACAGAGACCTAAGACATGATTAATACTATGTATTCATATCATATCATATCATATCATATCATATCATTCAGAAAAAAATAGATTTTTCAGGTTTCAGCTCTGACACACATTTCATCTGTGCAATTAAATTTCATTGCCCAGGGCTGACCCATGAAATAAAAGTGGGGAAACAATGATTTAAGTCAGATAACAATCTCCTCTGTAATAATTTTGTGTTGCTAACAGAAGGAAATAATTATAGAGCTTCACTTCTCAGTGATGCCAAAAACTTGAGCTTTTTTGTCTAATGCTAATGGGATGCTCAGCTAACCTCTGTAGGAAGTTGTAAAAGGAAGATAAATTAAAAGTTAGACTAAATAGATGTAACAATGAAATTAAAATATCTTGGCCATTTACAAGGAATTTTTATGGTCTGCTCTGCAACTGTAAATCTTCAGCTGTGCTGCCCCACATGCACAATCCCAGCTCTCACTTCTCAGTGACTGCAATATTCAAATCACAAGGGTTGGGAACTTCAGCCAGGAATAAATGGCTGTCCTAGAGGTGTCTGCATCTGGCCATAAGCAGAGCTGGAATTGAAGGTTGGATTTCCACTACGGTGAGATAAGGAATCTAACCCTGCAAAGCATTCCACATTTTTTAGAAGCTGCAGTGTGATTAAAGGGAGCTTTGCCTAGATCTTCATAACAAGTTCTTGGTTTAGGTACTCTTGTAAATGATGATTAAGCACACCAAGGTTATAGAGACAAGAGCTGTTAAGCAGCAGGAGAGCAACAATATTTGCTCGCTGCAAACATCCTCACTCCAGTTTTGTTAGCTGGTTCCTGCTCCAGTCTTATCCAGACATTCTGCAGTCTCTGAATGTACTGATGCTTAGCGTTCTTCTTTAAAGTAGATAAAAGCTTTTAGGTTATTTTTTTTACAGCTGGAGTGCTGCAGTGCAAGAGAATAGAGCAGAGATGGGCAGAGTAGCACTGGTTCTTCTATCTATAACTGTGTTCTTTCTATCAATGAAGTAAAGTCCCTGAGGACCTTGGGGTCCCTGGGACTGTAAGTGCAGTCCTCTGTTTCAGCAGAATAATTCACTTTCAGTTTTCAAGGGTTAAGGAAGAATAGTTTCTCCCTTATCCCAGGGTCGTTTTGCTCACCTTCTGTCCAGTTCATCTGAACAATAGCAGTTATTCTGAAGGCCGATTTGGATGGAAGAGAATGAGTTAGTGAAAAAGTAGCTCTGTTAGATTTTCTGAGCAGTGAAAAGACTGTAGGCAAAGAGGAAAGGAGAGCAACACTGTGTACATATTTCCTAATGAACCTATTCATTTTTAATTGGCATTTTGTCAATTGTTGTAAAATTGCAATACTGGTTCTAAAGGGGTATGGGGCTCTAGATCTGATGCATGTAATTTTGCAACAGGTCCTGCTGCATTATTCAAAATAATAGAATAGAATCACGGAATCACTAAAGTTGGAAAAGACCTTGAAGGTCATGATGTCCAGCCTTTGACTGATCACAACCCTATCAATTAAACCATAGCTCTGAGTGCCACATCCAGTCACTTCTTGAATACTTCCAGGGATGGTGGCTCCACCACCTCCCTGGGCAGCCCATTCCAGTGTTTAACAACCATTTCTGTGACTAAATGCTTCTTGATGTCCAGCCTGACCCTCCCCTAGCACAACTTGAGGCTTCCTATTGAAGTAAATAGGTTTTATATTATATTAATATTATATTATCTTTATATGTTAAATAAATTTTATATATTTATTTTTTATATATGACAATGTTGTATTTGTGTTAAATTATGTCTTATTATAATTTTATCTTTCCTATATATTAGCAGTAGTTGTATATAGTTCTGTGACAATAAAAAGCATTTTATAAACATAAAATGTAATTACTTAGGTGAAGTCCCTTTCCCTGTCTCCACATAAGCAGGTGAGATCCAAAAAAGAATAAAGATTGCTGTTTGTGGTTATCTTAAATGGTTCCTGTAGATGCCAGCTCTGAGATAAAGGTAATATGTGTCTCATAATCATTCTCTGTATCTGTTCCTGGCTCAACCAGACTCCAGTGCATGGCTTATTCTGGAAAGCCACACCAGCGACTGGAACATCCTCTGCGCGTGATCAAAACACAAATAGAAAAAGACTAGTTTTTAAATGAAAAATAGATTATAGAACCTAGATCATTACATGAACAATAATTTTGATTTCAGTTGGGAATAAGGGTGTGCTGAACAACAGGGTAGCTACAGCACCAAACATCAAGTTGTTTAAATTAACTCAGGAGTCCAGGAAGAGAATTCAGATAATGCGTGGGATATCTTGCTGGGAATTTGTGGCATCAGCCTATCTCTAGCTGTGAGAAGGGTGGGTTAGGTGTAATTATGTGTGACCAGTCCTTGTAGGGTACTGGTTTAGGATAGGTCTTGTGGTCTGTGCAGTGTGAGCTCTCACCCCAGCCTGGGGCTGTTACATCTCTGCGGTAAAGTGGCATGAAGTGGTTGGGGTAATTAATGATATTTATGCAGCATGAGGGTACTGGATGTAAGAATTGGTGAATCTAATGCACACCAAAGATAAACCCAAGCTGCTGTTCCTCCCTTCCTCCAGAGTTTGCAGCCAGGGCCATGCAGAAATGTCCCGCTGCTGGTGATGCCACTGCTGGCCGTGTCACTGCAGTATTTCATGTCCTGAGAGCCCTGGGGAAATGGCACTGCTAGCACAGTTTGTGGCCTTTATATAGCTAAATGATTTTTACGTTTTTCCTTATAGTGGAAGACAATAAGAAATTGGTAATCTCTTGTTTTAGTGTGTGTCGGAGTCCTCGTACGTGAGTGAACAGATGCATTTATACGTCTGTTTCTAAGATTGTGACACCCTCTGCTGGCAAATATGTGAACGTATAAAGCAAGCAGCTTTACACAAACAGCTTCACAATCAGGGCGGAAACATCCCCTTAATAAAACAGGGTTCTTTCTGTCACGACAGTTTCTTCTTACAAATGCAACATCGTCAAAAGAGAAGTGTTTCATAGTAACCTATCAATTTTGACAAACTTTTCGTGGAAAAAATCATGTTTTTTCTGGATGACTTAAATTTACTTTGAAGTAAAAATGCTTCAACATTACAGAGAAAAATAGTGATTTCTTTTTTTTCCTCTGGATTCATGCAGTACTTCATTAGCCACACACTGTTATGCTTTATGCCTGGCAGAGAAGAAGGTGATAACATTCTTCTGTAAGTCTGCATGGCAATATGTTATTGATCATGATTCATTTACTTACCAAAGGTATTTGGCAATGAGGCTGCCCTTGATTTAATAGTTCCCTGAATTTCTGATTCTTTTTTTCCATCTTTGTTTTCCTAACTTTTCTGTCTTATAGTATAAAAATGTTGAAAGTTTTGGAACAGGGTGGCGAGGGCTGTAAGCCCAGAAGCAAACATGCTCATGCCATATCAAAGTCCCACCACTTTTAAGCTTCTTGAAAGGGAAGGAATTGATTCCAGATTCTCAGGATGTGGCAAGCTGTGTTTAAAGAAAGTGTGTGCATTTATTATTTCAAGTCAGTTCAATCAGAACTTGATTCCTTCCACCCCCTGTGCCACTTGATAATTTTATAATAGGCCTGTTTGAAGGAGTCATCTCCTCATTGTGGGTTTGGATCTGTCTCAGTAGCACAACTGGATTATTCACCTCTCTGGCTGTTGTCACCAGGCTTCACCCCTCGTGCCTGAAATGACAAGTCCTCGTTCACACAAGGATGGGAGTCTCTGGGAGTGTTCAGTGACAGTAGTCTTGAAAATTATTTCCTGGGTGCTCTTCCTCAAGTTTTCATGGCAAATTTGAGAGGTTTTGGTTGCTTAGTGATTGTTTAAAATTGAGAAGGAAGTCTTGTCTGAGCACAGGAAAGTAAACTGAGGTATTGTGTGTTTACTTTGGTTCCTCTGGTTGATGCTGAGCAAATCACTCATGCTCTGTACAGTCACCAGGGTAGCAACAATTTATGTATTCATTGGAGGAGGATGAAATCTAATTAATTGGAATGCTGTGTACATAGTCAGCATCCTGCTTGTTATTTTTACTTGCGAGACTGTGTAGTGCAAACCAAGGGGACAACCTGGAGCAACCACCCATTAACTGTCCCGCCTAAAATTGTGAGTTCTTTGGCTCGTAGAATGAGCCCTTTGATTTCATGTAGGAGTTAAAAAAGTTGTTCTTGAATTGAGTTCTTAGGGGGCACCAGCTCCAGTGTGGGTGGGCGCATTCATTAGTGGTACGGAAGGATATTTCACTGTACGGCTCCTCAGAAGGCGCTGAGCTGGGAGACCACCAACATGATTTCATGCAGAGGAATTTCCAGCCGTCTGACCAGAGGACTCCGCTTGTCTGGTTTGGATTTACATCAAGAGGCCAAATATAAAAGCGCATTTAAATCATTAACTCACATGTGATTAAATGCCGTTCACCTCTCTCAGTAGCTCCATCACACTTTGTGGTTTGGTGCATGAAGTGGGAAATATCTCTCTCGGCGTGCTCTGTGTGTACATGTGCAGTAGAAATGCACACACATGTACAGGGCTGGAATTAAAACTGCCCTACATTAATTCTACACTGTGGAGTTACTCCTGCTAAGCAGAGGGTCAGACCCATAGCGCAGGAATGTCCACAGGCTGAATGGTGCACACTGATCCCTCCCAGAAGCCATCACATGCCTCTCTAAATGAGCAGAAAATCAGTTCACTCCAAACCCCAGCATAGAATATTCACAGTAATACCAGCTCCATGGTCAGACCCTCTGTGGCACTGAGGCAGGGTAGGAGCTTCTTGATGTGGTGGGGCAGCCTGGGGCATCCTGACAAGTGTGGTCTGGTCTGGCTCCAACAGCAGAAGACCCAAACATCTGTCCCCAAAGCATGTCCCTGCATGGTGGGCAAGGGCAGGGAGTCACCGCTCTTCCTTCCAGCCTGGCTTCTCTCAGCCAAAGGGGTCAGATTATAGCTGTAACTGTGATATGGCTCCTCCTGAGTCTTTGGTGCTTCTGACCTGTTCTGTGCCTAAAGGCTTCACCCTGTGACCAGCAAAGTTCCTGGCAAAGCTGCTCTTGAGTTTGCCCGAGCAAGTTTAAAAATCTATGTGAATGCTCTTGTATTGATGGGAAGTTTCCTGTGACAGGGATCTTGGATCAAACTCTAAATTGAGACCAACATTAATGATTTATGCTTTTTGAAGATTTTCAAGGTGCCAAATATAAATATAAATATAAATATAAATATAAATATAAATATAAATATAAATATAAATATAAATATAAATATAAATATAAATATAAATAATATAAATATGTATGATGTCTGTGTACCAACTTGCCATTACATTTTTTTCTTCTTTCTCTTTAGTTGAAGAATTTCTGTTTCCCACTACAAACCCCGTATCTGTTCAAGGCCCAGCACAAGCCACAATTTGTCCTGTGCTGTGACAATACCAAGTTTTTTCTGTCATACAACCAGGAAGGACTAGAAAGAGCTTTTTAAATTGTTTTAGAGAAAAGAACTTGCTTTGTGATAGAACAAATCAGGATGACAGAACTTCTAGTGGAGGTTGGAAATAGATGACCTTTAAGGTCCCTTCCAGCCCAGGCCGTTCCATGATTCCATGCTGATTCCATGATTCTTTAATTTTGGCCTTATGAAGCACAAAAAAAAAGCTATTCCAGAACATTTTAAACAAGTTTTTATTACTCCCCCTGAGCTGAATAATGTTGGGCTCATGGTAGCTAAAGTGCTTGGCAGCTTTACAAAACCAGCCCTACTATAAAAAATACCCAGTCTTTAAAAAAATATGTAAAATAGCTTTTCTGCAACATTTGTGGCACATAAAGTACCAAATACATGTTTTTGAGTGTGATATAAAGCTTTTATTGCCATTCATTTGGGATGACCCACATAACTCACTCATGATATGTTAATAAAACTGTTCACTTTGTCTCCTTATAGAAACACACATATAAAGACCACTAAAACTTTGTGCTAACTTGTTGAGAAGTGCTGCAAGTTGCATTTATCATCTGTCCCAAATTGCTTTATCTGCTTTCTGCCCAGTAATCAAAGACTGATTCTAAAATGCCCAGGAGCAGCAGTTTGTAAAGTAAGTTTTCTTGAGAAATAATTTTTTGAAAGTTCTCCTCAAAATCTTGCTGGCTGGAGGCCCAGGGCCATCCATATTCTGTCTGGTATCAGTGACAGCTTTAAAGACCAATATCTTTTGACCTGCCAAAACTGAGAACTGAAATTTTATGCCATTAGAAGGAAGAGGTTTTCAGTTTTCTAAAATGATAACACACCATCACCTTAATCTGAGAAATATGTACCTTACAAGGGAGTATTTCTGAGCTTTCTGTCTTCTAAGACCTTGCTAATTGATACAAAGATTTCCTGATGGAAATGTGAAAAACACTATTTAAAATAACACAAAAGGAACGTTGTCTGTAAGTCCAGATGTGATCAGACTGCAGGCTCTCCAAGGCAGTAACTTGGTATGCCTGGTTAGCAGTCTCAGATGCAGCCATTCTGGGAACAGTAAATATTTGCAATAAATTTACTAACAGACTCAATTTTCTGACAAGTCTGTGCTGAAGCAACTTTGAAGACATAGAATACCATAGGGAGGAAGAGGGAAAAAAAAAAAAAAAGAAAGATTATGTGTGTTTATATAAATTAAAGTTATAGAACATGCTGAAGTCAACAAGGTTAATGACAAGATGAAATTAAGGCGCGTTCTCAAGTCTTTGCTGAGTCAGGGCCTGTATGCAAGGCCAGGCCTAGACTAAAACACTTGCAGTGGGAACAGTAGTTGGCAGACACTCTCCTTTAAGAGGGAATTATTTCCCCTGTGTGTTTGAATATTCCTCCAAGTGCTGCTGGCTTTACTGGGGTGCTTTGTTCTGTTTCCCAGCCGAGCTCCCATGCTCGCACACAGGAGCAGTAGCACAGCTGGAAGTGGATTAGAGCAATCTGGCGGCAGCAGTCCTGGGAGGAATTAAGCGCCTTGCTGCTGGAATGGGAGGCCTAAATTACATTATTATTTAGAATTGAGTTTTAACTTCATTGCTCTATGGTTTTGCCCTGGTGGGTAACTCCCTTCGTTGTGATAGACTTGGTGTATCTTAGGTATAGTCCCCCCAGCAAGGACTTAGATGAAGTTGTGGCCTTACTCAGTTCAGTGTCCAAATCTTATATAACCAAATGTTCAGTTTTAAACACCCAACTGGTCTTGATGTCCTGACAGGATTATTCACAGGCTTCTATTTAGCCTTTGCAAGCTATCACATGACAGGGAGTGCAGTGACTGGCTCCTGGAAGTCAGTTTGCAAAACTGTTGATGACTTCAAAGGGAAAAGAATTGGCCCAGAATCTTTTTTTCCCTAAACAGATTTTTTTTTTTTTTTGGTTTGTTTTGTTTTATGCATGCAAATGTTCTTCACAAAATAACAGCGAAAAGAAGAATGAGACGTAAATGAAAATCAATGTTGCTAAGTTTCTGTATTAGCCAGACCTTAAGTCATTGACTTTCAGCATTAAAATAGTGCTAGAAATGTGATGATAAAATGGGAATTAGAAAAATAATTCTTGTCAAAATATCCTGATTCTTCTGATTGCAGAAAAAAATTATCCAAATTTCATGGACTTTGAGGTCAGAAGGATCTTCGGGTTATTTACTATCGTCTCCTACAAATCACATCCCAGTCAGTTTTTTCTCATTGAGAAAACATGCTAATGTTTCATCCTTAAAAGAATTTGATTTGATTGAGCAGAGAATAGGAGAAATTGAAGTGTCCTTGGTACACTGAAGTGTCTTTGGTCTTTAAGGCTTTTTTTTCCAGTCCTTGAGCATGTATTATTGTTTTCCTTTGACCTCTTGCAGGAATTCCCAATGCCTTTTTTAATTGGGGACACCAGAACTGGGAACAATGTTTTTAATACTTGCCACAGTTGCAACAGAGACAATGTGACCTCCCTACTAATACTTGAATTATTTTCATACATCCACACTTAATTATAACTGATTTTGCTTCTACTCCTTTCAGGGAGGTAAAGTTGAGGCATAATCACGATGATCCCTAAGTCATTTCATGGGGCTTGAAACAAAAAATTTCAAAAGCAGAGAAACAATGGAAAAGAATTAAGATGCGAGTCATTTGTAAATCTCATCCTCTCACAGCTTTTTGTGTCTCAGTAACAATTTTTGAACAGAAATGACAGAAAATTCTGGAAATATTAAATAAATCTATTTGAGACTGAGATTTTCTATGTGAACTGAGGGATTTGGGAACTTAATAGCTTTAAAATTTCATCCTCAGGTGCTGCTAGCCAGGCATTCCTGTGTCTGTCTCTCATGTGTCTTCACCGATGCTGGAATTCAATAGCATACCTGAAGCCAGTGGAATGCAATTGGGATTATCCTGGTGTAAACAGAAGCAGATTTTCTTTTTCTACATGCCTGGGATGGAAAGAAAGTGATATTGATTCAAGCACCAACAGCCAGTACAGGAACAAATTTCTTTGCTTAAATCTTAGAACACAAGGGGTCCCCACAGCACTGCAGCTAAAGGCCAGCTGCACTCGCTACCAGAAGCTCACGTAACTCTTACTTGAACGCAGACGCATGTGGTTAGCTTTCCTTCATTAGTCCCAGAATCAACTTATTTGCTCTTGGGTAGTAAAACAAAAGTTTACACTGTGAGTGAACACACTTAAAAATGGAGATAGCAGAGCGATAACCTCAGACTATAAATTATGTGTGTTTATAATCGGCAGGGCTTGATTTTATTTATTAATTTTTTTTTCAAGTTCTTGATGCAAATCAACGGCTGCTTGTCTGCAGTTGCTTTAGGGACACCTGCACAAGACTAACATGGCAGAGGTCAGGATTAGGCCCTCGGGGACATGCCCTAGAAATGATGCTTGTCACTTACCTGCTGCTACAGAGTCACGATGATTTGTGAAACGCAGGCTTGGTGCTGTTCTTCCTGGGGCTCTTGTAGGCCAGTAGTTCTACATTCAGTTGTTTCCTGCTCTCAGGGTCACTTGGACTCCTAAGAGACTTGGAAATTAAGCTTTCCTTTGGCGTCACTTGAACACCTGGGTTTTCTTCTTAAAACCCAGCATTTGAAGGTGCTCTGACTGCATTCTTCGTGATAATGTTACAAGTATCGCATTTATTTCTTGCTTCCATTGTAAAACTGGGTAAGAAAAGGGAAGGAGGGAACATGAGTTTTCAGTAAAAAAAATAGAAAAAAAGTGAAACCAGTCTTTCTAGCTGCTCAAAAAACATGTTTAATTCACTTTTTAAGGCATTATTGATTCACCTGTTTCGCTAGGTTTAATTTGGGAGTAGGACAGATGGTATCACAAAAATAGGAATATACCAAGATGTCTCTTCTTTTTGTTATATTTACTGTTTATCACCTCTAACCTGAAACATATGTCCATAGCTGGTGCATTACTGCTTTACTAATGTAAAGTTTGGGGCCAAAGAGTATTTTTATTTTTTTAATTTTTATTTTTATATAGGAAGTTGCAAGACAAATGATTTAAATTATTTTTAAAAGGTCATATAGAAAAGCTTGAGAAAAAAGGACCTAGGTCTCCTAAATCCAGGTAACCTCCTAACCTTTGGATCATTGTTCTCTGTCTTAGGAAAAGGTAGCTGGGAACTGAGTTCAGTCTCTCCCATTCCTTCTAAGAAGTTTTTGAGACACATCTGTCAAAATATCCCAGATATTTTGGGTGAAGCTCTAATCCATCCATCCATCCGTCCGTCTGTCCGTCCGTCCATCCATCCATCCATCCATCCATCCATCCATCCACATCATCAATTTGTAGATGGGGTGAGAAGGGAAGGGAAGAGAGATGATGAGGGAGGGATCATCTCACCTAAGCCTGTCTAAAAGTTATCCATTAGTCGTTCAAAAGTCCTGGTTTATTTCTGGTCAATGGAGAGAGACATAGTCAATTTCTAAAGGGCAGTTTGATTTTTCTTAAAATATGGGTCTAAAGTTTGGAGAATTTCCTTTGGAGGTGCCTGTCCTTCATTGCTCCGCATAAGGGAGACTTGAACAATTAGGTTGGACTAATTACCAAACAATTAGATGGCTGCATTTAGGCAAGGGGAATCTTACCCATGAGCAAATCAATAGGTTTTTGATGTGTCCAGGTTTCTGAGGGTGCTTGGATTATCCCTCAGCTGTGTCATCCCCATATTTCTCTGAGTCCTGGATGAGGTCTGGGGCTCAGCACCTCTATTTCTCTTGCTGGACACACACAGAACAACATACAGGTGCCTACATGTATGGAAAACATGTCCCTGTTTCTGCCTGCTTCAGACCATGTCTGAAAGGTAACTTATGACCAGAGTTGTGTGGCTGTTTCCATGTGTGCCTCTGTGTTTGTGTGACTCACCCCACTCCTGGTGTAAGCTCACCCCAACACTGACCAGGAGTGAAAAACCCCTTTTCAAGTCCCAGCCCTGACTTGTCTGGAGGATGAACATGAGCCCCTGTCCCCTAAAACAACCCTAAACCAGGAGAAAGTGGAGTTGAAGACTAAAAGACTAATTTATTTCTCTTCTGTGTACACAAGCAGGTATTTGTTGATTCATTAAGTGGGTAGAGACTGACAGATCACACCTTTTCCACATGGACGTGTGGGCATTCACCTTTATTGTGAGTAATATGAACAATCCTCTTTTCCAGTGAATATTGAATTATTTATCTGGAGTGGAACATCTTTAATAGGAGAGCTGAATCACCCCAGAAACTCCCTTTGGCCCAGACTTAGGCATCTAAATGCCTTGGATACATGGGAGCACAAAACCTTTATCCTCCTCTGCATTTCCAATGGCTCTCTCAGTGACCTCACACTCATTTGCTGCTTAGAGCTGGGGATTTTATGAGGCAGAAGCATGCCTGGAAAGGGTGCTGCAATGTATTTGCCCTGTGTGGAGTAAACTCTAATATTTAAATAACTTTAAAAAAAAAAATCGAGGTATTATCCTACATCACTTGGGTGAACTGTGAAATTATATTCAAAGGGTAGGATTCATCTCGCCCGACTTCACCTCCCTGAAAGTGAGGTGTCTAGTCTGAGCTAGTCCTTTATGTTTCATCTGTAATTCACGCAGCAAGAAGGGCATGTGTGGAGTGAGTCACGCTGGTTTGGATCAGGTGTCTCAGGCAGTTGGATGGAATTACCCTCTGGAGATACTCAGTCCCTCTGAGCACAGAGGGAACCTACAGAAGCAGCTTAGACAAGGCGCCTAACTCTTGAATGGCGGAACAGAAGAAATCAAGGCAGCACTCAAATCTGAAGGGTTTTATTGAAATCATGGGGGGAAAGAGAAACTGTTCAATGTGGAGCACAGAGTCATGTGCACTGCAGTCACAGCTCCTCTGTGGAGAAGAATTAATTTACACAGATTAAAGTTACAATACTCTGTTGAGCCAGCCTGCAAGGAAAAAAAGAGCAGGATGGAAAAAAAAGAGAGTGAAAATATGAATCCTTGGTTTTTAATCAGACTGTCAGACTAGGGGAATGATATTATTTTCTTACCTTAAATTGCTGTTTCTTAGCTAGTTCCCCTCTCCTACCAGAAAACAGTATTGCGTCTCATATAATATCAAGCTGTGAATCTGGAAGTGATCAGGAAAGGTGGTTTGTTTTTTTAAAGGAAAAATAAATCTCAGATTGTTTGATTGAGACTGTGAATATTTATGTACTGTTCCCCCTTTTCCCTCATTGCGTATTTCACCAAGTTCATTTGCGTGTGTTACAGGATAAATCTTACTGGAGGGCAGTGGAAGAAAGTAGTAAAAAGGGAAAACATCAATCAGTGATCCAGGGTAGCAGCAGGAATCGTTCATTTTTGTACATGGGTCGTGGTTTGTTGCACTTGCCTGGGCTTGACAATTAAGAACCTTGCAGTTGTGCCGAGGTCAGCCTCAGGTAGTTTCAGATGTTGGCTACGAAAGACAAGATGTTGCTGGGCTTCGATGACTTTGAAGCCTTCTTGTCACAGGGATAATCACTTAGCAAGAGGGCCACATATATCTGTCCTTGACTTGGAGAAAATGTTTTGTGACAAAAGGTTTATTTAATAAAAATGCCATGGGTGGTGTGAGTAACCTGATTTATTGGCAAGTGTGGGTGAAATTTTGTGAATAATAACTTGCTTTGGAAAGTAAAAGTATTTTCTCTCAAATTTATTGAAACAGAAGATTATTATCCTTTTAATTTGGAAATGATATGTTAATTTTGAAGATTGCCAACATTTTAAAAGTGATGTGAAAATGATTGAATGTCTAGGCATCCCCAAACATGACTTGCTTGTTTTCATGTTTGTTTGGAAATCTTGCATTACTTTGCTTAAAGTTTGCTTAAAAAATTAACCAGTTTTGCTCTCTTTTCACATAAATCAAGTTGGTTTTGTATTCAATTTGCTTAAAGAATCTATTGTTCTTACTACTCTGATTGTGCCCTCTGTGCCTTGCATCTCTTTCCATAATAACAATCAAGTGAAATCCTTATCCTTCAAGAAGTTCCACACAAACACATAAAAAAGGAGTAATCTCATGTCATTTTAGGTATTTTAAATTTAGGTAGCCAGTCTGTGTATGAGAGAGAGAGAGAGAGAAAGAGAGAGAGAGAGAGATTGAGATTGAGGCTTCTGTGGTGGTAATTCAGCTTTTCCTAGGCTACTATTTTAGGATGGAATGATTTGCCTTCCAGTGGCTCATTCAGGCCACTGAGATTGGTGTTTATGTGCTTTGTCTGCTTTGCTATTTCTCCTTGTCCCAACATTAAACAAGGAAGGAAATATTTGGAGTTCAAGGAAGGGGAAAAAGAGTCCTCATCTGACCTCTGCAAATGCTGTGGGTGTGGGCAGCCTGAATCAGTTTTACTTTTTCCAAACCGTTTTTCTTTTACTACTTTCTAGTTACTTTCCATTTTGCTTCAGCCTTATTTGACCCACAGAAAATAGAGATGGAAACGACCAATGACGCTGGAAGTTTTATGGCCGGTATTATTTCAGGGGTCAGATTAACTGATTAAAATAGCCTCTTTTGGCTTTAAAAGCTGCTGGAGAAATCCTAACCCCACTGAAGTCAATAGCAAAACTTCCATGGGCTTCAGGATGGCCAAAATTTCACCCTGAGTGCCTATTAATGAATCTTTGTCATCTGGCCTTGTGCTTGACTTGCAGGATTGCTCCATGCATTACATTTTCCAATGTTTTGTTCAGATGTGCTATAAGTACTTCAAGGCACAAGGATTTCTCTCCATCCCCTGGAAATAGTTGCACAGGCTAATAGTTTAAGGAAGTTTTTGCTTGAAGAGTTGAGTAACAGAGCCAAAGTCTGTTCTTGGTTGAACTGGAGTAAATATGGAATAGCTTGTTGACAATGCAGAGTTACTCCTCTTTTATGTCAGTGTAACCAAGAGAAAAGTTTTGCCAATTATTAACTATTGTTACATTATTTGTATTTCTATGCATGTCAGAATTTGTTAATCTCATTGTTCAACATCAAGTAACCTTCTGCTGAAAACAGAACGTCATTGTGAATTAGGTATCATCAGCTAAATTGAACCTCGCCCTGTGCATTTGACACATGGTAATACATTCATTAAGTGTTCTGTGGTTGCTTTGAGGTTGGAAAGTGCTGTTTTTCTGGCTTCTAACTCAGGATTCTTAAGTAAAGTTGTTTATAATCGTAGTTCTGAACGGAGAAGAAAAATTACAAAAAGCTCATGAGGCTTTTTTATTAATATTGTTGTTTACTATTGGTGGGATGACAGGGCAGGAGTGTGATTGCTAGAAGTTTTCTTTGGCTGCATAAGTAGCCCAGAGTGAAGTAGAGAAGGCTGAGAGAGATGGTTCCACCATGGACTTTGTATATGCATGAGGAGAACTTCTTGGAATTTTAGGTTGTGGTAAATGTACCCCGGTGGAGGCAATAAGATGCTGGTGCCTTTGTGCTTGGTGATTCCACTGTCCAGAAAAATGGTTTCCAGGAGTTCAGACATTTCAGCTGTTGCATGGATAAGCTGATGACGGCTCCTCTCGCAGAGCTGGTCACATTTGGGATCTCTAAGTTCCTAATGAAAGTCTGCAGGGTGGGGAAGCAATTGGAGGTAGAAATTTCAAAAGCGGCACAGAGCCACATACTCAGGCCTGGTTCTACTTGATGTTGAAATATTGAATCCTCCACCCTGACATTACCAAGACAATGCAAGGGTGAGATTAGATACTTCAGGAAAAGTTCTCCCCACAGCTCATTTAGGGGTCACCAAAACCAAGCATAGAAGAGAAAACTCCACTGAACACACAGGAAGCTCTCAGGGTGTTTAATTCAAACCTATTCTTTTAATTTACTCACTTCAGGGAAGATTAATGCCACCCATTGGCTGTTATCAGCAAACCTATTTAGTTATTTAATGATGTTTCCCAGAGAACAAGCTGCCAAGGGAATTAGTGCATAGCCACTTCTGAAATTCACTGTGGGTGGTACTCTCACAAGTGGGGAATTAGTAATTTTTTAGTTCTTCATGTATTTTTAAAAGTCTTCATCCAGTCTGGTGCTGTGACTGGTGTTCACATGGCCCCTGCCCTGGGGAGTGCGTCCTCTCCCCTGTGTTCGCAGTGGAGACAATTTAGAGTCATCCAGAGTTTCATGAAATAGCCATAGTATGGGAAGTTTGGAATTAAATCCAAGCTGAGTTTGGTCAGTAATATGAACCCAGACAGTTCTTTCCTCAGGAAGAGTCCCAGAACATTCCGAGCTGTAGGCTATCCTGAAGACGTTATTTCCTGGTGACCATTCACAATTTTTCACCTTTCACATAATGCTTAAATATCCACCAGGTAAGAAAGAAAATTAGATTCTTTTACACATCCTCCTACTTTGAGTGGGGATTTCCCTGAGTACCTTCTCAAGGAACATAAAATTTCAAATCATAGAGATAAATCTGAATGTGTCCGGGCACCTAGAAAGTGGGATTTGCAACATGGATATTTGCATAGGGATTTAAAAAAATGCCTTGGAAACCATTGACAGACTTTAAAAGTCTGATCCTGTGCACCTGAACACCATCTGATATGGCAATTTTTGGATTTTAATTCTCTTAGCTTTTTAAAATTGTTTAACTATTTAATTGGAAGGAGAGTTATTATCTCTTAGTCACTGTTTTTCTATTTTCCTGGCTCTTCGGAGAGATTTTCTAGGATCAGAGGAGTCTTGATTAAGTAAGTGGTGTCATTGGTGTCACAAGCAGTTGTTCAATTCTTGACTACCAGGATATAAGATGGTCCTGACTGTGTGGTGATTTTATTTTGAGATATCAGGATCCCGTGGGCTCCAGCAGAGCCTGTGAATTAGGTCACGGATGTATTGAACCCTGAACATATGTTTATTTCTGGCTTAAAGCTGCTGTATGCAAACGCCAAGTATGAATTCAGATAGATGTTTTTCTCACTGTCACAAATAGGCATCACTCCAGGCATTGTTTTTGGGACAGCCATGACGCACTTTGATAGAGCAATGAGAGTAAAAAAAAAGCCAAAACCTAATAATTTCCAGAAAAGTTACATAAACACACCTCACCCGCTGCTCCTGTCCCTGTGCACACACCTGACTGACCCCATGGGCTGGCACAGAGCATTAAATGTCCCCCTGGTACTGGAATATTGCTCAGATGACTTGGAGAACCAACAATCCTACTGGGTGAAGGGAATACTGGAAAATGGTCAGCATTGAGCCAGTTCTCTAAAATCCGGATGAACAAAATTGAATTAAATCACAGCAATTCAAGTCCATTGTCTCTACATGAACACATTGTCAGAGGACACAGTCTGAGGCTGACCAAGAGAAGCAGAACTGTCTATTCAACAGGTGTTATATGTCAAACCAAAAAGAGATTACTAAATCCTTTGAGTGCTGCCACACTCCACAGTTCCTAGCCTCCCATGGAAGTTGTGAGACTCAGGACAGCTGCAGGCAATTAAAGGCACCACTGCCAGCATCTGACAGCAGAATGTCAGTGTCAAAATTCAATTTGAATTGATTAAATGAGGGATGGCAACACTTTTGTTTTATGGATGGCAGCACTTCAGTCGCTTTAGATGCTCTGCTTTCAGAAATAAAATTCCTTCCCTCCCTGCTATGTTTGTGGGGGTATTTTCAGTTGGATTGCAGTAATTTCTCCAGTCAATCAATTAAGCCAGGGTTTGCCACTGTGTCTCAGAGTCAGCCACAAAAGAGCTGGTATGGTTCCCTGGGGCTGGGCCAAGAGGCTTCAGTGGGAGCAAGGCATCAAGCAGCTTAATCTGCCTTCCACCACTGGCACAGGTTTAATGGATGTTAGGGCAGCAGAGAAATCATGTTCTGTGGTGTTCAGCTCCTGCTGTCTCAGTGGCCCTGGACTTGCTGCCTTTCTCCCTGTGCCAAAAGCACAGGGGCAGCTGACAATACAGCCTGTGCAGCTACCTGTGCCAGCAAGGCTCTCTGTGAAGGGTAATTGCTGCAGCCCCACTGAAGCTCCTGTTGTGCTCAATAAATATATTTAAAATCATAGAATCATAGAATGGTTTGGGTTGAAAGAGACCTTAAAGACCATCTAGTTGCAACCCCCCTGCCATGGACACTCCCTCTATCCCAGGTTGCTCCAAGCCCATCCAACCTGGTCTTGAACACTGCCAGGGATGGGGCCACAGCTTCTCTGGCAACCTGCTCCCGTGCCTCACTACCTCCCAATAAAGAATTTCTTCCATATAATTAACCAAATTTCCCCTGTTTCAGTTTGAACCCATTGCTCTTCGTCCTTTATCTCCATAGACCTTTTAGCTCTCCCCTAGGTTCAGTGGCAGTAAGTTACTCAGAGATATAAGTTTTTACAGTATTAGGCTGTTAATACTGACTCCAGGCCAGATCTGCAGCAAGTATAAATCACTGCAGGTAATTTTCACCAGCTGAATTCTGGCCCTAAGCCCATGAGTCATGTTGTTATTTTTTCATATTGTAAATTCTTGCTGTTTTTTATTTATGTTGCTTTAGCACTTTGAGGCAGTTATGGGGGGACCAAAACTCCACCATGCTTGTCTCCCTTCAAACAGAAACACAAAAGACCCTTCTTGTCCCCAAGTGTTTGTAGTTTAAGTAACACACAAACCTGCCCAGAGTTATTCAGCTTTTTAAAGTGTGTTATTGCAAGCAAGTTTTTCTATTATCCTGACAGTGAAGCATAAGAACACAAATTCCTTGCCTGGGTGAATAATTTGCACTGTGCTGTAGAGGTCTAGGTGGCATTTGAAGGCTGCAATTTGTTGGAGCCTGCAGCAGAGTGGGACATAGTCTTCAGTAACTGAACTTAGAGGTCTAGAGTCTCCTCTCCATTGTGAGACCCTATTTGAGACCTCTCAAAAAGAGTATTTGCAATCAAGCTGCACCTGAGTTAAGTGGGAATTGTAACACTGGCTAATATCTCATCTCATTTGTAGTATATCTTTCAGCTCCATGGAGCTCTGGTTAGCTTCTTTGGAATTACTGCTATAGCCTTTAATTACTCTGGAAGGGGTTGAAAGAAGTAAAACTAAGACTTCATAGAGCTGAAGTAATGCTAGAAAATTCTGCTTCATTACAGTCCTACGTGGCTGGTTAGAAAAATGAAGGAGGAGTGTACAGGGCTCCAGTTCCTGTGTGATAGCTTTCAACAGACCAGAAGAATATCGTAAGGAATACATGGATTTTTTTGGTGTATCATACTGACAAGCTGTTTTTTCCTTCTGTGATCTCTTTCTCTGCCTTTTGTTGTTTGTCAGGAGAAGAAATGGCACAGCAAGGTCCCTGTGTCCCTCTTCCCATTGTAGGATGAGCTTTATCCTCAGGCATACATACCTTGCTGGGCTACTTTGCCATTGGATTGTGTAGGCTGTGGAGCACAAATTAACAACAAAGAAATTAGTTCTTGGCTTTTTTTCTAGACACTACCACAGCCACAGCCACTGACAATAAATGTGACAATAAGTCTTGTTATGCCCTAATCACTTATTCTTTGCTTTTTTTGGCAAAGCTCTTGAAAGGGGCTTGGTGAAGGCTCTGAAGAAGCTGGATGACTACCTGAGAACTCCCCTGCCAGAGGAGATTGATGCAGACAGCACTGAAGAGGAGAAAGTGTCTAAACGCAAGTTTCTGGATGGAGATGACCTGACACTTGCTGACTGCAACCTTCTGCCCAAACTCCACGTTGTCAAGGTAAAAGATATCATGAGATGGTCAAAGAAGCCTTATCTGACACTGATGTGCCTTGCTCTGACAGCTGAGTACTAAAGCCAACGTGTGTTTCGAGAGTTCTTAAATCCTAGAAGAGCAGTTTGAAACACACTTTTTCTCCTCAGTGTTTCTTATAGGTTAACTAAAGGAACTTTGTATTTAGTACATGGGAAAATGATCCCATCACTAATTAGTGGCAAAGACAATATTAAGTTCTAGATGTCTTGTCTCTTTATTTTTACCCTCCTGCAAATAACAGCAGTCTTTCATATTAATTAGTTCCTAATACTCTTAAGAAACATGTCAAAACTTTGGTCAGTTCCCACCCATTTGTAACTTAAGAGCAGCAGTCCATCTCTTTGGGGAATGTTTATTCCATCTGGTATTTCACACAGGGAAGTTAAGAAATCAAAGTCACTGCCAAGGTCCAGGATTTAAGATGTACAATGGTTGCTGGTATAGTGAAAATTGTGTAGATCATCTTGACTTCTGAATGTTGCATTTATTTAATTTATCAGATGACATGTTGCTTTAGAATAACGCAAGTACCTGGCAGACCTTGGCAAGCGAGCAAGCTAGGAATTAAAGCCAAGTCATGCATCTAATTTGGCTCTGTGAGCCAAAACATAAACTGAGCCTGGGAGCTGACTGCACACATGCAA
>VZRN01006387.1:237887-267173 GCA_013397935.1 Dasyornis broadbenti | reverse complement strand
AAAAAAAAAAAAAAAGAAATGCATGTAAGTCACCAGGTAAGAAATGTGATAATATCGTCACAGGTTTAGCGCTTTTTCTGGCTTGTCTTCATTGGCAACGTTGGAGTCAGACAATGCAAAATGAATATGTGACCCCTTACTGGTTCTTGTCTCCTTGGGATGAAATGAAACATGTCAAAAGAGAATTAAAATTTTTCTCAGACAAGCATAGCCATAGAATATTGCCTGAAAAACATTTTACAGATGGAAGAAAAGGGTAAATTATTTTTTCATTTGATGGAAAATGTGTGCTAGAAATTTTGAAAATGTTGACTTAAGTTGCCCAGCAGGTTTTATCTTCCCCATATGCGTGTGAAACATCATGGAAGGCAAGAATGCTTAATTAAATGCAGTTTAGGACAGGATTTGGCCTTGCATATACCAAGTGAATCCTGGTAATAAAACCAAATCACAGTCATTTCTGAGAACATGACTATCCTAAGAAATCTGAGATGGAAAACAGCTCTACCATGTGCTTTAAAAATAAAGGGGAACTCTGTGGCACATATGTATGTAATTTATGCTCAGGAACAATTTTATACTGTCAGAAAAATTAAAGATTGGAAGCACTCATTAAATTAGCTAATCCATCCCTTCCTATCAGCTAGTTCATTCTGTCACCACAGGCTTATTCTATATGGTATATTCCTACAAGGAAACTGAAATATCCCAATCCAGCAAGATACTTAACCAACCAACTAGCTTTAAGTACAGATTAATCCCATTGACTTCAATGGGACTGTACAGGTGCTTAAAATTAAGTATGTACTTAACTATTTTCCTGAATAAGGGCCTGAGTGTTTTTAGAAATTGAAAATTTGCCTTGATAGACAATTTCCTAGTCTAACAAGTCTTGAAATAACCATTTTCTCCCTCAGTTTATCCCAATGCTCCTGTTTCTAATATATGCTAAATCATCTTGGTTTCCTAATCATGGTACTCATACCACCCTGAATTTTTCCTTTTCATGAGCACAGATACAGCCTTCCAACAGCTGTAGGTGGTTATATCCTCTGACACCATTGGCCAGGCAAAATATATTACATATATTAAAAATATAATACCATATAGCTATAGTAATGTTAAATATAATAATTAATACAAAAAATTGTAATAATCATTGCTAATGCCTCTCTATTAAATCTGTCTTGCTTTTTATGATTCAGCCCCTTATGTGGTGTCTCAGCTTTACGTGATGTACTTAAGACTTGTTAAAAAAACCCGAAAACCCCAATATGGTAAAATCAATGAACTTCAAGTACCATAAAATTTGCAATTTGGTGAGAGTAGCCAGGTCATTGCTTTAGAGTGTCCTTAGGCCAAGCAGCATCCTTGCAAGATAGGGGACAACCAGCAGTCATTTCTCAGGCTTTTCTATGATGAGTCCCTGATTCTCCAAACATTCCTCTCACTTGCGATTAATTATGTGACAGAAAAGAGCAAGAAGCTCGCTAAGAAGGAACCTGGAGATACATCACCAGTGAGATGCTTTTCCTCATGTGTTTTATCTTTGCTTCAGATTGTTGCAAAGAAATACCGCAACTTCGAGTTCCCGGCGGAGATGACGGGGCTGTGGCGGTACCTCAAGAACGCCTACGCCAGGGATGAGTTCACCAACACCTGTGCAGCAGACAAAGAAATCGAGCAAGCCTACGCAGACGTGGCCAAGAGGCTCAGCAAGTCCTAACTGCCCCCAGCCCTGGCTCAGTATCCCCTTTCACAGACTCTTCTCCTTGTTGCCTTAAGATGTACTTTATCCTTCTGCTGTCTGGTTGGCATCCCTATGACTTCACCTGTTCCAAGTGTATTGGGCAGGGTCAAATCTGCCTCTCTGTGGAGAAAAGAGAAGGCGGATCTAATGTGGGGGGGTGGAGATATTTTGAAGTCTAACCCAAGATCTGGCTCAACTAGTGTTATTTGCAATCAGTATTGGAAATGAGTCCATTTGACTAGTTTCTTGTTCTGTGTTGGGGGTACATCATGACCTGCATTCTTTAGAGTTTTAAAAATAGCTGAAATTTCAGGTAAGAGAGTTAAGAACACATAGAACTGGTTCTTCTCTAGGTTATTTCAAGGACGCTTTTCCCACGGTTCTATTAAGATCCTTGAGGCATGAACAAAATACAAGAGAGAAAGAGAAGAGAAAAACAGGAGTTTGACCCTAAAGCAGAAATGCTCTTAGCAGTTATATTAAAATAAACTCTCTGAATGTATCTTCTGTCTTAGCAGGCCCAAGACTTTATAGGGTATTTATTTTTAACTTGGCACAAGAGGGGGAAGCCTGAGCGAATATGTCAGACTTGCAGATGCTACTCTGCATAAAATTTGCATGGTGTTGTTGAATCTGAATGTTTAAAGCAAAAGAGAGTGAATGAGCAATTGAACAGGCAGCCCTTGGAAGAGCAGGGCCTGTGCCAAATGCCCAGTGGATCTGCTGGTTGCTAGAGACAGACAGACACAGCAATAACAGGGGCAGCAGATTGACTCCAGCACCCACAGAGGGAATTGACACAGCAAACCAAACCATGTAGGATGTTGTCGTCTTGACTGTATGGTTACCAGTTCCATTATAATTGCTATCTTGGGAAACTTGGATCAGCAGTGGGAAGCTGTCGCTGCACATGGATGCCAGGCAGGGGAAGCGCTTTCGTCGCCTTGGGCTCCAGATGGGTCACTTTCAAGCACTCATCATTTCACCCCAGGAGGAGTTTGCTCTGAGAGCCTCGAAGAGGGCAGGCTGGCACAGTGAGAGGCACATTTCCAGCCAGGAATTCAGCAAGTGTGCTAGCAGAAATCCAGGCATGATGCCTCAGTCCCGCTCATCCAGGCTTTACCCATCCAGGTTCCACAATTCTGCATTAGGGGTTTTTTCTAAAAGAGATTATTTTGCTCTGTCTGCAGTGCCTGCCTGGCACATCTGCTTTACACCAGTGATTATTTGCACGTTTCTTTAGCAAATTCAGAATGACAGCTCTTTCACTTAAAACTCTCGTGCTCCAATATGTACAGCCAAGCACATGGCTCGTGGGTTTCAGTTTGGGGGGGATTTATTGCTGTTTTAAAAGACAAAATAAAGCTGGGCTGTAACCTGATGTGGCTCCCCTTCTGATCAGAGCTGCTAGAGCTGCACTGGTTTGAGGGGAACCCCAAGCTGGTGAGCTGTGACGAAGGGGAACCTCACAGCAGACTTGTTTGCAGCCAGAGAGCTGGGAATGTGGAACAACATCGAAAACCGGCCTCTGCCATGTGATTCTGATGACAATCTGAAACCATCCTGTTGCTTTTGTGAGATTATTCCACTTTTCACGCTAACCCAGCTGGGAGCAGAATGTTGCTCATTGACTGAAGAGAGTTTGCAGCGGACTATTGTTTTGTGTGCAACGGTCAATTTGTTCTGAACTTTCAAAACTTTGGAAGAAAATCTATGAACTCCCAAGTCTTCTCCTAGAATGGGCTATTTCAGCAGCGGCTAGACTGGAGGGCAAAGGCTTGCACTCTTTAAAATGTTGCTGAGAAATCAGCTGGCTCAGAGAGCACTAATAGCAGCCAGAAAAATCTGATGAGATTAGAAGTGTCTGCACAAGCACATGTGGCTTGTTAAAAACATTTCTTCATGAGATTGGAATTATTGTGATATTATTTTCTTTTCTTTTTCTTTTTAGAAAATTCTGACAATTATTTATTTATTTATTTATCTTAATTGACTCGATCCTTTATGTCTGCCTTTCTGGTTTTGTTTTCACTCAGCACATGGGTCAGGATGGCTCAGTCGGTTTAGAAAAGTTTTGTTAGCAAAGCTCTGCAAATTTGTTCCTAGTGAAAAGTCTTCTATCTGATCAATGGTCCTGGGGAGTTTTTGCTTTCAGTATGATCCTGTTGATCAACAGAAACTACATTTTTCTCAGTTGTCTTTTCTTGGGTTTGGACTTCAGTCGGTAGCTTTGCTTAGTCACAGTTGCAGTGAACCTTTGAATAAAAGACACAGAAGCAGATGAAGATTCTCGCTCTCTGCTTATTATATTTAGCTTCTAAAAGAAGACTGTCCAAACATGCAGCAGTTCTCAAGCAGGTGAACTGGGGTCTGCCCTTATTTCCACCTCAGAATCTTCACCATTTTGCTGAATCTTGTAATTCTGAAATGCTTTTATATGTTTGTCTTTATTTTTCATAGAAGAGGGCCAAATCACAATCAGTTGATTTCAGTGACCTCCAGTTGCATCTGTTTTTTAAAAAATTATGTTTAAAAATGGTTGTACTTAAAAAAAAAAAGAGCTATAAGTGCAATGAACTTTCACGAAGATGATTTGCATGTTCTTAAAAACTTTTAAAGATTTCATAATAAAATCTGAAAGTCCCCAGGCTAATTTACTTTAATTTTAAAAAAATCCTTAAATATCTTTGTTTTTCATACAATATTCCAAAATGTCTACATAAAATATAATGATGGATATGAGAAAATATTAGAGGAAAATGGAGCAGTTTTCAGCTATGGTGCCTGTTCTGCCTGAATTCAAGTCTCATTCTGCATCCTAACTTTGCATTTTACTCATAACCCTATTATAGACTGCCCCAAGATTATGGACAGGTTCAGGCATCCCCTGACCTTTGTCTGGGTTTGAAATCCAAGCTCATGTTTTCCGATCTGTAAGTTTCACTCACCTTTGTGCTTTTTGGCTTTATCCATAGCTAGAAGCAGGAGATACTGGAAATCCTACATAGAAAAGTGTTTTGCTAAGATTTTGCGCTCAGTTCTCAAGACTTAGGATCCATCACCAACAAGATTTTAAAGGGCTCCAGACTCTTTTAGGCAGAGTATTTTTGGTGACCTTCCATTGTATTTAGAAGTATAAGTAATAAATATTAATCATACAGGATTGTGTATCTACATTGGCAAGGCAGCATTTCTGAAAAGAATCTAAGTGACAAGACAGACATTGCAGATTTACAATAACTTTGTTCATAAATTTTTTTGCAAGATGTAAAGAAAGACATAGTGCAGAGGGGGAAGAAGCCAACAATGTGGATTTAATCATCTACATTTCAGAAATGCAGACCAAATGTCTGTGAAGATGTCCATTTCATCCAAACATTTCTTAGATATTTATTTCAAAGCTCCCTGCTCAGTCAGTCCAACACTCCATTCATATTGGAACGAATATTGATATTTCTTCTATTAGCAGTGGTATGGGAGTTCTTGAGGATCCCATAGATTAGTTACCCTTATTCTCTGTTAGACTGTTTGAATTGCCAAGAGGTAATTTTGCAGCACAGGTAGGACTAAAGAGTATCTTTAAACCAGGGCTTCTGAGAAACATTTTTTCCTTATAGAAATCACATAACAATATTGCTTTATCAGGTCTAGTGTGGAATATAGAGCTACAGGTTTATGCTCTGTTTCATCAGCTGAAAAGCCACTGCCAGAGAGGAATGATGGTCTATATCACAAAAAAATTAGACAACTTCTTTTCCTACAAGAAAGTTCTGCTGAATTGCACATAGCATTTATTTTATATATGTATTTATTTTATTTTAACCCCTAAAAACTTTTCTCCCTCTCTTGTCTGAGCTCAAATTCAGCTCCAAGTTGGCCATAACCATTTCCTCAGTGATAAGTAGCAGATTCTCATGGCTGAGCACAGGGGAAACTGTGTTTTAATGTGACCCCTCCATCTGGTGGGATGAAGCCCCCTGTCTGCATCACCTGAGTTTGGCTAATTAGCTGAGTTGAAAGTATTGCAGAAATTTAGCCAACGAAAATCACACTCCTGTAAAACCAGAAGAACATGGAAGCATCATTTTTTTAAAAAAATGGTGTTTTAAAGGAAAAAAATAACCCCAAAGTCTTGTATCCTCCTTCATGTGTATTCTTTTAAGCATCAGGAAATTTGTTGATTACTCTTCTAGATGTACTCAATATTCTTGAATTGCTTTTGATATTAAGAAATATTTTTCCAGTAATATTTTGCCTTTCTGGTGAATCTTTCACCTCTTCATTAATTTTGATGTCTGCAATGACAGTAATTCCAGATGAGGCAGGAAAGCTGGTAGGTTTATACTTGTTGAGAAGCTGAAGGAGGTGATGATTTGTTTTTAGTTTTTTGTTTTGGAGAAAGCAGTATTAAAAGCATTAGAAAAATGGTCTTTTCATCTGGGATACTTTAGCCAAGAGTGATAGACTGTTTAGTCTGGACTGAATTTCAGCACAGACACGAGCAAGGCGGCGTGTTGAAGGTGGCTTTGCCTAGGGTTTTCTCTGGGGTAGTAGACGTGTTCCCTCTGAGTCACAAATTTCCCGTTTCCTCTTTTCAGGAGGGATGTGCTGGTTTGGACACTGAGCTATGACAGCCCACTCGGTGCTCAGCAGTGAAAAGAGCAGTCCTGCTCCTTTCCCCCCCCCGCCTTCCAGCTCGTGTGCAGGGAAAGCAGAGAGCATTAAGCTGCTTTATTTCCATGTCCCACATCCCAAACAACACTCGGCCCCAGAAAAGCCCCTAAACCCCATCCAATGCTGTTTTCCAAAGCTTGGTCCATCCATTTTTTAACACGTGACATAAAAGCCTGAAGAATCCCGTGTAACCCCTCAGGCACTCCCCACGCAGGACTCGGCAGCCTCTCGGAGACCGCAGCAATCATCTTATTCCCGTGTTGCCCCAAATCATTCCCCTTTCACCATTCTCTGGAGAGATGCTAATCCTGAAAACACTCCCGAGGATGCATTTGAATGTGGTGTATTTGAGCCGTGCTCATCAGCTGAGCAGCTCTGAATGATGACATTGTCGAGGCTCAGCGGGCTGTACCTCTCCTGCCAAGGGCACCCTCCGCCCGCTGGAGGAGCCGAAACTGCTCCACCAGTGATGGTGCAACCATGATGAAAGGATTGAGGGCCACCTTTCCTCCTGCCCAGCTCCCTGGCTGCAGTGTTAGAGCTCAGCTGGGGCCATGATCCAGCGCTAATGAGCATTTCTAGCTTGGAGCATGTGAATAGGGACTACTGATGTGTTTAATGTTAAACATGTGCTTGCCTGCCTGCCTGGAGAGGGGCCTAAAAGCCATGACAGAAAAGCCTACATTAATGAAGGGCATTATTATTCTCTTTCCTTTGAAATCTGGTGGCAGAATTCCCAGTGGGGGAATTCCCAATAGGAATTCCCAGTAAAGCCAAAGGCTGCATAAGCATGAAGGTGTTTCGAGTGCAGAGAGAACAGAGTACACTCAAGGAGAAAAGGAGGCAGCAGGGATATAAAGGGTCTGAGTGCAGAAGGACACCAGGTTGTAACTGGAGGGACACGAGCAGCTCTGCCAGGCTCTTTTCTGGTCCCGTGGGAGGTTCAGAGTGCAGCTGGGACCAGGCTGTGCTGGCAGTGCAATGCCAAGGCATGTTCTGCTCTATCTCCGACCACACTCCCTATGGTGGTATCCCACAGCACAACGATGCCTCCATTGTGTCTGCTTCACTCTTATTATGAAGTGGCTTGTCTAAAGAAAACTAAGAAGGGGGGGGGGATTTTTTTTTTTTTTTAATGTATACATGGAGTAAAAACAATCCAAATATGCTTTAATGGTTCTCAACATGATACTGTCAATTCTCACCACAGGGTGGAATTTGTTGGTGAAAATTAAATTAAATTAAATTAAAACAGAAAAGCTTGGCTATTGCTAATGGGTACTACTGGGAGCCCTAAAAGCAGTTTGCAGTGTAGAAGCATAACAGGAGTGAACATCCTTTAATTCCCAGAATTGCTTGGGTTTCACAAGGTCATTTTAGCCTATTCTGCTGCACTACTGAGAAGTTGCTCTTTCCCTGTCTCTCTAGGTCTATAAACTGAAGAATTTGGGAAATGGCTACGGGCACCAAATTAGTCTTTTTCTTTTTCCCTCTTTTTTTTTTTCCCCCCCTCCTTCATTAAATTAACTACTTTAGTTTGGAAGTAAGCAATAAGTAAGTAGAATTTGCAAACAGCAGATTTCTCTACTCTTTCATTAAGAAAGTTTTTAAGAGCTTTCAGGAAATGAGAGACTATCCCCAGCTTTGGGAATAAACTGTGGTATAAAATACAAATGGAAATGGGATTCTGATTAAATTATTGAAGCAGAAAGATTGCAGTTTGTTTTAAGGAGCATGCTTAGGAGTAAACGAATAGAATATTTCAGATACTGCAACAGGAACTTCAGATTCAGTTCTATTTCAGGTTTGGGGGTTTTTTGTTTGATTGGGGGGTTTTTTGGTTGTGTTTTTTTTTTTTTTTTTAAATTACCTCCTGTACAACCTAAAAACTATATATGTCTGTATTCAGACTATTTATCTGCATTATTTAATTCAATAATGTTGTGAAGTTTTTTGGGATGGAAGGTGGCATAAAGAGGGAAACTTACACTCTTGAAACAGCACTATTATTTCTGTGTCTTTGATTTGGTTCCCACTGGAATAAACAAGAACCACACCATTTAGTTGTGTAGGAGCAGGATCTCAACTTCACAGACCCCGAAAGTTTGGCAGTCCCTTGGAGGACGAGGTAATTTGCTGTTTAGCAATCTGAGCCTTGCAGTGGGCACAGCGCGTTTTGAAGGCGTCCAGAGCCGTCCTTGGGTGAAGGAGCGATGCTTGCAAAGCACCCCAGTGAATCCCCTGCTGTTTTAAAATGAGATTAAGCCATCATGAGATGTGGACTGGCTAACCCCAAACCAGACACATTCGCCTGCAGCGCAGCCGCTAAATTGGTCTGACATCAGGAACCGCAGCGAAGGAGCTTGGCCTCAGAAGTGAGTCAAAGCAGCATCTTTGTCACCAGTCATTTTCTATTTATAATGACACAGATCTATTTTATAATCACGGGGAGGCACAACAGGAGTGTGCTTTGTTCTGCCTAAATCGCATTTCTTGTGCGGGTGCGTTTAAACACAGCCCTTGGCCCCTTGCCCCACACCACACACACCCAGGGCGGGCAGTTCTGGCACAACAATGCACACCCTGTCGTGTTTGAATGCTCAAAGCCTCCAGTGCTGGAGCAATAAACTTCTGCTAAATGGCTTAAAAATGTTCCCTTAAGTGCACCGAGCTGCCCCGCTGCTGCCTCACTTCTCATTTCCAATGCCTAGTCTGTTTCTAAGCCTTGGCTTTCAAAGAAACCAGGAGTATGTTCTGCTGTGTTGTGTAGTGATGGAAATTACTGGGGTGAAAAAACCCCAATCCCCATCCCAACCCCCTTTTCCTGGTGCAAACCTGACGGCTTGTGCTCCTGAGTGTGTTTTCAGAGGCTGTGAACAAATTTCCAACAGCTGCTTGGTTTGGTTCCTGGAGAATGGGGTCATCATCTGTGCAAACCCTCAGAGCTATGGTGGTAACCCCTCTTTGCTCCTTTTTGTCCTTTTTATTTGTTTATTTTTTTTTTAGATCGAAGGGTCCTGCTGTGTATTTCCTAGAAAATTATGATCTAGTGATCAATGGATTTATTTTTGTAATCTGTTTTCCGTTCTAAAGCCTGAAGATCAAAAGCAAGTTGCGTAGTAAGATTTGGGGGTGAGCAGAAGTGCTTTCTTCTTCCCCCCAAATCTACTAATTTCCAAATCCTGATTCATTTGGGGCACAATCCTGGTTACTTTGAGGGGGTCTAAGGCTGAAAGAGAGGAAGGGGAGCCCACTGAGAGAGGATAGAAGGAGCCAGTCTGGAATTCTTAAGAGATATATGGACAAGTTTCATATCAGTGTGTGAGCAATCTGTGCAAAGACCTCCACGGCCCCAATGGACCCACAGTTGCTTCAAAACTGCACTGACATTCAAAGGCAAAATTTGGGCTGTGAACCGTGACATGATGATCAGACTTGGTACCTCTTCAGGGTGTTACAGAGGCAGAAAATAGCTCATTTGAAAGGACACTCAAAATTTTAGCTACTGGTCAAGACCTGAGTTCACTACTGGATTTTTCTCCTTCAAAATGTTATTAATGCCAGAAATGCCTAATGGCTTCAGGGCTACCACCTGAAATACCGGGTTGAAAGCAAGATCAGGAACTCTTATGGAGAAAGTAGGAATTAACTTTAAGCTCAGACCTGGTAAGCTTCAAAGGAAAGTAATTTATTTGTAAACATCTATTTTATAGTGTCTGACAGTGAAAAGTAACTGTGTATCCAGGGCTCCCCATCAGATAAGAAAGAAAGTCAGGATCCCTTTGCATACTTGTGTTTTTCAGTTAAGGCTCATCCTCTCTTAATGTGGAATTTTAGATTAGATTGCAACCTTTTGGGGTAGGAACTATGTATTTGTTCTCTGCATGTGCAGCTCCTTACACGACAGGACCCTGATTAGGGCCTTTGTGTGCTGCTGTAACCCTTATAGTCTATAATAATAAGAAAAATAAAATTAAAATATCATTGCAGTTTACCTTTAATATTATGATTGTGAGACTGTACTCTGTCAACTGTGAATAAAATAATGTCCTTTTTGTATAATAGGTAGTATATTTTATTATTGAAGAAAGAGTTAAATTTAATTTTTAAACACAAAAAAAAGTATCTGCTCATTGTTTCATTTTAAGCTTTTGAATATATTAGCAAATATTTCTTTTGTATCCTTCAAATGAGTATGTGTTAAATGAAGAAACCACCTTCCTGAATTGGAGCTGTTTATAATTATATTCCAAGAGTGATTAACACCTGATAATTTGAAATAAAGTGGTTTATTTTCTCATTGGGTTATTCCTGAACTTCTGTTTAATTTTATTAATTGTTTTTTTTTTAAACAGGCGACTTTTATTGCTTGCTGAAAAGCCAAAAGTGTGCTCAGAGCTTGAATACAGCTATACTCATCCCTAGAGCTAAAAATGGGATATGAGAACTGAAAGGGTTATAATATATATCTGTAAAATAATGGAGGGGGCAAAATGGGGTGTGACTATTCCCTATTTCTCATATCAGGGGTTATGTGTTCCTAATGAAATAATCAAGCAGCAAGTGTAAAGCCATCAGAAAGAAGAGCCTTTTTACACAGTGTCTAATTAAACTTTGGAGCCCTTTACTGGATGATACTGTGCAGATCAAAATGAATATGGGGTTCAGATATGGATACACCAACTTCCTGAAGAACAGATCCATTAATGTTGTTAAACATGAAACTTTGGAAGCAATTTCCAAGTCAAAAAGTCCCTAAATACCAGGGCTGAGAGAATGTCCATGAGGAAGTAGGTTTACATTTCCCTCATTTCTTATATTGTTTCTGCTGTGAGAGATTAGACACAGCCAAGGGAGGGCTGGCTCCAGGATGTCCTTTCTGGGATTACAATACACAAATGTGAAGTACTGCAAATTGAATTCCAGCACAGAACTTTGAATTTAGCATCCCCAAAGCAAACCAGTTCCAGAGACACATTAGAGACAGAGGCTTGGAATCCCTCTCATAGCAGTTGACAGGGAATCACATTCCATCTGAAACAACAAGAATTCATCATCCAGCAGTTGCAAATGGAGAGGAACAAGCAGGATTTCTCTGAATTTACATGTCAGGCTTCTCTTCTGGTCAACAAAGATTGTACCCAATGGGCTGCATCTCTCTAGTCCTGCATTGCTCTCATACCACATCTCATTTGATGTCGTGCGTGATATAAAAATGGGCATCTGTTTCAAATTCTCAAGACCCGTGGTGGTAAGTGCCAACCTAATGTTTCTGCTCTAGATAGTGCTGAAATACCATTTCTCTTGTCCAGCACTGTGGAAATTCAGGGCCTTGGATGATTGCTTTTGGACGAAGCTGTAAATGTCCAAACACTCAGGTGCACCTTCACAGCAGATATGATCTTTCTCTCCAGTCATGGCAGCATGAAAGAAAACCAGGGAATCGGAAAAACCAACCATCAGACATATCAAAGAATTAATAAATACTTTTTTGGGCCTTATTTATAACCAGTCCTGAATGGAAGTTCAGCTTTGCTGTTCAGTGACTCAACTGCTGAAGGTTGCTATGCACTGCTATGGCTGATGGGGGACACTGCTGGGCATTTTCTCGTAGAAACGCACACCTTGCACAGCTCCATCATGCCACTGTCCTGCCAGAACCACAGGTATGAGACTGTTCCATCCTGGTGAGCATCTCTGACAGTGGCCAGTATCGAATAATTCACAGAGGGGTGCCAGGAACCCCAGCCTTTGGGGTTTGACCTGCTGACCAGACACAAAAAATGCTTGACACTGGTGGTTTTCTAGTGTTTATTTAATTAAAAATTATTCCTTATAGCTCTGTCTCCTCTCATTATACAAACAAACCTAACATTGGTCTCAGGCTCTCTGGACACTGGCCTAGGTGATGTTTTCGAACTGTAAAACTGAGTACATCAGATCCGTAAGGCACTGTGCAAAATAAGTAGTTTCTGTGCGTAAATGATTGTGACTGCAGATCTGAATGATTAAAAATGGGGTGAGTAACAACCTGGATCACTTATAATTTCTCCTGTCTTTATTTTATCATTCCTTATGCATTTGCTCTGAACCAAGCCAAAGCTTTCCCCTTTCCACAGCAATGTCTCACTGCTGCTGGTCATTTTTTCGGTCATTCAGCCTCTGAAAGATCACTTCTACCCAGGTAATCACTCTATTTGATGGGGATTTGTACTGCTGTCTCTCCCTGCTTGCCATGTGAAAAATAGAGCCCTTGATGGGCTCCACAGAGCTGCTGGCACCTCTTCTTTCAGGGATGGGGTGGGGGGAAGCTTTGTCATGGAGGGTTTAGTTTGGGTTTTCTTTTTTATCTCAATACCTGACGTAACACTCCACACATCCTTCTCGACACTCTGCAATCAGTCCAGTCTGCGCCAGGCAAGAGTTTAGACATTTCAGGTGTCATCCATCCTTCATATCTCATGCATGCCTTTCCTTTCATGAGCCCAGCAGATGCCTTTAATTGCCAGCCTTCGCTTCTTGGCTTTCCAAGGAGCAGCAGAGGAACTTTGGAGTCCCTCTGGCGAAGGATGAAACAAAGGGGCCCAGCAGTGTTATGACATTTTCTTGCACTGAATTGGCTTTGGGAAGAATGGGCTCTTTCCTCCCGTTAGATAAGCACAGAAATCTTAAGCAGATGCTTGCAAAACATCAAACAAATATATACTTTAAAAAAATAAATATAGGCTATACCCACATGCCCCATAATCTGGCCAATATTCAGCCACCGCTGACAGGATCTAGCCTTTCTCTGGAGGAGCCTGGAGCAAAACGAAAACCCGCAGTCTAGTCACTCCTCAGCAGGACTGGAACTGGCTCATCCACCATCCCAGAGCCCAGAGTGGCCATGCCAGTGGCTGGTGGCCAATATCCAACCCTCCCTGTTGTTCAGCAACTAGAGGGAAATGCAACCCTTCTCTCTTGGGTGTTGTGTGTACACCCCAGGGACTTTAATCTGTTTAAGTTTCCCCCTAAATCAGCATTGCAGAATTCAAAGGGGAATTTAATGCCAAAGGGAAGAAGGTGCAGCAGTTTGAAAAGCCTAAACTGCCAAAAACAAGAAGAAATGGTGTTTTCTTTAGTGCATACGTAAGCCTTGTAACCCTTATGCTCCTGATTTCTAGAGCAGATGTAGTAGAGGGCTTTTTTTTCTGGTTCCTTTGCATTAAAAGCCACAGGTTTTAGAAAAAGCTGGATGGAAGTATAATCACTGAGAATTGTGAGACAGAATTTATTGCAATAAGTCCCCCCTTTCCTCAACCCTTTGTTAAAACAACATTGAAGAACATTACCGGTGCCAAGGGAAAGACTTCAAAAACCTGCTGGAGTTCAGGTCACCCATGTAATCCTCATCCAACTCCTGGTGTGGACAGGTTGGGGTACGAGCTTTCATCAGCTCATGCGCCGCATCCTGCACAGCTCCTGCCCCATCAGTGCCCTGAATTGGTGATGCAATTTGTTTTCTTGGCACAGAGTGGTGCTGGGCCTTCTTTATTCCTTATTGCTCAGCCTGTTAGGAAACTCTTTAACACAGTCACGGTATCATGTGCTTTCTGCAGCAGTGTTGTTTGTGACCACTTCAAAAACATTCATCAGATCACTTCATGTGTCCCCGAGGGGCACGGGATGATGTTTCACAGCGTGGGAACCAAGACTGAAAACTTCAGAGATGATTTTTCACATCAGATTCTCCATTTCACCTATTTAAGACGTGAGTTTTGCACTGTGCTGTGATTTCAGGGAACTGCTGTACCAATAAATTCAATGTACTGGGATCACTCCCAATGTCTGGGACAAACTGGCACAAAATGGCTCCTGTCCATACTGGTTTACCCTCCTCAGCTGAATAGCTGCCTGGAAATGGCTTGTTAGAAACACTTCCTGGACAAATGAGCTTCCAATGGGTTTCAAAGGTTAGCTTGGGAGGGTACTAGATGGCCTGAGCCAAGACACACATACATATTTATATATTTATATATTTATATATATGAATATAGAAATATTTATACATATATACACTAAGTATAACCCAGGTATTTGTGTTATGGTTCCAAGCGCAGCTGTGAGTGCTCAGAAGCTCCTACCCCTCAGCTATTGCCTCAGGTCCCAGTGTCACCATGATACTTGCATATAAAAAGTAGCAAATTTGGGGCAGATGAGAAGTATTTGATCTTTCCTGACTTTGGAGTGACTTTGCAAGTATAGTAACATTTTACTGTAGTTTTGCTTTGTATAGTGTTTTGTACACATATGCACACCTCTCTACAAGGGCACATGCACACACGTACAGTGACATCCTTCCCTCTGAGCAGCATTTTAATTCTGGATTTTCCCTTATCATCGTTAATGATTGTAGAAAATCAGTGGAGTTGGGATTTGAGCCACCACAGGACCAGCTGGCTCTGGCACCACATCTCTGCTGAATCCCAAATCCTCAGAAGGCTATTTATCACACCACAGCCAAGTTGTGCTGCCTGCCCTGCTGGGAATGTTCCCTATCCCTTGCCATGGGCATGATTCCCCAGGGAGAGCCCCACAGCTGTCACAGCCACTTGGATGCATTGCTCTGCAACCAGCACTCGTATTTATAGTGTATGGGGTAAAATCTTTACTCATAAAGCAGCAGCTTTAGCTTTTCATTGTCAGCATGGATGTTGAACTAATCAGAAAGGGGAGCAGGGGAAGGGTGGGGACAGGAAAAGAGGAGTTTGTGGGAACATAACAATGTTAAAGAAAAAAACTCTGCTTGCTGTCAGTTAAGTCTCTCCATTAGTTACCTCTACCGTTATGGATTCATTTTAAGATCCAGACTTCAATATACATAACTTTAAATCACTAACATCCTTCATGGCTCTGTGATTTGCTAGTTCCATATGTAGCCTCTTGGCCCATTGTGTTGGCACAGGTTCAACTCTTGTTCTTCCTTTGGGTTACGGTTTCCTCGCTTTGATGGGGGGATCGGGAGGGGAAGAAGAGGGAGAGAGAAAGAAAGGCATGGTGAGACAGAAGGCAAGTGATGGCAGAGAGGGAAGGGATGGGAGGAAAGGAGAAGAGCAAAAGAAAAGTAGAAATAATACAAAGAGAGAAAATTTATTTATTTTAAAATAAATCAGAAACAAAGAAGCAGCAATGAAAAAGCAGAAAGAGGAAAACAATGAGAGGTGTTGTCATCAGTAGCTTTCCCCATCCTGCTGCTTGTGGCAGTGCTGGGATGCTGTGGAGTGGGAGGAGAGGGCTGATGCAGCCTTTCCCGAGCTCCTGGAGTGACAATGCCAGTCTGCCCCTCATCCCAGTGCCAGGCTGCCCCTCGTCCCCTCACAAGCAGGCTCAGTCTCTGCCTGAACTTTATAATTAAGCTCGCTAAAATTTTGCTTGGGGTCTGGGCTGACAGCTGTATTGAATTTTGGTTTATTGTGTGATTTATCAGGCCGTCGATGGGCGTTTGGGTGATTTAGTGCTGCAAAAATACCTTGGAATGCAATGCACAGCAATATCTGCATTATTAATAACAATAATAATAAAGATAAATGTCCCTCCTCAGAGCTTTCGATGGCTGTGCCACTCAATTTAACATTTTAACAGTGGCATGTGGCCTCTCCATGGCACCTGGTAGCGTCTGATGGATTTGAGCAGGCAAAGAAAAGGTTATTTGTCAAACACTCAGCCTCAACTGTACAGTATTTTGAAAGCTCCAGGTCAGAGCAGCCTGAGCCACATTCCTGTCCCTGACATCCAGCGAGACTGAACTTTGTCATGTTATTAAGCTGTCAGCAGTGCTGGGGCGTTATTTGGATTTCTGGTGGGAACTCCTTGCACATGCTTGGGGTGCTCTAGTGGGATTATATCAACACCATTGTAAAACACACACAAATGAGCTGTGCTGTAATTACCACATGAAGACCTCACTTGGCTGGGTTAATCAGCAGAGAATGGAAATACCAGATAAACACAAATGGCCCACCAGGATGTTTGTTCCAGTGGCAATAATGCCATTGTTTCCTAGGAGACAAGCCTGGTTCTGGAGCTCCTCTGGCAGCCAAACCACTGACTGCTTATCTGTGCCATGGAGGAGCAACATGGAGCTCTGCTCCATCCTCTGCACCAGCACCCGGCAGCCCAGCAGGACCAGGGCTGGGAAGATATAGAGTGACCACAGTATTTACAGGTATTACAACTACCTGTGATACTTGTTGATTAAAATAAAAAGTTTTCTCTACATCCTTTCACCAGTTCCACTCACAGATCTGCTTTGCATGACGGTCATGTGCCCACCAGGTAGGACAGAGACTGCTTTCTGCGCACCCCTCCCCACGATGCTCTCTGAAGTGGAAGGGGCAATTATGGCTTTATCAGTTCCAGCTGCCTGTCGGGAAGGGAACACTTGGGAACAGCAGCTGTCTAGGGTGGTTGTTATGTTGGTCACCATTTTAATGTACTTTTACGATTTGCTTTTTTTGGGAGAGACACGACCTGAATTAAATTGTCTGCGCTTCCCAGTGCCACAAGTCACAGTGGCCAGGTGGGACCTCGGTGGCACCAACCACCCTGAGCAGTGCAGGGGGCAGAGATCCTCCCTCACAAACTCTCCTTTCTGTGCCCAGTGCGTTGGTCTTGTTTTACCTACAGAGCCCCTGGGGGCAGTGACCAGCATCATGGATGTTGGTTTCCTAAGCAAATACTGAGCTGCTGGAAAATGTCCTTGTCCCAGCTGTTTGCTACAACTTCCACAACTCTGTCCATGGGTAAGGGGTTGCCTGAGCACTTCTTAACTCAGTGATCATGTTTATCCTGAGTAGTTTGGATGAGCAGTGAGAACCTCGCTGACTCTGTCAGGAGGTGATGGCAGAGCACTTGGTTAATCTCTTCCTCTGAAAAAATTACAGGGAAGCATAACTGATGGTGACAAATAATCAGTGGGTAACAGCAGCATTGTTGGCACAGCAAGCTTAGAAAGAGGTTTTCCACACAGCCTGACATCCTGTCATAGCAATAGCAACAAAATAATGAAAATATATGACACTGTATGCCAGTAATAGAATAAGTTCTTGAAGAGATTCCCATGAATTTGCAACCCAAATGAAATAAAGATTTCATACTGGAGCCTCCATTTGTAGAGAGAGGATTGTCCAGAGATGTTCACTCATCACTCAAATGGTCAGGTTAATAGTTCATCTCCCAGACACCATATGAAGAACAGGACCATCAGTTCCTTCCCATTCCTGGCTTGCAGGAGGGTTTTCTCCTCCATAAAAAAGAAGGGGAGAGGACAAGGTGGTGGCTGTGGCAAGGAAACCTAGGGACACTGAGGGAGAAAAAGCCAGAGGCAAGAAGAAAAGGTGTTTCCCTAGGGCCTTTTTACCATCTGCTGGTTCTACAGAAAGGAATAGCCAGACCATGCTCTGAAAAGTTCCTCTCTGAGTCCCCAAGTGCCCCCTTATTTTTGGGACTGTGTAGGACACCAGACACTGAATAACCCCATTAACATTTCTTCCTCCCTGTTCTGTTTGCCCCATCTCTCTGCGCCATGCTCCCTCTTGACCTCCCATCTGATGTAGAGGGTTGAGGCCACCATGAATTGGGGCTAAATAGTGCAATTGATAAATAATACTGACCAAGGAGCCCTTATGCCTTCAGTGCCACCACCACTGCAGCAGTCTGTGGTGGTTTAGCCCCAGCCAGACACCAAGCACCGTGCAGGCATTTGCTCAGTCCCCCAGTGGGGTTGGGGAGAGAATTGGAAGGGTAAATGTGAGAAAACTTGTGGGTTAAGAAAAAGACATTTTCATTGGTAAAGCAAAACTCATGCACATAAACAAAGCAAACCAAAGAATCCATTAACCACTTGCCATGGGCAGGCACGTGTTCAGCTATCCCAGGAAAGCAGGCCTCCATCCCACGTAACCGTGACGCGAGGAGAAAAAATGCTGTCATTCCAAACATCCTGCCTTCCTTTTTCCTTCTGAAACAGGATGCTTTATGATCTGGGATATCCCTTGGGTCAGCTGCCCAGTCTATGTCCCCTCATAATTCCTTGTGCATCCCCCATCTCCTCACTGGTGGGGAGGGGTGAGAAGCAGAAAAGGCCTTGTTTTTGTGTAAACCCTGCCCAGCAATAGCAAAAACAATGCTGTGTTGTCAGGACTGTTTCCAGCTCAAACCCAAAACACAGCCCCATCCCAGCTACTGTGAAGAAAATGAATTCTGTCCCAGGCCAAACCAACACACAGCCAAAGGGATGGGCATCACAGGTCTGTTTCTCTCCTGCTTTTATCCACTCTGTAACAAGGCCAGCAAAATCCTGATGTTTTCCCTGAGTGTGGTCCATCACCTACAGAGAGCAGGTCAGGAACCTCTTGCTGCACAGGTGACTTGGGGTCCCAGAGGAACAGTCACATGCTACCATCACTTTCCAAAATTTTGAATGCTGCTATCATCACTTTGCAAAAATTTGAATGCACAGCTCATAGATCTTCTGTGCGTGGCTCCGAGCAATGTGTATCCCAGCTGAAAAATACTTTTCAGCCCAAAGGAAATTCTCATTTAAAAAACGTAATCCTGTCAAAATTTTCCAAATAAAATTTCTGGTTTGGATGCACACTCAAAACCCCACCAAAACAGTTAATCTCCATTTACTAACCAGGATCCTGAAGTTAAATATCTCATTGAAATTCAGTATTTGGAAATTAAACTACATTTTTAAGTAAAATAGCAGCTCAAAAGGAATTGTTCCTTCCAGTGCACCAAAATGGGCCATGTTTGGTTGATAGTCATTATCACCTGCTTGCTTTATTCATTTGCTGTCCTGTGGCATGTGGACATCATGTCTTCATGTGTGTGACAGCAATAGTGTGGCAGCAGGACCAGGGAAGGGATTTTCTCTATGCTGGGCACTGGTGAGGCCACACCTCAAATCCTGGGTTCAGTTTTGGGCCCCTCAAGACAAGAAGGACATTGAGGGGCTGGAGTGTGTCCAGAGAAGGGAATGGAGCTGGAGAAGGGTCTGGAGCTCGAGTCTGATGAGGAGCAGCTGAGGGAGCTGGGCCGGCTCAGCCTGGAGAAAAGGAGGTTCAGGGGGATCCTTCTGGCTCTCTACCACAAAATGAAAGGAGGTTGTGGAGACATGAGGGTCAATCCCTTTGCCGAAATAACAAGCAAGAAGACGAGGGGAAATGAAAAGTTGCTTTAGGGGCATTTTAGATTGTATATTGTGAAAAATTTCTTCACAGAAAGGGTTGTGAAGCATTGGAACAGGCTGCTCAGTGTTGGAGTCACCCTTCCTGAAGGTATTTAAAATATGTGTAGGTGTGGCACTTGGAGACATGGTTTATTGGTGGACCAGGAAGTTCTGCTTTAACGGTTGGACCTGATGATCTGAAACATCTTTTCCAACCTAAATGCTTATTCTATGATTCTGTGGTAAATGATCACTGCCTCGGTCCCAGACGGGTGGGCACAGGTAGCCACAGCTTCTTTTTGCAGGAACTCAAAGCTGGCCACATGCAGCTTGGATCTCATCTTTTGTTTCTTTGGCTTCCACCTGAAAAAATGCATGGGCACATATTTATCCTTAAATCCATGACTGAAGTCAAGGGGATTACATGGTCTGTTGATCGGGGATAGAGTTTAACATGTTGTTGAAGAGGTGTCCATTTGGTTTACTGAATTTCCACAAAATTTAGAGTAAGAGAGGTTGATATAAAAAAAAAACAACCAAACAAGATCATGTAAAAGGTCAGCATCACTGGACAGGGATGACAGAGCAAGGGAAGCGCCTTCAGGTAACTTCATCCTCTGAGTAGCACTGACCAACACCTTCAAAAGTAGTTTATTTAAAGTATCCACAGCTGGGTGCTAAAAATTAGTGAAAAATAAATCATTAGGGATATTTGAAACATAAAGATATGTAGCTAAAAGAATACTGAGCAACGACGAGTCATGTGGTCATGAATTGTTCACTATCTAGCCCATGTTTTCCTTGTGGTTTTATGAAATGTCTTAAGCAGGAAAATAAGAAAGTAAATACCTCTGCTCCCAGTATGCTTGAGAGTTGCATGTTTTATATCCTGCAGTACCAAGATTTCTTTCCTTGGTACCTGCTTTCTCTTTGCTATCAGTCAAGATTTCCTGCAGTTTCAGAAGGAAAGACATTGCATATTATTTTCCTCATAGCTGCAAAACCAAAGTATTTCAGAGAAAATGTAGATCTCATTCATAAAAGAGGGTTAAAAGTGCTCCCCCACAAAAGAGAAAGCATCATGACATTTGAAAGATTATTCTTCCTGGGACTCAAGGTTTTTACCAGTGATCTGCATCTGTAGCCTTTCCCAAAACACTCTGTCATCAAATGATTCAATATCATCATCAAAGAATTTTTGGCTACTGACTTTCCTTTAATAATAGTTGAGGAAGTTTAATGAAAGGAAAGGTCTGCATAGATTTCTTCCTAAACTGGATGAAATCCTGCCTTTTTTCTTTTTCTTTTTGGTAATATTTCTGCTCAGAGAAAATTATAGCCTCTGGTGCCAGTGATGTACTCTGTATGTTTTGTTTATTACAGTGGTTTTAACTGGAACCATGGGTGAGGGAGTATCATTATAAAATTCTTGATACCCCTCATATATTTGTGCAAACATAGTTGTGGGCACTGAAGGCAGTGGTGGAGATGCCAGATTCAAAGCATTCTCTCCTTGTTTTAAAAATGTGGTGCATGCCCACCATGCTCTCTAGGCAGGGAGAAACCCAGGTCCTGGTTCAGGCCGGATGCCTGACCCTGCGTGCCCAGCCCCACCTGGGGTGAAGCTGGGTTTCTGCAGCTGCCTCTCCAGCTGAGCCGTGGCTTGGTGATGGCACCCGGTGGTCAGCCCCTTCCTGGTGTTTGCCATCAGGAGCATCCTGAGGAGCTGTGTGGCTTCTCACAGAAGGGCAGCCTGGAGTGGTACAAACCCAGAGCTGCTGCAGTTTGTAGTGAAAACCTCTCGGCTCTGTAGGTTACACACATGCAGTGGTCGAGAGGAACAGGTGGTTGTGCCAGCTTTGTGAATAGCAACTGCTGGGTCCCAGAGAGCTGCAAATTCATGCCATGTCTGCTGTACCAGTGAAGATGAGCTCTGAAAATAAGGCCTGCTGGTCCTTTCTTTGCAATTCACTGTATTTCTTTACTGCTTTCTAGCACGGAATTGCTTCTGACTCCCTGGAGGACTGCAAGAGGTGACAGCTGTGGAGGAGGTAACAAGAAACTGAAATGCAGGGGCCTGGGTTTTTTAAAGACCCAGGAGCTGCATTTCTTGCCATTTGGTGTCTACAGCTGGGACAGATTTTCGAATTAATTTAGCCAGCAGCACTGTATACCACCAGGATACTGGTATCCCACTCTGCAAAAAGCTTCAATCACAAAGATGTTAAACTGTCTTAAAAACCTGGGTTAATGGTTGGATTTGATGATCTTAGAGGTCTTTTCCGACCTAAATGATTTTATGATGCTATGAATCATGAGGGTAACTTAGTTAATGGAGATGCAGAGTGGGAGGGAACTGAGATTTTATTTCTCTTTAGGAACTGTCGTATCAGTAAGGGCTGTGTGTGGCCTCTGCAGAGCTCTGTGCACCTTGGTGTGGCCTTGTCGACATGAGGGCTCACACCAAACCCTTGGGGTGGGCTTGTCCTCATCTATCATTGGCTACCTCAGACCAAGGTGTTCCTGCCATGTGAGATGGGCACTCCCACAAAGCTGTTTGCCTTTCTGGTTGTAAGAACCTCCCTTTAGGATGGGAGAAACACCATTCTTTTCAAGAGGACCATCTCAGACTATGCATTTAGCTTCATGATGGACGAAGTCAAGTGAGAATTATCTCATGTACATGCAAATGGGGCTGGGGAGACCTGAACTGAAGTGCTGGGCTTGCACCCTTTGCTGAATTGGGCAGTCAGCAGCTGTTACAATCAATCCCCAGGAATAACTGTGCTTCCACTCACTGAAACACCCCTGTGAAAGGGGCAAATTCTGCTCCAGCCCCAGAAAGGCTCCTTTCATTGCAGTGCCATAGGCCAGTGATTAGGAGATAACTGAGAACACATTTGTCCCTCCAGTGGCAGAGGCAGCTGCCAGCAAAATGTGATGAGTAGGAAGCAAACCATGCAAGAGCCGTAGACATCTCCCTCTGGAGCCAAGAGAAAAGCTCTTATTGATATCTCTGCAAATCAGGGTTGAGCCAGATGAAAGCTGTGAAGAGAGAGCCCTGTGTGCTGTGAGGTTTTCTACAGCCTTGGTCTACAACCAAGGAGGGGAATACTCTGTAGTCTAAAAGACCCTGCTGGGCAGCACCAAGACAAATTTTTCTTTCATCAGCACAACTGGAATTAATATGGACTAGTTCTAGTGCAAAAAAAAGAAATAAATTCACTCTGTACATTTTCCCTTGTCTCTCCTTCCCCCACACCCTGAATATGCATTAAAATTGAGTCCTGAGCTCTGTATTGCAGAAATGACAACTTACAGTGCACATGCTGGGAGTGTTTGGGAAATGTTTATATATGGATCATCTGATACAAAGAGAGAGATGGAGAGATGGAACAAAACTCTCATGAAAGGCAGGAAATCAATAAAAGACTGGTCAGTCAACCCTGGGATAAATACAGAACAAATTAGTGAGTAAAGACCTTGTTGACTTAAGGCGTCTTGTTAGGAGGGGCTCTGAAAGGAAGGTGTAAATGGACACCACAGTGTCTTGGGAAAGAAATAGTGGGTTTGATTGCTTTGGTTGATCCATGTCTTAATGTGCTGCTTCTATTGTTTGTTTGTTTGGGTTTTTTTTACCAAAGACACAATGTCTTCACCTATACTGAACCTAACCTTCAAAGATTAAACAGCGCCAAGGTGCATTTCATGTGCAAGCCCTTGGTTGTCTCTGCCTGAATGTCCCCCAGCATGTTTCTGGCCTGATCCCAGCAGGGCCGAGTTGTGAGCTGGAGCTAACAGAGAGCTCAGACTGTTCCCAGTAGCAGTTCAGATGCAGCTTCTCACTTTTGAGGGAGTATTTAGCAGTGTGCACATGGACATCCAGGGAAGCATTGCTCCTGTGTTTGTGTAGTAATATAGGTGCAGTCAGTGTGTTTGTGTTCAAAATAAAGTAAAATATTTAACCGTTTATCCATCACAAACAACTATTGGCAGATTTCTGGAGGAGATGATGGGGAATCCTTGGGATGAGATAAGCACCAGGGTCCTGTAGTCCTGCACCTGCACTTGGGTGGCTCTACTGCTTGTCCAATGCCTGTGTGAGCTAAGCTATGCCTGTAAAATGGCAGGAAATGGCAAATTTCCACACTTTTTTTGTTGGATATATCTTTTGTCACTTTGATGAGCTGAATTAGCCAAGCAAAAAGTCAGCAAAGAAGGCCTGCGGCAGGAGCTACAAGGTGGGATGGGAAGGAGAGAAGGCAGGGATCCAGCATGGGAGGGATTTCCAAGGGTCTCAGTGGGACTTGAGCCTGGGCTATCATCCCATTGATGCTGGTGAGATCCCAAACACAGCCTTACCCTCCTTCCTCACCTGGGAATCCCCATTCAAGAGGTTAATTTTGTCGTATTTTGACTCTTCTCTTCCCTCTCACAACTTACGTAATATTCTCATCCCCTTTCTGTTCTCTGTTGTACTGTTGCCTGTGTTTTCACAGGGATCACGTGTATTCCATGAATGTGCAGTCTTGCACTTGTGCTGTTTATGCCAAGTATGAGCCGTTCTGTATCAGGAACAGTCATTTATGGGGCAGGGAGTGGTCAAAAGATATCAATAGTAAATCCTGGCATTTGGCAGTAAGTATTCAAAATCCTTGGGTGCAAATAATTCATAGCAACAGCCTCACAGTTGCTCACATGAAAAAAACAAGTTTTCGTACAATACAAAAATTCCTGTTCTGAGGGGTTCTATTTATTTTAAGGGATTTTCTATTCCAAAAGTCCAATTATATAAAAAAACAAAGATAGGAAAAATGCCTATTGTCCACTGTCTCATAGCCATTTCTTATCACAATAAGGATAGGGAAAGATAAGCACTTGCCACAAGAAGTGACCAATTCAACAAAAACATACTGGAAAGGGAAAAACCAAACAAAACAAGTCAACTCAACACATAGGCCTTATTCAACACAAAAAGACTAAGAATGAACAAAACCAGTCAAATGACTAGAAACTTAAAAATGTCTGTAAAAAGATGGTTTAAAATCAAAGGGAAAAGAAAAAAAAAAAAAGTTTTCTTAGTTCCCTTTCAAACAGCCCCCACTCCACAGACTAGTTTGCAGAGTTTTAGTCTTTGGGGGCATTATTGAAAATTTGAATTAGACTTACATGCATATTTACTAATGTTAAATATAATTTATGTTTTAGAATTTGCTAAATAAACAGAGCTGGTTAATTTTACTGTACTCCCTTGTGTTGATAATACTTCAGGATATATTAACGCTTAAGAATGAGGGACCTGAGGCACAGGGAAACATTAATAAAACAAGTACTTAAATAAAGAATATCTAGACTATATCTCCAACTTCTTCACTGATGAAATATCCATGGGACAATACCACCTACTTAAATTTATATAGTGTTTAAGGAAACATCTTGTAAATGGAAGTAGATGGAAAGTCACGGTTCTTTTGTGCACTTGAGGTAAGTATTTGACTACTGGAAGAAGCTGAACAACTTTAAGTAAATGAATTCAACTGTGCACAGTGGGAACAGCAGGGCAGTTAATTAATTTCCATAATCCATGTGCTATTGTCACTTATGCATTCAGCTGAAAAAGAGGTATTTTTCTTTGCCCAAGATTTAAATGAAATGAAATTTCATTTAATTTTAAGTGAAAATGAATATTTTTCAGGAAATTAAAAAAAAAAAAATATTGAAATGTGGACAGTGTCAAACCAAATGTAGATTTAGGGGGATTTGGTCACTTAGGAGAATTTGGTCACTGAGGAAGCTCAAAATGTCATTCAGAATTTTGTATTGTCACTTGGTAGAACCTACTGTACCAGGTAGGTCCTACCTTCTTCCTGTCCTTCTTTATAGCTCCTTCCGCACCAGGCATCCTTGCCTGTTTTTTTAAATTAAACAAATGCTTTTAATGAGCTTAGTGCCTTTGCACCGCGGATCCTCCAATGGAAGGCTATGCATGCTGATTTTCTATGTGTGTGAGGGAAAAAAGAACCGTGATTTGATGTTCAGCATGAACATCAGTAGATGTTAAAGATGAGGCAGCAGGGACACCGTCCACTTCATCAGGTTGCTCCAAATCCATCCTGGCCTTGAACACTTCCAGGTATGGGGCAGCCACAGTTTCTCTGGGCAACCTGTGCCAGGGCCTCACCACCCTTACAGTGATGAACATCTTCCTAACATCTAATCCAAATCTCCTTTCTTTTAGTTTAAAACCATTCCCCCTTGTCTTCTCTCTATCTTACCAATTAAAAAGGTACTCTCCCTCTCTTTTATGTCCCTTTAAGGACAGAAGACCTCCAGTGGGATCTCCCCATAGCATTTGTTTCTCCATGTTGAGAACACACAGGAGGGAGGAGTATGATCCATCCCCACCCAACCTACTTTCAGTGGTTCCATATTCGCACCTCTCAAAAAAGTATAGAATTAAACGTTTTGGGAAGCGTGTTGTCTGCAGAGAGTGCGCGGTGCTCAGCAATGCCCAGCGCCTGTGGTTCTGGCACCAGAGGAGCTGACTGCTGCACTTTCACCAGCAGATCACTTAAGGCAATGGAGAATTCAATTCAGGGAGAATTCAGGGAAATTGCTTTTTTAATAACAGGGCAGGAGTTTTCACCCACCTCTTTCACCCTAGCCTGAGTGCTGCAGAGAGTAGTTATCTGTATGAATTGGCTTCATCAGCCAGTCTGAGTCATTTTTCTGAGTCTTAAGTTTTAAGGGATTCTTTGTGGCTACACACGGACTTTGGTTTCATCCCTGGCATCCCTACAGGAAACTCAGTTGCACAGTTTTGGTGTCAGACTCAGCAAAAGAGCCCTAGACTGAGTGGGAAGATTCAGACCCTCTGGGAGAGCAGACACAGTGTGAAGCGGCAGGGTGAGGAGAGGTTGCTCCACTGCCCTTGTTATTCTAGTTCTGTGGATAACCAGAAGGTTACAGCCTTCAGCACTTCTGCCAGTCAGAGCTATTTTTGATTAAATATAAAGCCAGGAAGTTTTTAATACAGGCAAACCAATAATGGGTTGTGTCACTGGCAAGTTCTAAAAATTATAATGCTGAGTCTTTGTTAAAAGATAGAACAATTTGCCTATACTTTTTTTTTTTAATCTTATATTTATTTTTTAGATTCATTCATTGGCTTAAATATTAAAAAGTACATTTTTTGATAAACACATTACCTCTAAGCTTCTGTGGAAGCTGACAGCCAGGTCTGGTACACAAATATATCTCAGACTTTCATGCATAAACTGAGTATGGTCAGCATATGTTCCACACTGAATGACATTGTCCTGTTATTACAATGTGTTTATATCTTGCTGTGTGCCCCAAAAACGCCACAAGAAATCAGAATATATGTGGTAGCGGATGAGTCATCAAGTATGAATTAGCTGGAAGATGTGTAAGGAATCAGCTCAATAGGAAGAAATATTGAATGCAATGAGAGAAATTATGTATTTAGGTGGAAAGAGGTTACTAAATCAGTTTTTTTTCAAGAATTATGCTTGTCACTAACTATTTCTTAAGAATGAGCACATTTAGTATGTCCATTGGTCAGTCCAGCACAAAAAACTTTTGATCTCCCAGACTGCGCTTGTGAGACTCCACCTGGAGTGCTGCACCCAGCTCTGGAGCCCTCAGCACAAGGGGACATGGACCTCTTGGAATGAGTCCAGAAGAGGCCACTAAGCTGATCACAGGGCTGGAGCACCTCCCCAGTGAAGACAAGCTGAGAGATTTGGGGCTGTTCAGCCTGGAGTAGGGAAGCCTGCAAAGAGAGCTTAGAGCCCCTTCCAATACCTAAAGGGGTCTACAAGAGAGCTGGAGAGAGACTTTTCATAAGGGCTTGGAGTGATAGGACAAGGGGGAACAGCTTTAAGCTGAAGAAGGGTGTGTTTAGATTAGATATTAGGAAGGAATTCTGAGGGCAGTGAGGCTCTGGAACAGGTTCCCGGCGAGATGGTAAATGCCCCATTCCTGGAAGTGCCCAAGGCCAGGTTGGATGGGGCTTTGGGCAACCTGATCTAATGGAAGGTGTCCCTGCTCATGGCAGGGGCTCAGAACTGAATGGTCTGTAAGTTCCCTTCCAGCCCAAAGCCTTCTATGATTCCATGATTCTGTATTTTGCTGATGTCACAAAGAGAACGGTTATCATGCAGGGAGATCTGATGTCCTGAGGGTGAAAAAAGCAGAAATAGTGTGATTTTCAGCAGAGCAAAATGCAAGGATTTCACTTCAGAATTATTAATGAGAACTTTGCTTTTATATCAGTCATCACCTGGAAGCAACTGACATGTGAAAGGCATTAGTTTATTAGCTGATAACACATTTTTTCAGAGCCACCAAAACAACGAAATCAGAATAGCACAAAAGTCTTCCCAAAATGGAAGATGTCCCCAGCAAGGCAGATGTTTCCCACTGATGTAAAAGATCTGGAATATTACCTAATTCTTGGGCTCCTGTTGTGTCGACAAGCCAGAGCAAACCAACCCTATGAGATCAGACTCAGGGCTTTCTCTAAATGGACCTGGTTGGGGTGCAAACAAAGCCTCATCACATTTTCACAAAACTTTCTCCAAGCCAAATTGGCTTTCATTTGGCACGTGGTTGGATCTGAAGTACCCCCTGCAGAGCTGTGAAAACAAACCTCTCTGTAGGCTCCTCTCCATTAACACCTGGGAATGTGGCAGCACCTTTCCGGTGCTGCTGCCCTGCAGCTGCCATGTCCATGAGCCAGCAGCCTCTTCTGAAGCATCTGATACCAGTCACACTCTGAGACCAGGCCATGGTAAGATGAGCAGTTATTTCCAGTTTGGCAGCCTGGCAATTCTTGTTTCCCTGGGAACTGGCAACTGCCCACATACGCTGAGCCACTGTGTAAGAATCCATAATTAATGTCACATTTGCTCTACCATCAGTCTAGACACATTTGTCTAAACTATTGTTTTTAAAAAAGAAATGAAAATATAAAAAACGTCAATCCGCAACAGAGAGTAGAGAGTAAATAAAGCCTGGCAGGCTCTTTTGCCTTTGATCACTTTTGCTACATTCCTAGTTGTCTTTTGAAAGAGTCTGGCACAGATTTGAAAAAGTGATTTCCTTTATCCTCCTTGACTTTACAGTTGCCCTGCGTTAGTTGGCATCACATAACAGAAATGCTGCTAGAGTTAAATAAAGTAGACACCATGTTCAAGGTTTAACAGAGCTATGTTGTATATTATTTGGGCACCTTTTGCTGTTGTGTTTCCACATTTTCCTCAGCCTAAAAATGTCCAGAAAGGTTCAGAAACAGCTTCAGTTATCTCTGAAGTTTAGTCATTTGTGAAGTGTTATATTGAAGGAATAATATTACAGAGGCTTTTGGTTCAGAAGTATATCATTAAACATCCAGATGAAAGCACAGGAAAAAATTCAATTTATAGGATGCTGATTTGATATCTTGCTTTATAGCACATTATGATTTGTTTTCTAAAAATGCCAGTAAAGATCATCCTATAGTTTTTTTATACATGATGCCGTTTTCTAATAAAAAAGTGAAATCAATATTTTCTTTCTTTCTTTCTTTCTTTCTTTCTTTCTTTCTTTCTTTCTTTCTTTCTTTCTTTCTTTCTTTCTTTCTTTC
>VZRN01006387.1:184415-237631 GCA_013397935.1 Dasyornis broadbenti | reverse complement strand
TCTCTCTCTTTCTTTCTCTCTCTTTCTTTCTCTCTCCCTTCCTTCCCTCCTTCCCCCCTTCCTTCCCTCCTGCCTTCCCTCCTTCCCTCTTTCCCTGCTTATTTTTTCTTTCCTTCCCCCACCCCTCTCTTTCCCCCCTCCCCTTTTCCCTACCCTCTCTCTCACCTCATTGAATTTCAGTCCTCTGAAGCTGTGTGGATAGCTTAAATCACTCATCTAGGTTTCCTTAGAATTTAATGGAGAATGACATCCCACCTGTTACTTTATGATTGCCTCTTAGGGTGGAATAAGGAACACTCCTCTCCATCTTTTATACAGGGAATATAGGGAAGTTGCTTAGATTGCACCTTAATTCATAATTCCAGGTGTCTACATATGTCAATATCCACCAGTGAACTACTTGTCTTGACACCCACTATAGTCAAAACCTTATTGCTCTGGTTCATGGAGCCTTGGGCAAAGAACATCTGACCAGATATAGGTGTCCACAGCAAGACGAACCTCACTGACATTTGGGATGAAACCTCCAATGACTAAAGCAGAGGTCTGATGTCCAACACACATCTAAATGTGTCCTGAAAGCGCTCTGAACATGACTCACCCCACCCTTCATGCCTGACTGTGGTCCTGATCTGTCCCTCTGGAGCAATGACCCCTCTTACTGTTTTAGCTGTTCACCAAACTTTATGTGATCTGCAAAAGTTGCCTGCAGTGAATTTTTTGCTTGAGATGGATGAATTAGAATGACCTCAAATACATTCTTTAGAGATCCTATCGACCTATTTATAGCACTTCAAAGTTCTTATCTACATGATATCACCACAAAAGCCTTTTAACTGGAGGCAGAGAAGAGCTGCCTTTTGGGTTTAATGCATCCAAGCATTTATGCCACCCTCATTCACATAGTTTCTGAGCATTTAACAAAAGGATGCAAGCAGTCTGCATATTTATTTTCTCTGAGTTTTGTCTCCTCTGACATGAAGTACAGCTCTAGAAAGTTATCCACACCTCTCTCATAACTATACTCTTGTGAATATATGGTAGAATTACTATTGGATTAAATAGAGGGATAGACCAACATCAAGTGTAAAAACCTGTCTTGCATAAACCTGTCTTGAAGTGACAATAAGGTAAGTAATGTAAAATTAGGGGGAAGTCTATCATAAGTGAAGGTTGTGCATGCTTTGTGTGGCCAATTATTTTTATTTTTCTGTGTGATGACAGCCTTTCTATACTTCTATACTTCTGAGTGCAGGGCAGTTTAGAAAATAAACTATTATAAGAGAAAGTTTAATGACTGGCAAGGTGAAGGAAGAAAAGTCAGAAGAGTGAGTGAATAGTAACAAGCACAGCATGCAGAGGTAACATCTTCCTGATTCAAGTAGTCTAGATACACCTAAAAAGAGGCTCAGCTGGAATAAAATAAGTTTTCCCTATTAAAGTAGGTTAAGTTTTATTTGAATAAAAGCAATTGTTCAGTTCTGTTCAAAATCTATATTTTGACCAAAAGCTCAGATTTCTTTAGACTCAAAGTCTGCTTGAAGATTTTTGAGGCATTTTTTCAGGGTAAAACACCCTCAGTGTGGGTGCAATGTCATATAACTGTTGCAAGCGTTTGACATCCCTTTCACACCACCTTTCCAAAAGCAGAGCTCAGAGAGTGTGCTGAAAGACCAGAGCCTATCTTCTAAAGCCCAGTACAACAAATACTTACAGCTGTACACAACTTTCATCCAGGAATTTAAACATCTCCCCACTCTTCTACCTCATGCACACACATGTGCTCCGGACTCCTGTTCCCTTTCCCTGAGTGAACATCAGCAATCAAACAATGACCTAAAAGGAATGAGACACACAATTAGCAGTGAAATACAAAACAGCTGGTGCAGCTGAATAGCTGTTATTCTGAGCACATGAACCCGAAAAGATACTGTTTAGCTTATAAGACAAACAAAATTTCCCTTCTGCTTGATCTTGGAGAGCATCTACCATCGGGAGCTGTCCATTTTCATTTAGTCTTTCTGATGCCAGGGCCAACTGTGCAGGGTTATAAACAAAGGGCACAAAGTATCATTTTCCTTGTTAATTTGACAGTAAACAGTACTAATTTGACCGTGCAGCTGTTTATTGATTCCACCTCCCCAACAATTTAATATACAAAACAGTAGCCAGTGTGCTGAGACTGCACTGTTTATAAAATACATGGGGCCAGAATGGGCACAATCTCTTGCTGTAAAGCAGACATCAGGAGAGACTCCCATTTGTGCATGTGACCTTGTGCCAGGGAAGGCCATGGAAATCACAGAATCATAGAGTCACAGAACGGTTTGGGTTGGAGGGGACTATAAAGATCACTTTGTTCCAACCCCCTGTCATGGACAGGGACACCTTCCACTATCCCAGGCTGCTTCAAGCCTCATCCAACCTGGCCTTGGACACTTCCAGGGATGGGGCAGCTACAGCTTCCCTGGGGAACAAATGTGAAAAATGCATTACTGGGATCAAGATGGGCAATTTTTTCTTCATGGATGTTTTCAAGATGGTATTTCCAGAGGCATTTCTTATTAGACTCTGATTTCTGTGATGTCAAGGAGACTATTACTGTTTTCTGCCATAGCATCTGCTTACCTTGCTTGCAGTGTCATGACACTGTAAATAGGTCTTAAGTGTTTGTTTATAAGACATTCTTAGTACTAAGAGATGAAATGCTGTATTACATGAAATAGTAACTGGTCATGTCTACAAATAGTAACATCTTCATGCCTTTTTCTTTCTCCACCTTTTTCATTTGTTCTTGTTATTTTGACCTGGAGCTGCCAAGTGCTGAGAGAGATCATCAGCCTCTCCAGGGACAGGAAGGGGAAAATTCTACAGCAATGCCATCGTACTGGTTTTATTTCTCAAGAGTTGTCTAGACATGGTTTTTATTTGTGTGGCCAGAGCCCTGTGCCAGGATGTAAAGTGTCCTGCTGAAAAGCTGATATTCCCATCCAGAGAATAGTGAACTGACACAAGCCTAAGTAAACAACATCAGCATCATATTTGAGAGGCAAGTATAGTAAAAATAAAGTTAAGACTTTTCTTGCCCAATTTGCATGATTTTTAGTGAAAGCTTCTTGCATTGCCTTTTCCTATACCTATTTTGTTAATGCTTCCTGGGAGTGATGACTGATGCTGTATCAGCTTTTTGGATGAAGGATTGTTTTAAAGATTGTAATGAATGTTTGGAAGGATTCATACCTCTTGATTATGCCAAGTTTTGTTTGGATCACTCTGATTTGGCAGAGATGGTGATATCAGCTTTGATTTAATTTTAAATCACTGTTACCCAATTTTCAAATTCAACAGTTTATTAATTAAAAATACATGTATGGTTTTCATTGGGCTGAAAGGGAATTTAAGTATATATATAATACACTTATGTGAATTGGAAATTCAAGGTGTAGAAGAGAGAGATGAAAACTGCTTGCCACTAAATACACAGAAATCAGAAGACCAGTATGAGTGTACCAGCACAAATACAGTGGCTCCATTTGCTTTGAGATTTTACAAATAAATTGAATAAAAAAACCAAAACAAAACAGAAAAACAACAACAAAGAGGTGTTTAATGTCCATATTTCCTCCTAAAATATGAATAAAGATGTATGTATTTGAAATTACATCCTGACACTCTTTTTGATTCTCACTGCATGCAGAATCAGGAACTGCACATATCTGCGGTGTTCACAGCTGCCTCATGACAGGTAGCTGCTGAGATGTTCCTGGGTTCTGTTGGGTCAGGATATTAAAATGTCACCTCTTGTGAATAGCTGAGGGAAACTGCCAGTTCAGGGTGGTGGAATATTTGCAATCAAGTGGGGATGAACCTTACACTATACACACCCTGGGTATGGTTTCAATAGTGGTGTAAAATCTGCAAGTGCCACTGAGAATTGTTCTTCCTTGTGGGCCTGAAAAATGTCTTGTTTTCACTGAGTTCAAGCAAGCTTAGCTTAGCTGGGAAATGAACCTCCTTCCTCTTCTGGGGTTTGTATTTGAGTGGCACCAATAACAGCCGTGTTTAGTGAAGAATCCTGCATCCAACATATCCTGAACTGGCATGGAATCACAGAATCATGGAATCACAGGGTGGCTTGGGTTGGAAGGGACCTTAAAGATCATCTCATTCCAACCCTCCTCCTTCCAACACCTTCCACTTGGCCAGGTTGCTCCAAACCCTATCCTACCTGGCCTTAAAGACTTCCAGGGACAGGTGATCCAGAGCTTCTCTGGGCAACCTGTGCCAAGGCCTCACCAGCCTCACGTAAAGAATTTCTTCTTAATATCCAATCAAACTCTGCCCTCTTTCAGTTTAAAGCCATTCCCCCTTGTCCTACCACTACCTGTCCTTGTAAAAAGTTCCTCTCTGACTTTCACTTGGCACCACCAAGATAATTTTGTGGTTTTGTGTTTTCCCTGAATGATACCACAACTTCAACAAGGGAGCTATGTGTGAAAGGCAGAAAGTTGCCTACAGCCACAAGCTTGCTCCATGTTGCTGACTTGCTCTTTCATATTACTTTGTGTGTCATTTTGCATCTGCTGGGCTGAGGTAAGGGGCAGTACCAGAAAAGCCAAAAAGTGGCTGTAGGTGGTCTGGTAGTGCATCTAAATAATTCACTTGTGGACCACAATCAATAAAAGCCAACCTGAAAGAGTGGTACAGCACTTCTCTGAGGCAGTTGCAGAGCAGCCCTTGCCCACTCCTTTCCCTTTGTTTTTCTTCTGGGTATGTTGGCCTCTCTGTTGGCTCCAGACATGAAGACCAGAGGTTGGACTTGATGAACTTGGCTTGGGTTTGCTCTCTCTCCAAGTTTTCATAGAAGCCAATACCTCTTGAAGGTCTTAAAGATCTTTGCAAATGATAAATGACATGCTTTGTTTCAGTACTTTGTTGTCTTGAGCCCAGAACACAGTTTGCAGGTTTCTTGAGTTCCTGTAGATGGCAACTGCAGGACAGTTGTCTCTGGCTCTAAAATAGCATGTAAATGGTGAGATTTAAGCTCAGGGAGCCAGGAACAGGAAGGGTCCTCCCAATTGAAACTAATTGGATCCATGCTCCGATATCCGTGCCTGTTTCCAAAAGGGTATAATGATTCCAGCCAGACTGTTTGCTCAGTGTCAGTCTGAATTTAACTTCATGCTACTTTGCTTTATTTTAATTTGACATTATTTTCATGTTTATTTTACCTAATAAGTGAATCATTTAACTATAAAAGGCTCGTTTTGGAGGGTTAAGGGTGGAATCTGGAATGGGTGAAGCTTGGAATAACCACTGACCTGCTCAATTATGCTGGAGTAGGGCATGAGCAATGATGTCATGTCAGGGAGGCAAGCCAGACACATAGGGGTGAGCAGGCCTGCCATTTTCCCTTCCTCATCATTGGAAATGTCAGTAGACTTGCTTCAAGGACAGATGTGGTTGAGTTTGTGATAAAGACACACTGAAGCCTCCACCAATCAGAACACATTGATGTTATTGTTGAATTTTACTTTGACGAATGGATTCTAAGAGAAAACTAATGGCATTAATACCACAAAAACACCGTTTCACTCAATCTGCAATATCATGATACAAATGAAATATGAGGGGTACACAATCTGGGATTCAAAAAGTGCACTGTGAAACTGGGAAACTGTTTTTGAAAACTGGGCTCTTTCATCATTTCTCAGACTGTTCTCTGATATAAGTTGTCAGTTCTTTAACAGTGAATTGAGCTATTCCTGATCTATGCTGTTCTGAAGGTATAATTTAGTAAGAGGTACTTTAATGTCTCATGACTTAGAGGGAATTGTTTCCTTTGTTCTCACTTGAGGTGGGGTTTATCTCGTATAACTTCAGAAAGCTACACTGAGGATGCTCACGCAGGCATCTATAAGCAAAGGAAAGAAATAGGATCCCTTGGGGATTGCTTAATCTAGTCTGGTTTTGTTATGTACATTTGGAAGAGATACATCATGGGTTTAAAATGCATCTCTCCTTATGACTATTGAGAGAACTGGGATGTTTCAGATGGAAGAAGAGAAGGGTCCAACTTATTGTGGCCATTCAGTGTCTGAAGAGGGCTGACAAGGAGAAAGACTTTTTACCAGTGCTGTAGTATGTCACTCCAAGGGTCAATGGTTTTAAACTGAAAGAAGGGAGATTTAGATTGGATATAAAGAAGAACCTTTTCGTGATGAAGGTGGTGAGACCCTGAAATGACTTGCCCAGGGAAGCTGTGGATGCCCCATCAATGGAGGTGTTCAAGGCCAGGCTGGATGGGACTTTGAGCAATCAATTCTAGTGGAAGACATCCCAGCCCAGGGAAAGGGGGTTGGTCTGGATGATCTTTTCCAACCCAAACCACTCCATGATTCTATGACTCTGTGACTATAGAGTTCGGAGTGACTACTTCTATGCAGAATTGTATACCTGTGGTCAGACGAACTTGGTCTTTGTGGTCTAAAACTGAAAATTTGGAAATAATGTGATCTGACCCACGGCTTGCCTGGGAAAATCATACTTTTAATATAACTACCCGTATTTGCTGGAAAAGCATCCATCAGAAGCATCCATCAGAGGATCCAGTCTGGAGATTTTCTGCACTGTTTGAACTACTTATTTATAGAACTATACTTCTATTTGTACCTGCCAAAACATCTCTAGTTTGACTAAGATGAGGTTACTGACTGATCCAATTCACTCGGTATTGAGGCTTAGTCTTCATTTATTATTTAGCCACCTGGAAAACTTTGTATAATCTGAAAACTCTACGAACAGCAATATTTATACTTGTTCTCAGAACAATGATCAAAGCACTGGCTGACATGACACAATACCAATCCCTGTAGGAGCACAGGGGGTGTACCATATTAAAAACTAATTTCCTGTTGACATTCATATTTCTGAGATCTCTTAGCTAATAATTTCTTAATTCATTTTACTTATGTGTTGTTGAGACTGTGCAAAGTTCGTGGTTGCAGGAGAATGACTACACAGTCAACTGACCTTGCAAAAGCTTATGTACCTCACATATCTCAGAAGATATTATTATAGACCAAATGTGTTGCTTCAAAAGAGAGTCAGGTTAATTTGAACTTCCTGAGTGGCCCCAGTTACGTAGTATTTCTAAATTCTTTGCTTATTGAATCACTTTTCTACATTGCTTTAATTTTGCCATGAATTAAGTCAGCTCAGTCAGCTATCTGCATCATCTCACTTTTCTGCGTTGGAAAACTTGCACATGAATTTTGATCTTCAGGAATTCTGAGCTTCTATGGTTATTAACAATAAGTATGAACCCATTAAAATCTCTCTCAGGTGGTTTTAAGGTGCAGATTACCAAGATCTGTTGAATTAAAAATTGTTAACTCTTCAGATTGCCAGAGCGTTTCTCGAAGGCAATTAGGCTGGAATCCAAACTCTCTCCCCACCCACTGTCATGGTTTGAGCCTGGCCAAATGCCAGGTACCCCCAAATTAACACACCCACACCCAGGGACTAAATAAATTTATTTTACTTCTCATTTACTCCTCTGATTCTGTTAGTAATAAATTAGATCACTTTGCAATCTAAGTTAGTCCTGTTTTGCCTATTCTAAGTGCGTCTTCTCCCGGGTTTCCTTATCTCAACTCATGAGCCCTGGGTGTGGGTGTGTTAATTTGGGGGTACCTGGCATTTGGCCAGGCTCAAACCACGACACCCACAAACCACAGGCACCTGAGCTCAAGGAGAAGCTCTGGGTCTCATGCAAGCCTTGGCTGAAACACGGGACTACACATTGCTGGTAACAGTATGCAACACGTCTTAGACTGGAAAGAAGCTGATGCAAGATCAATATGTTTGAGGAATGACTGACCATGGGATTGAACTACCGGAAAAAGAGCTGCACAAAAAGACCAAGGAACTGACGCGCACAAATCCATACCCTGACCATTTTTTCCCCATTATCCCTACCTCTCAAGCATTGTGTACTGAAATCATTTTGTGAGCCAAGAACAGAAGGGCAAGTCCTGCCCTCATTAATACCAATTTAAGCCCACAGAAGCCATTAGGATTGGAACACTCCCACTGGTTGCTACTTTTAGCCCGATGCTGATGCTTTTGTGCTTATGCAAAACCTCATTGATGAGATTTGGGATAACCAAAACCAAATGTGACTGATTTAAGAGAATGACGGTGTTGTGGTCAAAGCATTGGAGCTGGGTATTGGAGACATAAATTCAATTTCTGGTCATCTCATTGTTTTGCTGTTTGATCATAGGTAAGTAGCAGTGTAAGAGTAATACAGGAATGGATGCTACACAGGGGGCTCGCCTAGCTCTGCACCATATTTTAATTGAGATAATGCGGATCTAAGCCATCTAATTTCATTTCACAACTGTTACAAACGTGAAAGAGAATTTCTTTGCACTGAAAAGGAGTTACTCAAAGGATAAAGAGGTAAAGAATAGAAAGCATTAGTGCACAAGTCTTGTCAGTACATGATACCTGAGTAACAAAGAGTTGATGAATATTTAGTCATTTATAAAACATCTTTCTTACAAACATTTTTTTACACTGTTCTTGCATATTAATAGAAATACACTATCTTAAGGCAAAAAAATTATTCTGCTACAAGATTCCTTCTGTTGAGCTGGAATATAGCCACATAATTTTCTTGTTATTAAACAACATTATTTTCCTATTGACAGGGAAATAAGGCTTTGTGCAATCGTACAACCTGTATCAAATAAACTGAGTTAGGCAGATTTGTCTAAAGTTGTCTTGGACTCTCACCCTCTCTCCACCACAGTAACCTGATCCTGCAAAATTTCACAATGAGTTTTTGGCAGTTGTTCCCCTAAGGTCCATGACTCTTCCGATAAAATCCTAGGCACTGATCAGAAAAAAACCCTTCGAAGCTAGAGAGAGCACATTATTACAGTGGTTGACATAATGTCATCTGGAGGAAGACATTACCACTCAAAATTAACCATGGCCTTGTGGTGAGCACTGTGGCTTCTCCTGACTTCAAAGCTCAGCATGGTAGTTAACAGATGACAATATCCACTTCCTTGGGCCTTACTGTATTTACTTACTGGACTTCTTGAAAATTATCTTCCCCACCACATGAGTGACCAGAAAGTAAACCTCTACAGAAAAAAATGCCATTAGCATCTGTACAATGGAATCAAATGTGCCCCAGTTTATATGGGGCTTTGATGTGTGAGAACAAGTGCTGACTCTAGATCCTATAAATTTAGTATAATGTGTCCCTAAATAATTTTAATGCAGTTTTTGGGCACAGTGAGAATATGAAATCTGACATCAGATATTTTGCAGGTCAAACACAAGCATACCTCTAGTTGTGCTAGTCCACACAGCTATTTATCTGTCTATCTTGCTGTTCTTTAGTCTGTCCATCCAGGGAATCACTAAATGCCCACATGCATAATTTGACTCCTGATAATTTTCTGCTGTGTGTTGAGCAGCTGTATTTGAGTCTGTCTAGGGTAGAAGGATGGGATTAGGTATACTCAGAAGTAGGAAGGAGACTGGGAGAGGTAAGAGAGGAAGGGGAAGAAGGAATGAGCCCTGATTTTGTGCTCAGTCCTGTCTGGATGACTCCCAGCATTTCTATTGCTCATTATTCCTTTGAAGTCAGTAAATGTCTGTGAAAATTACTGGTGAAGTTTTCTCACCTCCACATAACTCTGGTAGAAGAGGACAGTTTACTCTCACTGCTGCTTTCTCTTTTATCTTTAATAGATGTTGGTCCACAGTCTGCGTCAATAGCGCCCAGTCCTTCCCACGTGAATGTTGGCATGGTGGCACCTGAGGAGCCATGTAGGGGGAAGGGAAAGTGGGGGTTTTTTGACACCTGGGATATTACATCTGAAAATAAATAAATAATCCGACCAACCTGAAAGAACATTTTATAGTTGTAGAATCAAGCACTTAAAAGCTGAAAAATGCCAGAATTAACATTGTCAATCAAGTTCCAAACGTTGCCTTCTGGCACTGTAAATTATGATAGTTTTTAGTTATCTAATCACATACTTTTTTTCCCCTCAAGGCTCCTGTCTCTAGTAATACACATGTAACAATAAGGACCAGAAAAAGAAGTGGAAGACTTGCCTATCAAATGCATCCAATGAAGCAGAGCTGAGTGTAAAAGAGGAGCTGCAAAAAGAAAAATATTGGAGCTAATAGCTGCAAAAGGGGAGTTAAACCACTAATTTTGAGATAATAATTTTTTTACAATTATTATGATGCCTTCTTTGTCTCTGTATCTGGGGAAGTGTTGACTCAGATTACAACCAACCATCTGAGCAGTCATCACTTTGATGAAGTTCCTCCGAGGCATTACAGATTCTAGGTGGCTGTGAAACCATAAATGCAATCTTCACACACATTCAAATTTAGATTTATAGAGATGTACCAGAATTGCTATTACACCTTGACTGTTTTGACTGAAACAATACTGATACATGATGACACCTTTCAAAGATTTTGCCCACAAAACTGGTCAGTCCTAGTTTCTGTAAATTCATTCGTTATTCTCTTGCTGGTAGAAAAAAATTTAAAAGTTCTGTTTTTGAAGGCATTTTATCACAGATAGTCAGGCAAAGCTGTGTTCTTACACATACAAGTCATGGACATAGGTCTAGTTGACCTGTCCCAAAGCAAGGACACTCATGGTAGAACTGGTGCTCTCTGCCCAAGCTTTGCTGAAGGAGACCCAAATAAAAAATCGCTTAAGTAAAAAGTCTACAGTCTCTCTGAATCACTAAACGCTTCTGGTCTCACCATTATCAGCAAGGAGGTAAAGCATGATTTCACTTGTATCCACTCCAAACCTGGTCCTAAATCCATCCCGCTGTAACGTCCAGCAGAACAAGCCAGATTTGGCCGCAGATCCAGAACTGTTGTAATACTCTGCAAAGGTCAGTTTACCCTTCAATTATCACTTACATCTGGAGTAGAAAGAGACCTGGTGTTTAGTCCCATGCCTGTGCAAACCATCCCCAATGCCTCTGCTCCTAATGAAAATGGCAGCCAGTCAATGATAACGTTGCTGGCTGTCTTGTCATGCATGTGTGCAGGAGCTAAAGATTGGAAAAGCAGGAAGTTCAGTTTCTATGAACATTTTAAAGCCTACTTTGTAATCTTACAGATGTCTTTCTAATGTAGTTTTACATGTGTGCGTGTGACGTATCAGAATTAGAGGAGTATTAAGTCAGGAAGTCTGGAAAAGACTTCATGAAGACATTGAAGACATGAACATTATCCGTGTTGTTGACACTTTTGCGTGTTCTAAAAAATGTTCTGTAATGAGAAACTCAAATTCCTAAGCAATATATTTTCTTAGCTTTAAGAAGTTTCTTCTCTTGTCAAATCTAAATTTTTCTTGTTGAATTTCAAGCTTCTTACTTCTTGTTTATCTTCCCTTGCTCCTTGTCTGTACCTTGTGTATCCAAGCTCATAAAAATTCTGAACAGTCCAAACAAAGTTTTTAATTTCTCTGTCTCCCAAAGAAAGTTTTAACTTCAGTTATGTATCTCTGTCTAAGAAGGCATGACTTAAAGAAATGGGATTTTCACTTTGATTGTTGAGTATTTTTTGGTTTTAATTGGTTTTGTTGTTTGAAGCTCTAGAGGAAGTTTTGGGATTCTCCAGCTGTGGAAAAGCTTATCCTCCCCAGTGACTCAATGAGCAGTCCTGCACAGCCTGGTGAGGAGTTGCTCTTGGGATGAGGGAATGGTGCTTTAGTCCTCTCCCAGTGACCAGGAGTAATATTTGAACACCTCCTTTCTCTAGGGTTCTCAACAGGCAAGTCTACCTCACATTGTGTTAAACATAAAATCTTTTATCTTTACAACTATAAAGGATTTCAGATATTGCATCTTCTTGTGATGAGAGATACCAGAAAACCACTGTAGTGAAATTCAAAGTGAATCCAGCTGTCTGCCACACTATGTCACAACTATGGACAATAAATATGTTCCCTTCTAGATTTGTTGAGAAATTTCAATTCTGTCCATATAAAATTTTATGACATTTCAGACAGGTTTTTTCAGTTCCGTCTACCTACCGTCTCCATTCTAAAAATGCTTTCTCATTACTTGATAGGTTTTCTTTTTTTTTTTTATTTTCCGTCTAATAACATTACTGAAAAGTGATGTGAAATAGATAAATCCGTCAGTTTCCTCTTTCATTCTCAGACTCACACACGTATGAACCAGAGGGTGTGCATGAAGTGCAGGAGATGGAAAGAAAATTTAGAAAATCATGTGCATGTCCTTTTTTACTTCTGTGGTGAATGAAAACCTGAAGCACCAGAGTCCTGCAAGACTTGCAAGGCCGGCATGCTGCTGCCAAGAACATGCTGTCATTTGTGGCTCCTCACACTTCCTTGACCACAAGAGAGCCTGCAGACAGGAATAAACCACTGAGGATTTGAAAAAGCTGCATTAGATTGTTGAGCAACTGGATTCATGAAACTCTCCTTGTTATCCTATTTGTCGTGTCTCTCGACTTTGCAGCCCACAGCCAAATGCCAGTTTCTGACTGCATTTTTACCTAGGATACTGTACATTTTCACACTAGATGGTCTGGTGTCTGTGTTATTCCAGACACAAATTAGCTGGGAAAAAAAGATATTACATACATACATCCTTCTATTCTTCAAGAGTTTTAGGTCACAAAGGCAAGCAAGAAATTAGGAAAAGCCACAGTTTAGGTAACTTTTGCAGTCCCAGTTTTCTTTCCATGTGCAGAAGGTCTGTGGAGGTATTTAAAACATGTGTAGACTTGGTGACATGGTTTAGTGGTGGGCTTGGCAGTGCTGGGTTAATGGTTGGATTCAAGGTTCTTAGAGGTTTTTTCCAACCTAAACAATTCTGTGATTCTTTAATGTCTCAAATGAAATTATCATATCCTATCTCTTCCAAACCATCTTGGTCTCATCCAGTGCTCAGGATCAGTAGCCTTGAGACCCAGGAGATGCCAGGTGGCAGTATCATAACTCATGTGAGGATGTGGGGAAATGGAGTAAGGGACTGCAGGAGCAGAAAAGAAAGGTGTAAGAGGTCCCACCTGCTTTCTTGCGGAGGTCTCTGCTCTTGGTGCTGGGAACACTTGTGCTTACATCTCCCCATGTAATTAGAACTACCTCTTTTTGTTCTGCTCACAGCACAAAAAGCTTGCACAGAAAGTTGATTTTTCCTTTATAAACTATATAACTTGCCAACTTCAGTAATTGTGGGAAAAAACTTAACAGACAACCTTTTCCCCTTGCCCTACTTATACCCATCTCCCACACAGCTGGTGCTTTACCCATCTCCCTCCCCAGCAACCTCCCTCATGCTGCTCGACTCCAGCAGGAGGAGCAATGGGAGCACATGAGAAGCATCCCCCGTCTCCCAGCTCCCCCAGCATTACCAGCACCCCTTCCACATCCAAGAGCAGCAAATTATCTAGAAACTCATATTTGGCTTAGGGCTGGAGGAAACTCCAAAGCTGTTAAACTTGAAAAAAAAGTCTCTGTGGAGTGTGTGCGACCTCAGAGTTCCCAAAGGCTCATTTCATAGGATAATTTCACTGGGTAATTTCACCGGAGAAGGTTTTCACAGGAAAAGGCATGTCTCTGACAGTAGGGTAAACCCCTTGCTGAGTTCCAAAACCCTGCTCCAGAGAAGAGGGATAGTAGAATTTTTTAATGAAACACCTATTTAGGTTCTGTTGTGTTTTATACTGTGAGACAATGGAACTTTTTTTTCTTGGGCTCTGTTTTGGAAACAGGTGAACCACATTTGTAAAATTTCAGCCCAAATGGTTAAATTCACAGTTATGAAGATCTATAAAAGGAGTGTCATAATGGGATGAAGTACAGACTTTGGTCACTATAGTCCAGGATACAAAAGCCATATAAAGGATACGGTTCTCTGAAAAATGGTATGGAGTTAAGGACCCATGCAGTCCTGCAGAGGGCTGTGCTCCTTCTCAGTGCTGTCGCAGGGCGCATATCCCACACCAAGTGGTGTGAAAAGAGGGCTAGAGTTTCCTTAGTCACCTGTCCTCCCCACTGTCAAGTAGATTCCTGGATAGATACAGCTGTACCCTTAAAAGAGGTTTGGCAGCATTTAGAAATGACACACATGTTAGACTGCTCGCTATTTAGCAGTGCCAGGAGGAAGAATTCGTGGCAAATTTAGGGAATACAGCTGATGGAGCCTTGGAGACACCTCCAGGTTAGATGGTAGATAGTTCAGGGATTTGGATCTTAGAAGGATAGTGAGAACAAGTTAAGCACCCAAGACCTTTAGTGGCTCTTTCCCCCAAAAGCTGTGCAATGAAGAATACTGCGAAAAATCACAGAATGGTGTGGGTTTGGAGGGGACCTTAAAGATCGTCGAGTTCCAATCTCTCAGCCATGGGCAGGGATACCTTCTACTATCCCCAGTTGCTCCAAGCTGTGTCCAACCTGGCCTTGAACACTCCCAGGGATGGGGCAGCCACAACTTCTCTGGGCAATCTGTGCCGGGGCCTCACCATCCTCACAGGAAAGAATTTCTTCCTTACATCTAATCTAAATCTCTTCTCTTTTAGTTCAAAACTATTTCCCCTTGTCCTGTCACTATCTGTGTCTTTCCCTCTTTTTAATAAGCCTTTTTTAAAAATGGGACATTTGAACTGGAAACCACTCTTTAAAAAGCCAAGATAAAGGTCTTGAAAAACTCTAGAGAAAGCTAAGTTGTCAGAAAGTAAGAACAAACGCTGGTGTTGCCCTCCTGGATTTCCAGTGGTGTGTATTCTGGTGGAGCAGCGCCATGCAGATGACACGTCCACCCGCAATCTTGGCACCGAGCACGGCAAGAGATCCGTGCATCCGTGATGGAGGGTGATCCAAAGTGCATGGCTCTCACCCTTCAGCAAGAACACTGCTAATCACCTAGATGGCCACAGAGGCAGAGGCTAGCTGGTCATCAATTATCCAGAAATTCCTGAGGCTGGAAAGGGCTGACAGGGCTGAGGTCGAAGAATGCACTGTGACTCTTCTGCCCTACTCCACCGGGAAAACAGTACGACTGGCTTGGTACAAGCCACTGCAAAATGGCAGGACATTCTTGTGGTTGGCTCCATTATAGTTTGCTTTGGAAATATTTTGGACATCTCTCTTCTTTGTTGGGCAGGGGAGGAGGAAGTGTTTGAACCTTTAAACCCAGTGTGTCTGGCTCTGTTCCTATTCACCGCTATGTGAGAGGGTGAAGGCAACACTTGAGCTTAGAAGTAGAGATAGTTGAGTGTTTCATACCTGCTAATTGTTCTTATTAATTTATCTGTCTAAATGATTTGTGCCAATGTGTTGTGCTTCCCTATTTCACTGTCTCTAAAGAACAATAATTTTTGGGACAGTCGAGCAGTTTAGAAAAGGCGAATTGACCTCACAAGTGATACTGCTCCATTAAAAATCTGTCCTGTTTTCTTTTCACCTGCTTTTTTCTCTCACACCGCTTTGGACACAGATGAATATTCCAATAGCAACTAATTGTTTTGTTTTTAGCAGCCAGCCTGAATACCTTATATCACACATACAAGATGTATACCTACAGATAACATACATAAAACATTGAAAGGACATTGGGGTATACAAAGACATGAATTCAGAATCTGCTGGTCCCAAGCATGGATTTAGCACCACCAAGAAAGCAGTCTGGTGTGCAGGGTGTTCAGATCTTTGACTGTGAGTCCTAATGCCAGAAATTTCACCTCTCTGTGCCTCAAATTATTGTCCTATAAACTGGAGTTAATTTTACTTGTCACTCTGTAAAATACTTTGAGGAATATTGGCCAAAATTACCATCTAGGAAAAAGTGTTATTAATATTATTAGGACTGATGACACAAAGTTAAGCTGTTCCAATTTTATCCAACGGCCAAACACACGCTCCAGTTTTACAAATTACCGTGTGGGCTATCCAATTTCACGAGCACACTTGCCACTCAGTGCCACAGCTTTATACCTCTGACTCCACAGTTAACATGAACTCAGTATAATCACCATAGAATTTATGTCAATTTTGTGGAAATGTTATGATTATTCACAGCTGAGGCTTCAAAGGCATCTTAAAGCACTTCACAGCCGTAGAGTTTCCCATCATGAGTCTCATGAGATCTACCTGCTGTACACGCCACCAAGCCTGGAAATCTGCCCACCGAGCTTCAACCTGTGCCCACACAGGGAGCCCAGCTCCTGCATTTATGGGAGTGAGCCTGGGACAGGAGCATTCACCTCTGTTTCCATGAATTGGCTCAAAAGTCAAATTTTCTGGGTCTGTGCAGAGACGGATAGGGGATTGTCCTTAGCTGAAGTAGAAAAAAGGAGATTCTCTGGATTATTGGTCTAGGATTGTATTTTATTCAAGAATGTAAACAAGCACAAATCCCTAAAAAGCTGGGAAACTGACCTTTGCTAAACCTCTGCAATGAAACTTAGCCTGTGCCAGGTCACTCACCTGGTCTGTGCTGGCTGCTTCACAGTGTTCCTGAGAAACACTGTAGGGAAGGACACACTGGGGTTTTTGGGAATGAAGGAGACTCATGGACATGATCTATGCTGTGCCATCTGCTCTTAGGACCAGAAAAAGGGGCTTAACCCCATTTAATTTATTTTAATAAATGTAGCTGTTCTGAGTGGGATCCTTTGGCTTCTCTCATAATGTACATCTTTAAAAAGCCATTTTCAGGATGGCAAAATTAGCAAATCATTAAAAATTAGCCAAATAACTGTTAACAATACAGAAAATTGTCTCTCGTATGGATGCACGCCATGTTTTCAGAACCAGAAGTATCATCGTTAAAATCTAGTCAATCACCTTTCCTATAGTAACCAAAATTTCTACACATGCGCTTTTGAGATTGAATGACAAATATTTTTTGCTAATTTTTCAGCAGAAATGAGAGCTTTTATAATTATTATTATAGATGTGGTGCTTAGGGACATAATTTAGTGGTGGACTTGGCACTTGGCTGGGTTAATGGTAGGACTTGATGATCTTAAAGGGTGAGTAAAATGGGCTGAGAACCCCTAGGACATTTGACAAAATGTTTCAAAACAAAGGAAGTGTATATAAAACAATGAATCATGTAATATGTATCATTTAAGTAAAACACTTTAGGTTTGAGCAGTAACTATCTGCTTTCGATATCATTTTACAACCTATATGAGAAAAAGAAAAGTGCGGCTCTGTTGCGTGAGAACTTGTTTAAAGTCTCAAAATAACTTTTTTTTTCTTTTCCACTGTGAGGAAATTAGAGGTCTGAGTCAAAAATCAAGGTTTTCTTATGCTACTTTTGTACAGAGAGAGAGGAAGAAGCAGGCTCTGATGATGAAAGATAACTGTCGGGAGAGATGAGATTACAGGCACTAAAATGCAAGTACTGTTTTCCTGACATGGTAAAAGAGGAACTAACAGCTACACGTATCACGCAGAAGTTTGAATATCAATTTCATCTGAGATGAGAAACTTCCACCTTGGAAAAAAATCTCTTCTAAGGAGTATCAGCCTCTGTAGCCTCTCCAGAATCATCTGATCTTTCACTGGAAGGTAGAGGGATTGAGATGGCCTTGTGCTTGTACACATCCACTGACACTTTGATGCAAAAATGGACACGGGCAGGGCTGTAATCTTGTGGGTTTGAGGTTGATTTCCAGCTCTGGTCCAGCACTCTGCTTTCACCTTCCTGTGATGGAGAGGGAAGCAAGCAAGGTGCTGGGCTCCGTTTCCTTTTTTCCTTCCAAGCCTATGCTCAGTGCGCTCTGCTGGGAGCAGCTGTTCCCTGGGGCTTGTAAAACTGAGGGTGCTGCTCCAGAAACAAAATGGAACAACCACCTTCTGGTCTGAAATCTGTCTGAAAACTGAGCTCCGCATCGCCAGGGATTGCACTCCCCCTCTGCTCGGAGGAAGCTCGTCTGCAGCACCAGGCTCTGAGGCTCACAAGTGTCAGACGGGTCCTGCTTACCTGACACGTCAGGGTGCAACTCAAGAGCCTCCAGAGCGGAAAGCCACGCCAGGAGCTGTAATAACTCATATCCTCTGCGGGCTGGTAGAAAGAGGACCTGAAACTCAGGAGCGCCAGGGGTTTGCACCAGCCACACATTGTTCTCAGCGCCAAATTTTGGTCCTCGTGCATCGCTGGGGATTTTGCATGAGAATTAAGGTTTGGTTTATTAAGCAAATAAAATTTCTGCCTCGTGTCAGGTCTTCACCTGCAATTTTTTTCCTTTTTTGAGCAGTGAAATGGCGGCTTATGCATTTACAGCTAAATAAGTCTGCAAGATTAGGTAAGCATGGCAATAAAGGGTTATGGAAATGCACTGCCCACAACTCAAAGTCACTGTATAGGAGAATGCACATGGTTGGAGATCAGATTTATGAGAAATAAAGATCTGAGTGATGCTGTGCTTTCAAGTCATGGGCTTTGTGTTTTCTTAATGCCAGGAGTGATTTATTTCTTGTAAACAGCTTTGCTCAATTGGGGCATCCAGTTACTACAGACCTTGTTTGGTATAAAAACTAACGGCATAGAAAAATATTGCCCTAGCAAGGTTTAACTGGTCGTCAGCCCAAACATGTGGCTGAACATGAATTCCACTGCTTGAAATATCCTCTGGTCGCTCAGCAACATCTTAATGTCAAGAGGAGATTATAGTCAGCGTTCCCGTTGAGCCATGACTCAGAGGTACTGTATGGAAAGAGGACATTTCCAGCAAAAGCATGATATGGAAACTAAACACAGAGCTGGAAATCTTCCCTCCCATAGAAGAAAAGAAATGTGAAAGGCTAGCTCTTCTGAAGTGGAAGTTTGGCTGCTGCTGGGAACGTTATGAAAATACACATTACATGCCTGGTTCCTCATATATAACTGTGTTTCACAGCACATTTCATCACCCACCTTTGCCCTTCCTTTTTTAATTCAGAAAAGACGCAGGAAGAGACCTTACTTAAGAAAAAAAAAAAATGTGAAAAACCTTGGAAAGGTAACATTTTTGCTAAGCAGGAACTCTGATATGTTGAAATAGTGTCGTTTTGCTTGTGTTGCATAAAAGCTGGCTATTAACATACCTTAGATACTTTGAGAGGTATGGAAATGTTTTTTAAAAAAAACATGGACTGAAGAGATTGGCCTCAGTGAAATTTACATTAAAAAACCCAAGGAGACACTTAAATATTCATAGTTTCCATTTCTAATCTTTCTCCATGTAAGTTTCCTGACATACATAATTCTCAGCTATGTTTGTGAGATGCCCAGCATCCTGAGGTCAGATGCATATTTTTTGTTGGGATCCAGATTGGTTATTTCAAATGCTCTGATCCTGTACAGGCTTGCACACAAGAGTAACTCTAAAATGATCAGGACTATGTGTAGTCCCAAAGCCAGCCACTTAACTGTATATTTTAATATATATATACATATGTTATATACTTATGTATAGATAGAGATACATATATATAGATACAAGCGTTTGCAAAGTCATGTGCTGTAGAACTTAGAGGAGAAAATTCAAAGTATATGCAATATATCAAGCTTAAAACATTGTGATTTGTGCCATGAAATGCAGCTGGAGGCCAGTCACTGGTGGTTTGCACCAGGGGTTTATACCAGGACCAACAGTGTTTAATACCTTCGTTAGTGACCTGGTTGAGGGAACACATTGGGCCCTCAGCAAGTCTGCAGTTGATACAAAAGCAGGAGGAGTGGCTGATAGACCAGATGGATGTGCTGCTGTTCAGAGGGGCCTCAATAGGGTGGAGAAAATGGACCACCCCAGCATCCTCATGAGGTTCAGCAACGGGAAATGCCAAGTTCTGCCCCTGAGTAGGAGCAATCCCATGTACCTGTACTGCCTGGGGGGCACCTGGTTGGACAGGAATGTTGAAGATCTGGGATTTTTCAGCCTGAGGAAGGAAAACTTAAACATGAGAGAAACCTTTTTCACTGGGTGAGTGCTCACACACAGGAACAGGTTGCCCAGGGACGTCTCCTTGGACATGTCCAATATCCTACTGGGCACAGTCCCAGGCAACCCGCTGCAGGTGACCTTGCTCTGAGCAGAGGCTTGGATTGGGCAATCTTCAGAGGTGCCTTCCAGACCCAGCAGTTCTGTGATTTTGCAATTCTGGTGAAGAGAACACAATTACTTGGGCTTATCTGAAGAATGATTTCCTCAGTTGCTTAACTTCATTAAAACCCATAAAAGTTTATAGAGAAATTAAATGATGGCCTTTGTTCCAGAATAAATCTGCTCTGCTCACATATAAGATTGCTTTAAAATAAATTGTTTGTTTTAGGTCCTCGGGTATATTTGGTAATCTTACCTAAAATTAATGAATTTCACGGATTCATTATTCAGTTTATTAAAAAGTTCTTTCCTCTAATGTGTTTGGAAAAGCTTTGTTTGCATTTTCTTTATTATTTTAGTTCTTTCACTATGAGGGAGAAAACATGGCAAAACTTGGTTTTGTTTTTTATCTCAAATATCTTCTCATGAAATACTACCTATGCAAAACCAGAATGTGACAAATTTCACTAGCGTTGGAATAAAAGTTAAAAAAAATAGGGTGAAGCAGCCTAAAGAGGTATGGATGGAGTACCTGGGTAACAGTCTTTTGCTAAAAGGGTTATCCATTAGCTTTTTTTTCTGTATTTTTTTCTTCACTTGAGAATTTTCCACTTTTCTATGTGCAGTGATTCAGTTCCTAGCAGAGGATGGCTTGGGTCCAGTTATGACACTGGCCTTAGAAAGCATTTGCCATGAGAATCTGAGCTGAATTTCACAACCAAGGACAAAGCTTGTGGATGTTCAAATCCTGAATTGGATATGAATTTTGCGGTTGGGGTTGTCTGAAACATTTTTTGTTGTTGCGTGAGACCTGGACCTCACTGTTCTCTCTGCATAAACTGCGTTAAAAGTGGCTTTTTCCATTAAAAAGCCAACAATCTGAAAACCCCCCACTTTTCTGCATTCAAAACCCAACCGTTCATCAGAGTAGCCTGAGAGTGTCCACCCCTACCAATGCAGTGGGAGGTGTCTGGTGTCTGGAGCTGGAATAAATCATCCAGTGGGATAGAGCTGACCATTGGCCATCAGCTGGATGAGAAAAAGCCAACAGATAGCCCTGGAGTAAAAGCCACGGAGGCATTGCTGGTCAGAATGATAAGGACTGGGATGAGACCTTTTTTTTTCAAGTCGGTCATCTTTAAACAGTGTGGTGAAGGAGTTGTTTAAGAAGGGAACCACAGTAATGAAAATAGGGAAGCTTTAGAGACATTTATTGTAAACATCTTCCAAACTCAGGGGGAAAAAAGGTGTGAATATATTAGAAAAAAACAGCAAATAGACAACAAAGATTAAATTCATGGGCCGCTCAGAGCCTCTAGTTCCTACCAGGCAATGAGGTGCACTGAAATGATGCTGATGCTTGGAGAAATGCAATTTGATTTGTTGTGCTGCTGTTCAGAGGAGAATCCAGGCTCTGGTTACTGTAGCACTAAAGATCCTCTTACTGCTGGCGTAAACAGGAACCTCTTCCAAGCGCAGATAAGCAGCAAAGGATGTAATATTGAATTATTCTGCCAGTCTAGAGGTGACCCTTCTGCAACACACTTGGGGCCCACATGTGCATGGCAATGCAGTGAGGTATATCCCACTGCTGCTTTCACCGTGTCTTTTCTGTAGCTGGGAGGGCAATTTGGTCCTCATGGCTGTCAGCTGGGCATCTTTCCTGAGCACTACATTTATTTTAAGAAGCAAATATCACTGGGCTGATGTGTGCACTTAGCCTTGATGAAATCATTAATGTGGTTTCCAGCATGCTGTTCATAAAATTCATGGCTGCACTTAATTGCTACCATGTTCTTCCTCCTCACATATTTTTATATTAATAAGAAAAAATGCTGAAAGCCCTAATAAGCTACACACAGCAGAGGAATGCTTGAACTGCTGTTAGCTGGTCACATCACCACAGACATGCAGGCCAGTTGTCAAACAGGGGATTATGTGTCACTTAAAGCACTGAGTAATAGCACCGCCAGGGAGGTGGCTCATCCCAGTTCTCCTGATCCAAATGTTGCCAGCAGATGCACATTGCTGGGTCTGCTGAGTGGGTGGCGAAGGAGGGGGATGCTGCTTATTCAGTTTTAGAGTTGTGTCACCTTTTTGGTTTGCACCTCCTGGGGTGCCGAGCTGGGGGCTCACTGAAGAAGACAGCTCTCTTATTCTCCTAGGAAAAAGTAAGGTTGCCCAACCGGGTCAGTTGTTCTTCCTGAGAATTCCTGTGTGGTGTTTCTGAACTAATTTCTCTACAAAGTGCCAGGAAAATACCTGGGTTCTGCCCAACCTGTTTAATTTGGAGCTTTCTTTTGGGAAATGGGAAAAAGGGGAGCAGGACTCTATTTAGTTGTTGGACAGATCAAACAATTTCAGGTATCTTATCTAATTTTTTTTTTCTTTTAGCTTGTTAGAGATTTAAAGAGTTATATTTATCTCACTTTAACTCTTTAAAACTTAATTTTTTTAAAACAAGTTGTTTTTTCTCTTTGTATGGTTAGCACCTTCACAGTTCATTAATCCCCCCTATTTAGGGTTATTTTATCCCTCAGTAATCTCTGCCTACTCCTGATCTTAAATGTTTTTCCCAAACGAATGCTTCTATGATTCTAATCCCTCTCTGATCTTTTCCTCCTGAGTTCATAAGGAATCTCAATGACTTGCCTAGGTTAGGTCACTAATTTTTGGAGAGCCAAAACTGAGATAAATGCCACTGCCTGTGTTCAAATCCCTGCTCCCCAGCTGCTACCTGGCCCCAGGTGGAATTGCCAGGAGGAGCTGTGCTGTGCTGGGTGGCACTGCCTTGCACTTGCAGTTCTGTCCCTCTCACCCAAGTCTCCAGAGAAAGTCTGAGCAGTCACTCTGCACAGACATCAGCGTTCCAAGGGCATTGCCTTGATACCATATCCAGTGAGAACTAGATCTTTTGCTTTGTGGGCATATCACAGTGCAGTGAGGTCAGGGGAATTACACCAAGCAGGCATCCAACCTCGGGTACCTAATTTAGGCCAACACAGAGGTTGCTGGAGGACACTGTCAGGGAGCCAGGATCCTCCTCCAGGTGGGTTAGCTGGCCTGTGCTACTGAGGGGACCGATGGGTGCACAACTCAAACTACCAGGATGGCTTTCCTTTGATCCAGTCTTTTGCACTGGCCTGGGGTTTTGGCCATGCTGAATGACTGGGGGATTTGCCACTCTCAGCTGCAGAAATTGTTTGGTCCACTGCTGAAGTGTGGCTTGGGAAGCACCTGGCAGTGTATAACAGTATGTACCACCTCTAGACAAGACTGGAAATGTGCTTTCCCACTCACCACAGTAGGTGAAACAAGCTGCAAGCAGAGAATAGCTATCCTGAGCAGGATTTAACCAGAAGATAGTGAATGGGACCTTCAATTTGAAGTGTCCTGGTTGTAGCAGAACCAGGAAAAAAGTCCTTTGTTCCCATCTTCCTCCAGAAACTGACATTCAAAGCTTAGCAAGAAGCATCGACAAAATGTTTGAGGGCTAAACGTACCACCATCTGGAATGGGACTGCCAGAAAGAGAGCGAGAGAAAGACTCCTTTTTCACATGTAACTTCTTTAATAAAAATAAAATTCCTCTTGCGTTTCTGACATGGGACTGTAACCACTCCACCCTAACTCGCTTTGTCATGCTCAGATCTATGAAGTAAGAGGAAATTATGGAAATTTATCATGTCTAGGTTCTCAGGATTGATTATGACTTGCTGCTTTTATCTTCCAAACAGTCACTAAATCTAATTGCCTTGTTGTAATGGATTAACCCCTGTGGTCCACAGTAGCATTTATATTGTGTTCAAAGAGACTGTTACAGAGTTACGGTATTTTTTTTCCAGCAATATACTTTCATAACATGTAGGTGCTCTATGGACATAACTCACCCTTTGTGGGTCTTGGGGGTCTAACTGGCTCATTGTGCTGCTTTTCTGCACGGGATGAATTTCACATCACTTTGGGAGCAGGTATAGACAGGTCAAAGGGCCTTCCACAGCATAACCATTTCTTTAAAATTACAGTACAAGCAGATTTTGAAACCCTGTGTTCAAACACCAGCATCTGCATTGTAATCAAAAACATTCCCTTGCTGATATTTGTGGGATTAGTATTATTGTCAGTCATTGTGCCTCAGCCTCTGGGAAACCTGAACTCTGGGGTCAGGTCCCCAGCTAGGAGCTGTATAAATACAGACACTGTGTTAATTAAGTTCCCACCTTAGCTATCTTACACCATGTTTGCCAGGGGCCACTGGCTCACACATGGGCCCTCCTGGTGGCTCAAAGGGTCCTGGTGGCTCTCGGAGTGCTGATAACGAGGTCTTGTAGGCGTGAGGCAAGCAGCAAGAGGTGACTGTGGACAGCACTGGTAGGGTAAGGTGACAACTGCTGCTCAATGTGACAGTCAGCAGTCAAAGTGTGCTGGCACCCTAAATCCTGACGGGCATTTTTGGAGGTGCAATAGGAGAGCAATGATTTAACTGGGGGCATTAAATGCAGTAAAAATGAAAAGAAAGTGAAAAATTCAAATTTCCTCCTTCAGAGGAAAGGACAGGATCTGCAAAGGCATCATGTGGGGTAAGGCTGCCAGTGCTAAGGGAGGAACACAGATGTCCCTGTTTGTATCAAAAAGAGGGAAGGAGAACGTTGTGAGATAGAAATGGCACCAAAAAACAGAGGAAGGTGATGCTGCAACTTTGAAAGCACTGTGAGATGTGACTTGGAGAAAGTTCAAGAAAGGGACTCAAAAGTGGAAATAGTGAGGTAAAAGTGTGGCAGGGTAAAACTGCATTGAAGGGTTTGGTAATATTATGATGTAGAGTTATCTGGAAATAGGTAAAAAATATTTAGCTAGAAGGCCAGCAAAATTACAGGAAGATGTAATGGGTAAGAGGAAAATCAGCAAAGTCTTGGGCTCCCCGAGAGTCTCTGTGCCCAACAGGGATGACAGAGAAGCAGGTGGAGGTTGGTTCCATTTGTTGGGAGGCAGGGCAGGCATGAAAAGGGAGAGGAGACACAAAAGGGAAGGGTAGGAGTGAGGAAGATGGGGCAGAACCAACCACCACCAAAGCAGAGACCAGCAAGAGAGATGCTCAGGAGAGCATGGACCAGCTTGAGGAACCCAATCTAATCGGCAGCCTCTGGTGGAGCAGAAATCTGGCAAGGGATGTCAGGACAGAGGTTAGACACTGAGATATGCTTTTGTAAAACACTTTATAAATGAGAATTGAATCAGGTTTGAGGTACATAAAATGATTTTCAAAGGAATCATTTCAGATTCAGATGTGAATAGAAAGCAGTTGTGATCCAGGCTCCCCAGTCAGTAAATCTAATCTAACACATTTCATCTCACCAGACACGATTGCAATCTCAGATCAGTGTAACTCAATGTTTAATAGCTTCAAGCAAAAGAATAGAGCAGGTGAACAAATGTCTTTAAATTGCTTGCTTTAAAGAAGGGCAAATTGTCTGATACATTTTTGTGGGTGCACAATTGCCAATATTATTCGTTTTATTTGACTTTTTACAATGTATGTTTAATTAAAATTATTATGGAAATTCTTGTCTTAACCATTAGCAAAATAATTGCTTTTAGAGATCTCATTCACTCTCAAATTGGTTTTATATCCTGTTTGTCATACTGATAAGTGCTTAAATTAGTTGCTTCACAAAAATTGTCATTGGAAAATGGAATCTGTTTGAAGTTTGTTAAATGACAATATTTTTTAATTACAGAAATTGCTATGAAATGCTTTCCCACTGTCTGTACAGCTTGAACAGCACAGTTTAGGTCGTGCTGAAACGGCTCAAGATGAACTTTTGTTTCACCCCTGAGCTTGGTACAATGGTTTCCAGAGGTTAGTTCAGGAGACTGAATTGCTGATCACTCACTCGACATCTTCTGACCCATCTTTAACTCCGATATTTTCCTACTGTAGCAAATCACGAGGATTCACACGAGCAGGCTGAGATTCCTGTGTCTAGGGATACATTATTACTGTGGGTAAAACCATGACATCTTTGCAAACAACAAACCTTTCTTATCTGGGATGAGCTTAACTGTACTACTCAGAATCTGTATTGCAGAATAATTTATAGCAGTTCATTGGGACACAAACTGATACAGAGAAGGAAAACAACATTTGTACATTTTTTATGCACAGTTTCTGCAGGGAGCTGTCGCCTTGGTTAACTGTTTCACTGCCTTTTAAGGCAATTTGTTAATGAGAGTAGACCACAGAAATCTGCCTGTTAGGAATGTAAATTCAGTGCTACTTTCCCTATGCACATATTTTTATGCAAGCTAAGGTGCTTCTGGATGTTTCTGTGGTGTTCTTCAGAGCCATATTTTGAATAGCACTGCCACCTTGGTTTCAAGTCTGTCTAGTGGTGGTGAGTTCCCCAAGTTGGTTGAGCGTAGAGGCTTTTGGGATGGTGTTAGCCATGCTTGAAGAATCTTCTTTCTATTCAGAGCCCAGGCAAGACTGGGGCTGTGGCTTCTCTGTGGCCTCCCTAGAGAGAGCCTGGAGCCCTGTTCCAGTGCTTTCAGGTGTGCTCCCACAGTGAAGGTGTTCACATGCAAACCCACGGGGTCATGGCCTCAGGACTTGACCTTCTCCTTGGCATGTGGCTACAATATTGTTTCATGAACATATGCAACATCATGGGTGTGTGTTTCTGCATGTCAGATGCAGGCTGATTCCAGTGAAGACAGTAATAATAATTTTTTTAAAAAAATCAATAACCAAAAACAACAACCCCCCAACAAAACAAAATAAATGGCTACTCTCAAAATGAATTTGACACCAGAAATCTTCTCTCAAGTTCAGACTTCTGCAGAAGTCTCAGACACTGGCAAGATGAGGATTTAAACAACAAACTAAACAGGACAGTACTGTAATTATGAGAGAAAAACATGACAGTCTCTATTTAAGTTTTATACCAAAAGCTTAACCTTTTGCAGTCTGTGGGTTTGAGCTGCACTAACAAGAAGCAATTACTGCGGTAGATTATATTTTTTGCTTACGGTGTACGGCCCCAGGCTTCTCAGTGTGGCTTCTCTCAGAGCTGGCACACAATAGTAGGGGAATATGCCAAAGCTGCTCTCACTTCTCCAAGGCAATGAATCAGAAAGGGCTGTGGTGCTCTAATCAGAACCCTTTTCTCCCCTAGGCTGGAAGTCCATTGCTTTCTTAGAAACCGGGCAGACGTGGCAATCCCTCCTGCTCTCTTTTCTGTTCCCCCATAGATAGCTCACTGGAGGCATATATGCACACATTTTGGCTGAGCAGCATGATGGATGAGGAGCCTGGTGACATACAAAGTGCAATTTTCTTTATTTAGATGTCCACACCTCTCCCATAGAGAGGGGATTACAAGGATGGGCAGAGCAATCCTTCCTTTCATGCTGGTTGTTGGCTCCCAAGATGTCTCAACACAGAAAACAGCTCCAAGCGCAGATTTAGGGAAAGAATAAAGGCCAGAGTTGACAGACGTTCAGATTCAACAAGTTATTAAGAGCTGCTAAGTGTGTCTGGGCTCCTCACTTTCCCTCACAGTCTCAGGGTTGACTGGGTGCCCTGAGATTTCATGATCTTCTGTCAACAATTAGCCAGAAAATTAAAACTCATAAGAGCGTAACAGCATGTCTTTACATGGCAGGAAAGTCTGCTTTCATGCCAAGAAACAGAACTGGGAATTCTGTGGGAGCACTGCCATTTGGAGGCACCTGCCATAAAACTATTTATATGCACATGGATATCTGTGTGCACATACCTAGCCCTGTGCATGCATGCAAGTGTGTGTAGGTGCACACATCTACCCATAAGGTGGGTTCATGGCTATGCCTGATATATTTGAGGCCAAACAACGTATTTTTCTTCTCCAAATTTCACCTTTGTTCAGTTTTTGCAATGCCCTCAGATAAATTGTTCAACATATGTTTAAAAACAATTCCTTTGTGTTTGGCTTCATTTCATGGATTGATCATGACCACACGGTCTGATCTAATATTCCATCACCACAAAGGGAAGTTTCCCACTGGAGATATTGTCTAAAGACTAAGGGGACTGGAATGTCAATAATCTGGTTGTTGAATGGGTGCACATACATAACACGTGGAGTCACAGCTCTCTCATTCAGTAGCAGCAGCATAGCTGAAAAAAATAAATAGAGGCCTGAATTCTTTTCATGGAGATAAAATCAATTTGAACAGCTGGAATATTCACTATGGTTCAGGTCTACCCTAAGACTTATTTTCTAGGAAAATTAGTTTCTTTAATAAAATATATGTACTATGTGCAGCCTGCAGGCTAATAATTCACAAAAATAGGTAACCAATAAGTCCTATCTCTTTTTTTTTTTTTTTTGGCTTCCATGATTCCCTTGGAATTATTCCATATTAATGATTACTTATTAAACAATTTTTGCAAATTATTCTGAACTCACTGGTCAGTCATCGCCAGGCTTTTCAATGGGAGTGCCCACAATTTACCCAGTTCAGTGCATATGTTTGCATACGTTTGTACACTTTTTGTTACATGAAATATTCTGCTAAGAAAATGTATCTTTTGCGGTTTTTTTGGCAGATTAGGTTTTTTATCCTGTTATCATTAGTACCTTTGACTAGCATAACAGTAAGTGTTGTAATGGCAGTGCATGCTGTCCTGCAACCTTCACCAGTTTTACCCTTCCTTGTGCAAAAGAAATTCAGTAAATCACAGATCTCTCGATAGCCAGTGAGCATCAATGTCTGGTGTAGCTCAAATCCTACACCTGTGGCAGAGGCTGGGTCCCAACGCCTGTTCTTTTACCTATTCAGACGGGAGCTTTTTCAGCTTCACTGAATCCCAGTCCCTTTAAGGAAAGTATAAGTTTCATTATAGTTAATTTTATGGCTCAAAAGATGAGCAGTTGCTATTTTGTGGAGCTAAAAAGGCAATGGGTCTGCATTTATAGCTCGTAGCTGACTACTTTCCTGATATCTCAAAGGACAATAAGAGCTCCTATAATTTAGCTGGGAAGACACTGCTGTACAGAGGGAAGAAACCAAGCACATGTTGATGCCTAAACCCACCCAGATTATTTTGTACACAGCAGGCAGGGCCCAGCCAACTTCTCATCCAGAAGCTGTAAGGCAGCTGGCTGGGGAGAGCCCTGACCTGATGGCTGACAGGTTTGGAGCTGTCTAAAGGCTTAAGATGAGGAGGTCGAAGCCAAATTTGGAGGAGGCTGAGTGAGGAGGTACAGGACTCTATGGATCCCTGGGAGCTTTCACTGATGGGAGCAGAGCGAAATGTATTCATATGGGAAGGCTAAAGTAGGAAAGTGAACATGTTCCATGGACAATGCATATAAACAGGAATATACTGTACCTTCAGGAGCTGCTGCATGTTTACTGCTTTCTTAAAATTTATTTTTTCCATTTTGCTCCCAGACCAGGTTTTCTAGCCATTCTCCCATCCTCAGGTGAGTTTCTCTGCTGTCCTGGTCAGTCCTGTATGCCCTTCCTTAAGAGAGGTGTCAGAACTGGATGCTGTGTTTAGCTGGGGGCATGCTGATACTGAAGAGAGCAGGAGGGGCTTCATGATCTAATGTTTGCCTGGTTTTTTCTCAACAGCATGACAGCACTGATGAACCTTCACTCACCCTCTGATACGTGGTAATGCCTTGAAGTTTTTAAATGAAACTTCCTGTCCTCTGTATCTGTACTGTATTTGTACTGTTGATTATTCATCCTTCAATCTGGAATTTTGCATGTGCTGCTATTTGCTCTTTCAGACCATTTCTCCGCTTTGTTCAGTTCGTCCTGATCCAAATCCATATTGAAAATGCAAGACCAGGGCAGAACACTCTGTTTTATCTAGCCAAACCTCGATTCTCATGGAGAAGGTAGAAGAATTACTGAGTTCAACAGCATTGAACAACCATCATGATTTCCTTAAAGAAATGCAGAGAGTTTAGCTGAAGACTGAGTCGGTGTTGAGGGTGCAGAATAATTTGGAGCTGTACATGCTGACAGATTGACAAATACTGCAAGAGAAGGCACAGGAGCAAGATGCCTCAGGGCATCTTCTCTTGTTTCTCTCTCTACCTACACACACTGCCATTAAGTGACCAGATGGGTCCAGAACTTTGTGTCAAGATCTACTAGATTATACTAGCTGAGCCTCTACATTCTTCACTCCAGTGCTTCAACCTGAAACCTTTCACAAAAAGTTAAGCTGGAAACTGAATTTCTTCATTTAAACCCAGAGGGGTGCCAGGTGTGACTTGGTCCTACAGAGGATTTTTTTTCTTTGTGTCAGAAAGGATTAGGGAGCTCACTTTATATCATAAAGTGGAAAATTTTCACCTGCAATATTCTTCCTGGTCTTACCCTAAAACACACTGTATTGTCCAACAAAAAAAACCAAAAAAACCCCCAAAAATCCCAACAACAACAAAAAAAATTAAGAATCAGGCTGCTAAAGTGATAGTGGGAGTACCTGGAGGGGAAAAAAAAAAGCTCCATTTTGGAAATGAAATGAAAGCTTCAAGCAAATGCTAAAGACTATGTTACATGTAATCCTGAGAAACTTTCTATGAAATCCTCAGAATTTTTACAAAATTGTTGATTCCTTATAGAAAGTGATTAATGTAAAGTTATGAACATTAGTGCAAATAAGGTCTTTAAATGGTAAAAAAACCCCCAGCTACAAGAAAATTTACTATATTATATTTATATACATATTTGTGTATTTCATAAATGGTTCACTGTAACATGCAAATTCCTTGGCTCTCAGCACAGCTCTACACAGATGGTGAACTTTAGTCAGTTAAATAAGTGGAACACTTCACTTCAAACTTTTCCTTTTATCTTTCACCTTTCTCTGCTGTTTCCCTCCCATCTTTTCTGCCAGCTACTCCACAAAGAAGCCTGGGAACGACTGTAAGGCAGTCTCCCCAGATCGCTTAATATTCCTTCTATGACGACAGCCTGAATTCAAAGGCTCCATGTGAGAGACTGGGAAGATCTTAATTTCTCCCTTGGCAGTTCTTTTATGCTGATAAATCGCAGTTTGCACTGCATGTTTCAGTTCAGAGGGAAGATCTGCACAGGCTGACAGCATTAACAGCCCTCTCAAGCAGTCGAAACCCCTTTCACCTCATTTGGGGCGTCACAAACACGAGCTGCACATATCCTGCATCAACTTTAAAACTAGAACCACGCTACTTATTTCAAATTTTAATACCAGAATCACAGAATCACAGAATATTCTGGGTCAAAAGGGATCTTAAAGACTACTGAGTTGCAGCCCCAATCCCTCTGCCATGGACAAGGACAACTCCCACTATCCCAGGTTGCTCCAAGCCCTGTCTAACCTGGCCTTGAACACTTCCAGGGATGGGGCATCTCCACAGCTTCTCTGACAAACCTATTTCAGTGCCTCACCACCCTCAGCTGTGCCAAAGCACCATAACCATGTGCTTATTCTGCAAAAATTAGATCTGTGGCTTCATAGATATTCAAGGCTGGAATGGGGACACCATGGCCGATTAATTTAATCAGTGAATTTAAGGCCAAAAGAGTGATGAAAAGACATTTAATATGGAGATGCAGCTATCAGATTATCCAAAGTACACTGGCTAAATACTCCAATAATTTTAGTTTGATAAAGCCATAATATTGTATTGGTTAAAATATATCTTTAACGATTTTATAGCCCTTTGAAAAGTTCCACAGGTGAATATTTCATTGCTTTCCTTGTAGTTCATAATTATGAATAATCACTTCTATTTTCATATTTCTATTTGGAATTTTTAGGGCTTCCATTCCCATTATCCTTTTCCCTGATTGATTAAAGACTAATTGTATGCTGAGGCTTTCCACCTTGAGAGTATTTTCACAGATTCTAGTTGCATCACTGCTCAATTATCTTTCTGGTAAACTCCATGGACTGAAGAATTTTGACTGAGATTGAATTTTTCACTGAAAGCCATTTTCAGTAATTTCAGATTTGCCTTCCAATTTTCCAAAATTACTTTAAATATGGAGTCACCAGGAACTTATGCATGAAATATTTCAGAATTTTGTGATCTAATCCCATGCAGAAAAGTTTAACTTCAGACAAAGTTGGAATCTTACCCCGTTTCTAATAACAATAATATAAAAATAAATCTGTTTTGGTCTCTGCTGCCAAGGGAAGTTTTAAATAGAACTAGGCATAGGCTATAAGCTGTGTTTAGGTTTGGATGCAAACCTTCATATGGCCTAAACTAACAGATGGAGAAGTTACTTGGAGTCACCTGTTGGCTGATCCACCCCCACTGAGGCTTCTGGAACTGCCGTGGAGCTGGAGGTGAAAGCCAATGAGATCAGAATGTCGAACTGCTGCAAGCCTGAGTGCAGCATCTGCCTGTTACCTCTGCCCTGAGGAGACCTTTTTATTAGTAAGCAATTTTTGTTTGGAGAAATAATTTTTTCTCATTGCCATTCCTTCTTCTTTTTACAATAGCCTTGGGTACATTTTGCTTTTTCTTTTGCAAATGGGTCCAACTCCTTTTCTTTTATTCCCCTGGTTCCAACAGCCTGATTATTACCAGTTGTTTGGTACTCTAATATGTGTATTGTTTTATTCCATATACTTTACTGAGCATGGGTGTTGGACTCTGGATTTTGGCTGGGACTGACCAGCAGAAGAAAAGGAAAGAAGGTCTGTTAGTTCATGATGAAAAGATGAAATTTCCAGGTGCTGAGGGTTTTGTTTAAAAATATGCTTCCTCCTATATGTGAAATTTATATTAAATTTAAAACTAAAGTCAAGAAGAAAAGATAGAAAACCAGTTTCTTATGACCTTCTTTGCAATATTCCAACTTAATTTTTTTTCTTTCTCTTCCTCACGTTAATCCCACAGAAGCTCAGTGCAATGGGAAACTCATAAGATCTACTGATCCCTTCATTTGCTTTGTTGCAAAGGAGTGCACAGTGAGTGAGGTTCTCACCCTAATTCCTGTCCTTTCCTTTCTATTGTCCTCAGTGAAAAATGTCCATCTCGTGTTTCCCAATCAGATGTAGTATTTCCCTGCTTTTGGATCACTGTTTCTGTCGGTGAACAGGACAGCAACTCAATGAAATTAATAAATACCCCCGACTGAAAAGATGGTTGTTCCTGCTTCATTATCACAAAAATTCATTATCACCTCATGATGAAATTAGACTAAAAATGACAAAGGTTGCAGAAGGAGACCATGAGGCCTGGTTCATGCCACTACACAATGCCCAGGAATGTGACTTTCCACCCGTCCCTTTATGTCTTCGCTTTCAGGTTCCCTCAGGACACAGCCTGAGCCTTTTCACCCCAGAATTATTATTCTAATTGTTTTTGGTTTTATTTTTCATCAAAATTATAGGTTCTTGTCTGATCTAAACTCCCCTCCAGTCACTCTCTCCTTGTCTTGCTTGACAAGAGTAAATATTTTTTCTGCACTCTGTACTTACTTGCAAGGGGATGAAATACTTTGATGACACTTCTAGAGAAATCCAGCTTGAAGGGAAATGCGTGGCATGGAAAAAGTTCAGATAAATATTCAGGCACAAATGAACACAGGAGCCTATGATGAAAAAAACCACGCAGCATTAAGGCAGGCTGGACAACTCTAAAAACCAGAAGTTAAAATCTGCTTTATAGGTCTTATGGAAGACAAGGTACATCTGACGGTAGTTGGCAAGGTGATGATGGATCATAGGTTGGACTCGATGATCTCAAAGGTCTTTTCCAACCCGGCTCATTCTGTGATCTTCAGGAAATGCTGTACCTGTTCTTCCTTAACATCTCTTCCACTATGGCCAGAAAGATGCTCGAAAGGCCCCTGGGCGGTCTTCCTCCAAATACCTTCTTGGCCAGCCTGAGGTCAAATCTAGCTGTAGAAGGCTAAGGGAAACTCAAAACTCATGGACAAACTGAGACACGATCCTGTCCAAGGTGGATTTTCAAATGCCAGAAGTCAACAAGTCCATGACAACTGCTGTGAAGCCAGTCTGGAGCTAATCTGCTTTAGGGCTAATCTACTTTAGGTACTTTGAGAGATACTCTGGTGATGTGCCCCAGCACAACACCCTGACACTGATAGCCAGATTTTTATAAATGATGAGAGCCGCACGCTGCCCTAAGGTTAGCAGAAGTACAGCATGCTCATTTTTATTGATGTTGTGTTTCTTTTCTTTTCTTTTCCAGCAGTGAATACTGTTTAAATTACAGTAGAAACCTCCACGAGTCCTGATAATAGGGGCAGGGGATAAACCTGGCTTGTAGCTCTCAGTAATTTATACCCTTCACCCCAACACTGCAAGACATTAGCTCAAGGCTTGTCAGCCTCTTGGGTTTTAATTAATGAAGTTCCTGTTAAGGACATTTTTTTCATCACTTGCTCTATTCCAACACATTTCTTTCATTTGAAACCTGAGCATTCTGCCAAGCAGGCCCATAATGTCAGAAGGGGAGGGAGTGCCTGTCTAAACTACAGTCGTCTCTCTGTTCAACTTGATTCAATTTAGTAGAATTTCACTTTGCCGAATGACAAGATGCTGTATTTTGACATTTGCCTATTTATGCTAAAGTAGAGGAATAATAAAACCAGTTTGGCATCTGGCTCGCTCTGTCTGTAGCTTTTACGTAAGAATGATAATCCTTTTTATTTGTTTGACTGACATTACTGTTTCGTTTCCGATTTGTTGTGTTGGACTGTTTACCCGTGAGCTTGTTGACTTCTGCTTTGGTTGGGGTTTTGTTGGTCTTGTTGTTAAATAAAAGCTTTCCCAACAAACTGGCATTCTCTTCCTTGAACACACCCTTCCTCAGCTACAAATCTAAAAAAATGAGACAGCTATGTTAAAGGGAAGGAATTTCTTGTATATATTTTTTTCTTTTTAAACCTATTGGAAAAAGTAAAATGCAACAACTAAACAAAAACCTTCTAGAGTTTTAAAGCAACAAATGCTGAGGCTGTGAATAAGAGACATTCTGTTACTGAGGCAGAATCTTGTGGCTTTGGTATGAAGCTGGGGTGGTTCTGGGCTGGCAGCGCTTGGCAGGGTATGTTTGAATATTTTTTGTTGGGCTCTCCAGCGTGACCACCTCCCAGAAGCCCGTTGAGAGACGTGACAGGCGTTTGTCATCTGCTCTGTGTCACCCCTTCCCCAGGAGACAAGGGTCTGCAATTGGGGATTTTGCTTTCCCAAGGAATATTTTCACGTCCCGTGTCAGAGGAGGTAGCTCAGAGGTAGATGTCTTGCATTTCACCAGAGGACAGTGAGTTTTGTGATGTTCATTAATTCCTGGGGAAATCAACTCCACAATTCAGCCCAGGAAATAAGAAATCTTTCTCCTCACCCTTATTACAGAAAACTCACTTGAGCCAGGAAAGTTGTTTTTTGGATAGGGAATCCTAAGAACACCAAAGCCTTGCAAGTCACCCCTAACATGATGCGCTAACAGCAATCATTTCCTTCCTTCCCAAACCAATATTTCTGGCAGAAAAACAACACCACCTTTGATCTCAAGCAAGCCCTGGAACCTAACACTGTACATTGAGCCTCATCACAGCATTTGCAATCCCCATCCAGTTTGTGAGCTGAGCCACAGAGCACTTGTATCACAACATTTCTATCATCCTCTCTACCTGCAGGTGGAAGGATTTTGAGAAGGAAGATGTAGTAACGCTGGCCCCGGGCTTAACTCAAAGCAACACCTGCCTGATAAATGAAAGGTTTCCACGGGGTAGAACCCAGACTGATGGATATTGAGGAGCTGTGCTGCTCTCTCCTTAAATCTCTTACCTGGACAATCAGGTCAGGGCCCCAAGGGCTCTAGTAGGCACCTGCCCCTCAGTCTGAGGGCACTGGCTTTAGTCTCAGTTGTCCCAGTGGGAACCAAGCTTTGTCCTGTACAGACCCAGAAAGATTTTAAGGCATTTCTGCAATCCCATCCCTGTGTTACTCATGTCCAAAGTAGTCTTGGATGCTGACCTTTCCTCTGGGATTTTCTGAAGAATAAGTCCCTCTGTTTTCCCTTCAAGCTAGAAAAGACAAACACATTAAAAAAAAAAAACCAAACCAACAAACCCAAAAAATACAAAACGTAAAACCAAACCAAAACTACCATCTGAACAAAGTAGTTTGTCACAGTCAATTAATTATGATCACCACAAATCCCTATTCATGCCTAGGTACCTTGTTGTCCCAGCTCTTATCACAAGGTTTTCTGTCAAACCGACCGCTCAGGTGCAGTCCTGTCACACGGAGGGAGGACAAGCAATGGTCTCCTTCTTGTTTTCATACCAGCCGTGAGGAGATCCCACCCTCCATCCCTGGCTCTGCCCTGAACTCTCCCTCTGCAGCCAGGGACAGCTCTGCCCCATGGACCAGTGTTAAAGTCTTTAACCGGATGGCGGCTGCTATAAAGTATAATGGGAGCCTATAATTTCTTAAATATATCATCTATCTTTATTGAGTCTGGCATTAGAATCTCTTTAAATTTGTGGCTAGCTGTCATTTGTGTGGTTTGCCTTTTGTTAGATGCATTTTTCCCAAGAATTTAAAGCATAAAGCAATTTCAAGGTCTGACTTCATGCTCAGCTATCTAAGGGATGTCAGACTGGAGAACATCACCTGGGTAACAGAATCTACTCCCCTGTGAGCAAAGATGTAACAGATGCTAAGCCTGGGAGGAGGTCCCCTAAGGGCCTTTTCAGTGGCTACATCGCCCAATACTCAGAAAAAAAAAGAAAAAAAAAAAAGAAAAAGAAAAAGATGAAAATTAGATTTCTAGCACAGGAAACCAAAAGCACCTTAAAATGATAGTATTGCACATGATGAACCCAGAACAGACTCAAGTCATCACCATTGATTTTGTCACCTTCAATTGCAGGACACTGGCCAGGTGAAAATGCCCAAGGAATCCACCCAATGCACAAAATTGTTGCAAATCTCATATGGCGAAGGTTTTCCTGGCCCTGTAATTGATGAGAGGGAAGCAGCAGTGCACCTGACCTCATGTCCCATGTCAGACTGCCGCCAATCTGCAATGAATCTGAGCAAAATAGGGAAAAAATAAACACCAAAAATCAGCAGCCAAGTTGTTCATCAAAGGTGGGAAAAAAACCTTCCTGGCCTCTCTAGGCCTCCAGTGGAAACCCTGAAGCATGGAATTAATTAAATACAAAGAAACATAATTAATTTAATTAAATGCAGTCCTTTTAGAAAGGGTTGCTCTGATTAATGCCTGCTCCTGAAAAAGTTTATGAATATATTTAGCCCCATTCCTAAAGACAACGTTTGCAGGATCTTGATTAGAGCAGCTAAGAGCTCACAAATATGAGTGCAAGTGGATGCCTTGCACTTATGGCGTGAAAACAGACACAAGAAATAAGTTTTAAACAACACAAGAGATCAAAACATCCCTTGGTTTAATATCTGCTGGGGCCAGGAGGCACCATTCAGATCACCTAGACTGACTCTCTGCATAATGCCAACCACAAAACCTCGCCATGTGATTCTCACATTAGGTCCATCAGACTCTGATCCAGCCAGATCCAGCCACCCATTTCCATAACACTACATTTGGTGGGGCTTTTTGATACATTGATTTCACCCTCTGATAGCACTTGGCAGTGGCTGAGCTCAGATTCATTAAGTAAAACCATTTCCCAATTAAGTGGCAGACCTTATCATATCACTGGTCTTAATCAGTTCCCACACAACAAAACCCATTAAATAAAACATCCCAGCTGAAAGCTTTGGAAATGAGTCTCAGCCACCCCAACAAAGTTTGGGAAACTAAGGCTCAGAGACTGGCAGTTTGTTACTATTGTGTGGTCACATATTCGAGGATTTAGTAGATCTGCTGTATTTTCTAACCTTCAAAAATCTGGGGCAAATGGCTGTTCCTTATATTTATTCCCTGGCAGATGTCTTAGAGAGATGTTTTCCTAAAGTAATTCTTACTTGGAGAACTGTGTTAAGTTTTATGGAAGAGTGATCAATTTGTCACTTGTTATATGTATTTCAGGTTTTAATATTCCTATATTGTCTCCTCAGCACAGCTGATGTGCATCATCTGCAGCTCTCAGAACTTACAGTCCTCTGCACCACCAGCTACAGGGCCAGGACAATTGTCTCCATATCAGATTCATCCATGAGTTTGGGTGTTGTTATTTTAGCTGTTGCAAACACTGAATATTACTGGAACAGAATTCTTAACATTTCCCTACTTCACCACACTTAACACTAAGAATACTTTGAATTCTTTCCTTCTTAGAATGGGATTAATAAAGGTTTAAAGAACGAGCATTGTGATTCTGCAGAAATATTGACAGTTTTATCAAGAGTTTATTTCTCTGTGAGAGACACTATAAATATGAGGAGACTTGTTATTTTTAACTCAAGTTTATATTTTCAGTGCTAATTCATCTTTCTTTTTAATCATAGTCAAAAGCAAAGCAAACGTTAATAACCTCTACCTCCAGATAGGAAGCAGATGCAGGAGATCTTAGCTGCTCTTCCCAAGGCCTGTTACGAGTTTTGGCTCAAATGTCAACATGAGTCAACGTTTTACTCTTAGTGACAGGTTGGTTTAGTTTCCTATTTAGTATTGGTTGAAACACTGCAAATCCCTCTTAGAGACAAAACACTGCCTCCTTAACAGAAAATTGTTCTGAAAGCCTTAGTGACATTTTCCAAAGTATTTTTGTGTGTTTTCCCCCCATTTCCTTGAAATTGCAGCAAGAAGGAATTTTATCATCAAAGTGAGCAGAACTGGCAAGGCATGAATGAACACAAACCAAAGAGGCTCCTGGTCGTGCCTGTCTTTGATGAGATCCATACCCTGCACCTTCGTTCCGTCTGCAGGGGGATCCCGGCTGTCATGAGAGTGTTTCTTCTGCAGATTTCAAATCCCCTCCAGACCTTGAAGTAGTGACTAGAACTTGCCCAGATTCATGCAGTTCATTGGGTCACTTTTATGAAATCCTTCGGTATCTTTCTTTTTTTCTAAAGGATTTTTTTACTTCTTTTTTCTTTTTTATTGGTTTTTATTGTTTTTTTTCTGTTTTGTTTCCTATCTGGCCCTATGAGCAGATGTTGCAGGAGGACTAACATGCACACAGGTACTTGAACAGCAGGGCACTAACTCGAGCCAGGCAGACACAACTCGGGTGAAAAAAAAAATTAAAAATGCAATTAAACAGCTAGGAAACTTCCCAGAAAATAGGAAAGTGCAGGTTCAAGTCTTAATTGTGAAGCGGGCAGAGCATGGATTTCAGCACTGCTTTTGCACATCTCAAGCAATAGCTGGGAGCACTGGACAGACATTGGTTGCCTTCACCTATTTGTGATCAAAAGGGACACACTTCCTCAAAGCACTTAAATTTTTAAGAGGCAGGACTTGCTGATGAAAAAGATACTTGCTCAAAATGGATCAACTAAAAATCACGGTTGATCAGTCAAATCCTTGACATAACCTCTACTTGGCAGTGGGGCAAAGACTGACTCCCTTATTCAGCCTCCATGGTGCTTGTCTCACCTGAACTAAGGCGGCATTCCAAGTATTACCTCCAGGTACCACACACATAATAAAAACAGACTCTAGAAACACCAACTGGACCATTGTAACCTTTCCTAGACATCCACATTTACAGGACTCAGTTGTGTAGTTACAGCTGAGGCACGGGGAGATGTAGACGGCTGTCAGGTGGACTCAGATGTGCGAACACCACAATAACACAAATTAATCCCAGCTATAAGCTAAAGCAAATTCCCTCTGTCCACATTTCTCTCGAGCTACATTTCATTATCTGTTGACTCCCTCACGCCAAAGGCAATCTTTTGCATATCTGCCTCTGCTATCTTGTTTCACTTTCCCCTCCCTCCAAAGGAGTACCAAATACTGAACCCTGCTGTTCTTAACTCAGGCATACTTGGGGCTTCTTTCTGTTTCATTTTTTCCAAAAGGACCTGGCAAATGGCGTAGAAGACTTATTAATCTTGATTACCACTGTCAGCATTTGCTGCCCACGTATGACTATAGGGATGGGGATTTTTTAGGCTGAGTCACTAAGACCAACCTGAGCTGAGGATCCTCCATTGACATGGATGGGGAAGGAGACACAAGTGTGCCAAGTGTCCTTTCAGTCACTGCAGGGAGCTCTTGAAATAGACTCTGACATCATTTGCCTGCCCAAAGCCTGAGATCAGAGACAAGCTTAAAAAACAAAGAGAAATAATTTTCCCTCTAGCTGTCAAAATCCCACATAAACTTTCAAGTTACAAGGAAAGCACCCTGTTCCTCTGCTGAATTTGGTTGATCCTTATTCTTCTTCCAAAACTTCAAGCTTTAAAGTGAATTCTCTTCCTGGGTTTAAAAACAAAACAAAGCAGAATGCAGGACACAGATGTGACATGGGACAATCACTTCACAGAATATTGCAAGGACCATGAGGTACTGTTTCACATAAACAATGGAAACATCATATGTATACCCAGACTTTGCCAACAAGATGGCAAGAACTTAATTTTGAACTCTAATGTGCAATCTGGTATGATCACAACAAACAGCAGAGTGGTGAACACACTGGATTTTTTGCCTTTGCTAAAAATTCAGAGGCTTCTCTATATAGGGCAGCTGCTGTGAAGCAAATTCAGGTGTGAGTTTACAGCACACGCTTCCTTTTGCTTTGCCATCTAATCCAGACACACTTCCCACAAAGTGTGGGTCTGGTTGTTTTACTGCACTGGGTACTGGGAAGAGGCGTTCAAATCCCCAAAGGCTTTGAACAGCCATGATACTTGTGCATGCAAACTGCATCGGGTTAGGCACCTCACTCTGTTCACGCCAAAGGAAGCCTGTTCCAAAATCTCAGCTCTATCCCTCCCTGATTCAGTGCTTTTTGAAGACAATGGAAACATAGGATAAACTGAATAAATAATATTGGGCTGCAGCAAAGACTGTACTGGGATTAGAAACCTGACATGCTTATTCCATATGAATAAAAATCAGATTTGCCATTGAATTGGCTGTGATGAAAACACAAGAAAGCTTCTGAGAATATTTGGAAGTCTTCCCTCACTAATATATAGAAAGCAGATACTGATTCCTAAATAATTACTGAGACAAGAGGTACTTTTCAGCTGGAAAGCACAAAGCATCTGACTGCAAATATGATACATGGGAAGAATGACTCACATACAAAAGGGGGTGATTCAAAATGGAATTATTTACTCTTGAAAGTGTCTGTTTATGGAATGACTTGAATGAAATATTGAAACTAAGGATTACAATGCATTTATGTGAGGCAGGAGTTTCAAGGACAGATGTTTGAAGGAAGAGGGGAAAGTATTACATAGGGGAAGGAAAGTGTATTACTGCTAAACATGGACTTGAAGTTCAGAGAACAAATAATGACTCTGTTTGTTAAGGCCTTGCACTGTTAAGACTATATGTAACTGTCTTTTGGGTAAAGAGGTTTTTTTTGCTCCATCTCAATTCCCCACTCTACCAAGACAGAAATATAATAATTCTCTGTTTTCTAGGGTCACTGTGAGGTTTAATCCATCAGTTTTTGTAAGCACATCCTGAATGCCTCAGATGACATCAGCATAAGAATTGAAGGAGGCATTGTTTTAGGCAAAGAATAAATAGCCAGGAAGGATTTTGGTTCAAAGGATCTGAAGGCAAATAGTATGAACATCCTTAAGCAAAATTTAGATGACTTCACTCCTGATGATAAGGGAGTATTCAATTGTTTTACTCTTGAGAGCAATCAATATGTTAGAGGAAGACAGGACTTTTTTTATTAATCAGAAAACTGTACTGGGCCAGTATTATGAATGAGAGTTAATTTTTATAGTATTTGCATTTAAAAAAAGAGAAGCTGCCTTTCTCCAGCTCAAAATGTTCAATGTATTATAGAGATGACAAGGTCAGCATCAAGATATTGCAGCCCCAAAGCACCTGGCTCCTGGTCCTACACAACCTTGTGTCCAGCTTGAATACACATTTTCTGCATGACTCGCAGTGGAGAACAGCTTTCAAAGTCATCTTTTCCTTCTTTATAGTTGGTGGAGAAGGTATTAATTTATGGCAAGGTTTTGCAAAAGGATAAGCCTTTAGAGGCAATACAGAAGCTAAAGACAATGGGTCTGAGATGCTATTTCTTATTTTAAATTACAGCATCTTTCATCTCTGGATATGGTTGGATGTCATTTCCCCCCCTCGGTCCTCCTTGTATCTGTTAAAGTACTAAACTAATGAAAATAGTAAATATTAACAAATCACAGGGTCTGTCATATCTTAAAGGCATTCAGCACTAGGGAAAAATTTATTCCTATGATAAAATATCGCATGACTAGCAAAAGCATTACAGAGCAACTTTAAGTTCCTCCAGATAATTCTTCTAGGTCTACTTCAGAGAGACAGTAGCAGCCGTAGTGATCGCTGGCCCATCCCTGGAAGTGTCCAGGGCCAGTCTGGATGGGCCTTGGAGCAACCAGGTCTAGTGGAAGGTGTCCCTGTCCATGGCAGGGGCTTGGTACAAGGTCCTCCTTCCAACCCAAACCGTTCTGTGATTCTGTGATTTCGTGTCTCTCAGCTCCTTGCTGGAGTTTCAGCTGCACAGGTATTACATAGGTATGTTCATCCTATCTATATGATGTGTTGAATGCAGGTATCCTCCTTCAAAGTTTCCTAAATCATCTATAAAAGAGAAATAATCTGTTGATAGCATCAGGGAGCCTGATCTAACTACCTACATACCTCACCTTTGCAGGCTTGAGAGACAGGTGAGATGGTCTGGACCCATGTGCATCGGTTTAATGAAATTCTCTCAAAGCTGGATTTGATCTTTTAAGGCCTAATCTCATGACCAGTAAAGTCAGAGGAAAATGCCTGAACTGACTTAAAAGCACAGTCCCAAAGCCAGCAGGATCTACAGCCAATACCTAAGGCAAAACAGGGGCATCAAAGTGGTGCTTATGAAAAACAGCAACTGAACACCTCTAAGGTCTAGGAAGCCACTCTAGGTGAGGTTCATTTTAGGGTAGTACATTCTGCAGAATTTATTTCTTTTGAAATGTTATTTCAATGCTTTCTGCTCTGTCCCACAGGTTATAGGGGATTCCTGCAACATGCTGTGAGAACAGCCAAAGAAGATTTTGGTTTATCCTTCTGCCTTATGGTATGTGTCCCAAAGCTGAGGCTTTTCAATCCAAAGCAGTGTATGGAAAAAAGTTCTGCAAATGTAGGGAAAAAAATCACCCTCATCTTTATTTCTTGAGGAGATGTGTCACAGTCTTTCTAGTTAAAGGGCTTTCACTAGCAATCTGTTAAGGAAAATATGAAATCGGAATATTAAAAAGTAGAAATTAGATATTTGCCTTTTTAGATACATAATAAACAGTCAAACTTAATTAGTTTCAAAATGCATGCTAAGTATAATCTACCAGTACTGCATCCAAAATGAAAAGAAAGCAGGGAAAAGATCTGCAGAGCAATGTCTTTGGCATCCACCCCGCTCCTCAGAATCACTCCTCATAACTGCTCAGGGCAGGAGATCTCTTTCTGTTTGCACAGTAGTCAGTCACTCAAATATGCAAGCAGTCCTCAAGAAGAGAGAAATTTCATTTATGACACGAAGTCCGGAACACACAGAGAGGGACCACATTCGGTTCATCCCAGAAACATGGTTAGATACTAATGTTCAACTAAGGCATATCTACATATCTATTTATCTATTTATCTATATAACTATATATCTATATCTATAGCTATAGCTATATGTATGCATAGCCTTTAGCATTCCGTACTTCTGCCAAGGTTTACAAAAATCCTGGGGTACCTTGTCACGGCTTTGTCTTGGCTTGTGGGCTGCACCTTCTTTGTACTTAATTACACTGAGTTTGCTGCTGCAGCACAATGAAATCTTCAAGTGTTGTCTATGTAATATGTTGAATTTTCAAGAAGGTAAGCTGAAGGACTAAGCAATGTAATTGAAGACACGAACAGTATTATCAAGGAGCTACAGCTATTCTTCTCAACTAGAATATTTTAACGGAAAAACTCTCTTCAAGTGGAAAGAAATACAGAAGTCTTTAGTCTTCATATAAGATTGTTATTCAGGATAGTGGGGATTTTAAGGAATTATGATCATCTGCTAATCTCCTCATGTTATTTTATACCCTACCTGCTACTTTACTGACCCATATAATTGGCTATATGAACACCTGCACAGAAGAAATTTTTGAGTCAAAGATACTAGGAAGTACAATAAAATAACTCAGAGGATGAGCAATTAAAAGTTAAGGAAGACTGTTGTGGAAAAAGGAGTATTTTAATCAAGTCACACATTAGGAGTAGAAATAAGGATGTTCTTACAGCTCTGCTCCATATTTACAGTGCTCTAATTAACACATTTTACCCTATTCCCCACTCAAAGTTGTAAAATGATGGAAGAAGCCTTGGAAAGTCATCTAGTCTATTGTGGGAAACTCTCCTTAGGTAAGTGATAGCTATATTATTCCCAATGAATGCTTGTTTTACCTGTTCTTGAACACTGCTTGTGCTGGAGATCCCACAGCTTTGCAAAACAATCCATCTCAGACCTTAATTACATTTATGTTTACATTTTTTCCCACAGGGTATCCTAAATCTTTCTTGTGCAATTTGAATCTATTACTTCTTGTTCTACCTGCACTAGATGTGAGGATACTTTATCCCGTTCCTCTTTGCTCTTAATTTCACATATCTGAAGAACAATATCATGTCTCCCTGCAATCTTCTCTAAAGAAAAGTCTACATCATCCTAATTCCTTACACTTGCAGGTCATGTTTTCTAGCCTTTTTACTGTTCTTGTTGGACTTTTGTGTGTCTTATGCCTCTGGACTACATCTTGCTCAAATTGAACAGAGTAATTCAATTTGAATTAAGCCAAAGCAAGTAAAACAGAAGGAGCATATCACATTTTATTAATAAGATTCCCTATTGTCCCTGTCAAATAGCATCCTATTTTTCACCAGTCATTTCTTTATTTTGTGAAAATTATTTTAATTCTACTCTGGTCCCTGAATATACTTACTGAATTCACTTTTGGATCGCTGCATAATTCATCCACCTTGTATTTAATTAGTTTTCTCTCTTCTCTATCACCGATTAATTCTTGAGGGGTTTGAATATTACCACAGGAGACTACTACAAAACTCTGGTCTTGACATATTTCTTGGTAGAGAGTGTAACATTGGCAACCTTTAATTCCTCAGCAATTTCTTCTCTCCCATTTATTATCCCTTTGACTTGATCCAAAGCATAGTGTTTAAAACAATATCAAAAGCTTATTAGAGGCAAGATAAAACATCTATTCTTCTCCCTTATCCGAAAGGTCTGTTGCTGTGCCAGGAAAAGAGTTTAGTTTGGTTTGGCAAGACTTCTTCTGAAAAACATCCACAACAGCAATTTTTCCTCTTGCACTGTTTCACAGGCACTGTAATTCCCACTTAACAACTCTGGCTCACAGAATCACCTGACTTTAGAATGTGATGGGAGACCTAAATACCTTGATTTGCAGAACAAGATCCTGAAGTGCATTGTTTCCTGTCCCCATGTTATCCACCTGGGCTGTAGCCCTGTTGGCAGACCAGAAGCCTGTGTATTCTCTTTACTTGTCTACAGATGATGCTAGGGATGTTGTTTCAATCCCAGCTGCAGCCCAACCTCTGTATCCCAACCACAGGATTAAACACCGGAGTATTTTTAGAGTTTATTTTCTGCTTTTCACCCAGACCTCAGTGATGTAGGGTTGGAAGCAGCATCTGTGCTGTCGTTGCCCCAGCAGCTGGCCTGGATTCTGCAGCTCATTTGGTGCTGTGAACAAGGTGGCTCCTGTCCCTGCTCTCACCCCAGGAGAACCAGCTGTGGGGTTTTCTGCACTGGCCTCTGCAGACAGAGCTGCAGTTGCTCAGTTGGACAGGAGCCAGCCCAAATTTGAAAGCCAAGCAGCTTTGTTAGGTCCCCAAGTGTGCTGAAAGTGCTGGTCTGCCCTCAGAGAGCCTCTTGTTGGTTTGTGATCAGAGCTACTTCACCCACAACCATGCTGGAGTCCTGCTGTCTGTGAAGGGCCACACTGACAAACTCACTTTGTAATGCATATTCCAGCACTGGCCACAGCTTCTCTTTGGAGAAGAAAAAGAACCTGTACCCATTATTTCAGTATATAATAGAATCATAGAATCCTAGAACATTTTGGCGTGGAAGGGACCTTAAAAATCATCTCGTTCCAACCACTTGCCCTGGGCAGGGACACCTTCCACTCAAAGCTCTGTCCAACCTGGCCTTGAACACTTCCAGGGATGGGGCAGCCACAGCTTCTCTGCCCAGCCTGTGCCGGTATCTCACAATTCTCACAGTAAAAGATTTCTTCCCAATAGCCCATCTGAACTTACACTCTTCCAGTTTAAAGGCATATGTAACAACTCTATTTAAAACTCTTTTTCCAATGTTATCTTTTTGTGTCCCTAAATGTCCTTTTAGGCAACCAAACAACTGTTACAATCTTTTGGGTTTTTCCCTAATATAGGTGAAGACAGTGAAGGGAAATGGGTCTTGTATTGCAGGATGATTCCAGCCCTGGTCTTTTGTCAGCCACCCTACAACAGGCAACTGCTGTATCATGGGAGAGACTGAGCTATTGGGATAACCCTATATGGCTCAAAGCAAAAGGAGAAAGCAGAGGAAGACAGCTCAAGTAGCCTGCAGGTATGTGCAAACAGGGATATTCTTGGATTTAACCTGTATTTCATGAACATGCTCTAAAAGTCCATGTTACCCAGCACAAACCCAGCACAAAAAGCCAGTCCTTTCCAAATACCTTGACCCAAAATCCCCGAAGAGCCACCAGTTACTTATCACATACTTTAGAAAGCAGAAAATACTCTCCAAAAGTCCTTAGGAAGCAGAGAAGCCAACGGCTCTCAGATGTCCCAGTTGCTTCCCTGCAGAATAACCTCAACTGGGTGCTCAGCTGTCCCTGCAGCAGTAATTTTGGGTCTCTTGGCATCAGTGTAGGAAGGCAGCAGCCTGCCACATGCCAGGTGGAGGATCCTCAGCTGGAAGCTTGCAAACTGTATGTAAATCAGGAGGCTACACTGCCACCAAGACACTGTGCAATGTGTCCCTTGGCTCAGCATTATTGCTGAAAGTAAATTCCAGTCTTTGTATTTCACATTCTCACCTCGTATATTACTGCTTGACTTGCCAACAGCGCCCAGGAGCAGGAGGGTAAGAGGTTTCTGTCCAATGTGTAATGGCTACAGAGGTGAGTCTGTATTAAAATTCTTATTATTAACCCTGGGACTCCTCCTGCTTAATTCTCAGAATGTGAAAACCAGAGAAGATTTAGTTCACGGTACATTTGCAAAAAAGCTCAGACTATACAAACAAGCATCTTGCAAAAACTGCAAGTAGAGGCAAGTTCCAGAAAGAGAAAAAAACCAGTCTGATGCATGTCATCTTGTGGTTTTTTGCTAGATTAATGAAAAGCCCACACAGCATAATTATGTTTACAATAAGCTTACAGGAGTTTTCCCACAAGGTAGAGGAGAGTCATAGAGGGATCAGGTTAAACCAATTATTTAACCTTTACAAAGCTAAACTTGCAAGTGTTTTAGAGGTAGGGAAAATGGGCTATTTTATTGGTTGCTTACAATCATGTATTAAAACAGTGGTCTCTTTTTTTATTATTATTTTTTATTGTATTACTTTGCAGGAGCACATCCTGGCAGATTCAATTCAGATGACTGGAAAACAAATTGTTGGGTGCCTATGACTTAAATATTCCATTGCTAGCACAAATTTGCTCTTTACAATCGTGAATGAGTCTCCTTACAAATAATCTAACAGTCTACTAAGGCTCTTCACAGAATGTGACATCCAGACTGAGGGGTTTTAGTGACAGAACGACCAAATAAATCATCAAACTCCACTGGAAGACATTGCATTCACTAACATCAAGATTTCCTTTTCTGGAGCTGGTCTTTTGGGCTTGAAGCAAGTGGGCAATGGTGGAAAGCACTGAAAAGAAAACAATATAGTATCATTTATCAGGCCTTTTGCAATGTCAGCTCTCCATTGTTCTGGATTAAAAAAACCATACTTCTTGGCTTTCCTAATCCATCAGAGAGACATGCAGTTGTTCTGGTTTAGACATTAGTAATTTTATTGTTTATTTCAGTTCCAGTGGGCAAAAATCAAGTAAACCTGATTAATTCAGTGGTCTACCTATGGTTTTTCCAAAGGGTATGGTAAGCTATGATATAGTAGAGCTTGAGAAACACAGATATAACACCCTAGGGGATCAATTCTATGGATGTTGTTGACAGAGAATCTGACTAAATTATCTCCCAGCTAGTACTGGGCAAAATAATTTATTTTTTTTTTCTGCTTTGCTGACAATTGGAAAACGTGGTGGGGAAAAAACCCATTCCTGCTGAAAATTCACTTTGGCAAACTGCATCATGGGGAAAATATTCAAACACTTGATGTGTTTAATCTGGATTTGGGAGTGTCTTAGTTTTCACTGAGATTTAAAAAAAAAGAGATTTTGAAACACAATTTCATTTCTGTCACAAAATAGCAAAATATTTCTTTTAAAAATTCTCTCTGAACCCCACCCAAATACCAGCCAGCTGCAGCCAACAGCATGCCTTATGCATCTAATAATAATCAGCTGGCATATGAGAAGAATGTCAATGAAAGTAATACCCAGTGGTCAGCCTGGGGCTCTGCAGCTACTCACTCCAAAGTCATTCCCAGGTGACCCGCACGCTGGCACTGCACACAGGTTTGGGAAAGCCACCCCTCTGGCTGCAGAGAAATGCAACATGGGCACCCCAGCCTGTGCTAGGAGTGAGCACCGTGTTCAGAAAGAAGCAACAGGACCCCACAGGGAGATGTTAACCTTTTCCACCTGCAAATACCTCCTGGCACTGCTCTGCTCTCTGCTCTGTCTGCTGTGTGTAGGGTAGGTCTCATTTTTACAGTGATTTTGGCAGACAGGGTAAGGGAGGTGCCGCACCCGGGCGTGCGTGGACGGATCCTTCCTCCGTGTCCTACAGCAGGTGACATTTGCTCTTTAGAAGGAATCTTAGTGGCAACAACCAACAATAAATGAGCCCCTGGCCTGACACAGAGCTACCTGGCCAGGCATCAAAAAGTACTTAAAGTTCTCATTGGCTTTAGCGCAGCTTACACAAGGTAATGCCTCGAACATCTCAAAAGCAAGGTCAGACATTTTCAGTCACAGCGTTTCCAGTTCAGCAACTCAGCTCCTATTCGAGCAGCAAAGATATGAAAATTTCGAGTTGTGCTAGTCAAACGTGGGGGAATCGTAATCTTTTCACACCTCTGAAAATTAAACCAGTTTCTAGATAACTGGTAAAGGAATTGGCTGACTCAAGGTCTCCTCCAGGAGTGAGAGTGGGAATGGGAATAGATGTAGTAGAGATTTGAGGTTTTTTGTTGCATGTACTCCTCTCAATATTTTAACCAGAGAAGTCAAAGTATTACAAAGTCAAGCAGAGATACTGAACCACCTGATAAATGGATCACATTTTCTGATTCATCTGCATTGCTTCAAGCAAACAAAGCAAACAAAAGATAACTTCTGGTGACATGTCATTTCTCATGTTATGTCCTTGCTCTAAATGAAAGAAAAACATATAAACAGTCTCTGTCACAACAACTTTCAGGATTGCACAGCAAATACTATTAAAACACTCTAATTTCCAATTATTTGTGACTTGCCCAAGACTCTGTGTTGGGACCAAAATTTTCCATTTTGGTTGTTAGTTTAAATTTGATTTTTTCCCCCTCCTTTTTGGAGGGAAAAAAATTAGGGTGAAATAGCCATTCGCAAGAAGACTAAATTATTTTTTGGCATTAAGTTCTGGGCACAATTGCCTTTGATTTCTAATGGGAGTCTCAATTTTTACAGCTGGCTGGCTGCTATGGTTGAGATGAGTCTTTTTCATTCCCTGTGAGAATCTGCCCAGAATTGGCAAAGTTCCAGGCTTTTGAAAAACCACAATTCACACAGTTTAAAAGACGTTAAGCAATCTCCCCAAAGCCTTCCTCTGCCCAATTCTTCTGTTATCTCAAGTGAAGAAGTCCAGGAGGGTGCTAGAGAGTCTCCAGCCCTGCTGATGGCCTATGTGGGTGCCAGGACCATAATTCCTTCAGCCAAGTCAGTTTTTTTCAGATTGGCTTCTTAAAAACCTAGGAAATAAAACAGTAAATGTTAACTGCAGGATGATGCAAAGATTAGGAATCACCGAATTGAAGAATGCTTGTGCAACTTCAGTTTGGTTTCTTGTGTCTAAGTGGTGTTCATGCAGATTTTATTGGCTTGATGGCTTCCGGCATTTCCCACTGCCCTCTGCCTCACTGAGTGCAAGGAGGGTCTGCTCTGGGACCTGACATCCTCAATGAAGGATATATTTTCAGTCCTGCTCTCTCTGTGCTTTCAAAGCATGAAAAGGGTGAGAGAAGACTGGAAAATGAAGGTTGCAAGACAAGAATGGATGGTCTCTTGGTTGAATTAGTTGACTTGGATTCACTTTTATCCTGGTGTTTGTTTAACCCATTTTTGGTCACTGAAACCAAACTCTTCCTACAAGTCATTAACTTTGCATTTCTCATCTTCCAGGTATCTGATAAGATCATAGATTCTGACTTGCAGCAGCAGCAGCTGTCTTTCCCAACTGCAGCCAAGGTCAGAGCATGTGTCTTATGCTGTGTCCCCTTAAATCCCATCTTCCATCCCCCTGTGCTTTGCTTCTCTGACAAACCAACGAGGCTGGTAGCACCCCCTCCTCTGTTTTGGGAAGAGATGAGTGAATGTTTGTGAGTCCCCTGGATCCTGTGGTGATGAGCCCCACAGGAGAAGCCACAAGGAAATTAATAATTCTGTCTTCACAATGAGATTTTTACTGTAAATAAGGCCTGGGGTCACACTTCAGATAATAAGCAGAGAACAAAATATTGAATTAGGAGAGCACCATCCATTCTGAATGAGGTGGTGGAAAATATACTAGCTGCTCATTTAATTAAAGACTTATATAATTCATACACACAAGGAAAATGATTTAGGGTTCATTTTTGAGTTAAGAATTGATTTGCAACCTTAATAATGTGCTTTTAAAACAGTGTGTGGGTGGCATGTATGTTTGTTATGGCCTGCCAGCCAGGTAATTCAAGGAAAGAGGGAAGCTTTGAGCTTTCAGCCCCTGGTCATTTCTTATGGATAATTCACTACCTGCACATCTTTCCTGGAAGCTGCTACATGTATGTTATTGATGGCTTATAAAAACAAAACAAAACCAGAAAGATGTAATGCAATATTTATTTAAAATCCCTGTTTTGGGAAACCATTGAATCATGTCTGTCTTGAGGCATTGTGGTTCCTTTTCTAAATACTTCTTACCGAAGATATTTCACCGTAAAACAACCAGTCTTAGGGCTGCCTGTTCCAGGGCCAGGGAAGAATTGTTTGAAAAGCAACTTTCAGCCTTTCAAAATTAGAAATTCTTTATTTTCCTTTTATTTTCTTTAAGATCAAAACCACACTTTTTTTTGAGAACATCAGTTATTATTTCAAGGGATTTAAAAAACTTGTCCTGAGTAGACTAGTGAGGATCACTGGGGTTTTACCTATGAGGGTGGGTTTTTTTTTAATTATGACAGCAGGCACCTGGAGTCTGTCAGGGCTTTTGCCTGAACCCAGCTACATCTGTCATGCTGATCCCACTTCCAGCTTCAGACATGGTTGGACACAATGGGAACAGAAAATTGATCCTGCACAGTGAAGCTGGCACGTTGGGAAGATTTCTTGGCTGGAAATGGCTGGATCCCAATTTAGGGACTCTTACAGGGACTGTAACACTGAGCAGAAAGCTCAGGATTTAACCACTGGGGACATCTGGGGACAGGGCTGGGGGAAGCAGAGGAGGAAACCCTGACTGAAGGATTAAAGCCCGACTTGTGTGTCACAGAAGGGAAGGGTCAGATCAATGCCACCAGAATGGGACTGCCTAAAATGAGCATATTTGGCCAATATCTGCTAGCACAGGTCTCCAGTTATCATCCCAGTATCACGTGCTCTGTATAATTTGCACAGTTCCAAGCCGCTGTGGGGTAGACACAGACAGCTGGGGCAGCAACAAAGCAATGGATATTGCCATTCCCAATTCCCGTAATTATTAACTGTGCGCATTTAGATTAAGAAAATCCCCAAGAGGCACAAGTCAAGAGCATCTCTAGTGTGTGTGGAAGTCAATGAAAAGAAAAGTTTTCACTAGTAATCAATCAGTTGGGGGCAGGGGGAGGATTGGGGATTTTTTGTGTTTTGTCGCCATTGGTGCCTCATGTCAAGCACCTAAGTTTCTTTTGTGAACAGCTAAAATTACAGCAGCCTGACAAAGGAAAGGGTCCAGCAGAAGTCACTAAAATTCAATACCTGATCCTGCAACCTTTAACTTTATCCACCCCAGGCTGTACAATTTGTTCTACCAGGAAATTAACACTTTCTTGCCTTAGTGATGCAGTTTGAGATCTGTGGAAAAATTTGATTTTCTACTGACAAATACAGGAGTCAGAAGGCACTTTAATGGGGGGAAGAAGCTGGCTTCTCACTCCACACAAAGTGCCCCCAAATCCAAGAGCTCAGTCGTCTGGCTTTCTGGAGGAGGGGGTAAAATTTCTCTTCCTCCTTGTCCACTCACTCTGGTCTCTTTTCTTCTTTTTTGTCCCTCTGTTTTCTTCTTACTAAATAAAAGACAAGGTTACTTTCCTGAACCTCACAGGAGACTTTAAAATAATCCTAAAAATGCCACCAGAAGGACTGTAAACATGTCTGTCCCTGGGATTTAATTACTAGAAAGAGTTGTGCAACCACCAAATGTGTATTTAAAGCAATCTAATAGCCATTGCCATGATGAAGTTTAACATGCCAGTTTGTGTCTGAAAAAGAGCAGGGGTCTGGACAACACCTTTCCCTGTCAAAAAAAA
>VZRN01006387.1:156680-173442 GCA_013397935.1 Dasyornis broadbenti | reverse complement strand
TCCTCTCCTCTCCTCTCCTCTCCTCTCCTCTCCTCTCCATTATCTCTTCATCTTTCCTGACTGGACACCATCTGAGCACCAATAAGTTCCTGCCTGAGCACTGATACGGAAAGATTTATTCCTCTGTTTTCCTGTGAGGAGGGCTATTCTTAACAGGGATTTTTTTCTGAAGGAGAAACAAAGAAAATAAGACAACAACTAGATAAAACAACAACTAGGTTTTCAGGGTTTTTTTTGTATGTTTGTTTCTTTTTGTGAAGTGACTGACATTTGGACACCTCCTGGTTCCCACTTATTCCCTTTATAAGACAATTTCTAAGAGTCTTCCACTCACCACACAGCATTAACATTCAAGAAGAAAGGAGATTGACTGCTTTTATTATTTCATCATTGTTTTCTAGCCTGGCCAGACAGTTAGTGCTGAGATGGCGTTTGTGTAAACATACGTTATAATCACATTACAAATCACTGCCAAGCAGAGCAAACACAGACTAAAGGATGTCTGCAACCAGAAAAGGGATTGTAGAATGGGTTCCTGCAGTCCTAGAGTCACTGGGAAGGTACTTTCCAACTTGAATTTACAATAATTTTTATGGAAAGATGACACCTTTAAGGTCAATTTATCTGCATCCCTGCCATAGCGCTGGCACAGTTATCCCTATCTAGCTGGTAAATTCACAGAATCACAGAATATGCTGAGCTGGAAGGGACCTGTCAGGATCATTGAGTCCTTATCCCACAGGATACCTCAAGAGTCACACCATGTGCCTCAGAGAATTATCCAAACACTTCTTGAACTCTGTCAGGTTTGGTGCTGTGAGCATGTCCCTGAGGAGCCTGTTCCAGTGCTCAACCACCCTCTGGGTGAAGAAGGTTTTTCTAATATCCAACCCAAACTTCCCCTGACTCAGCTCCAGCTGTTTCCTCGAGTCCTGTGATTGGTCAGCAGAGTGAAGAGATCAGTCTCTGCCGCTCCGCTGCCTCTTGTGAGGATGTTGAAGACCCCAGTGAGGTCTCCCCTCAGTCTCCTCTTCTCCAGGCTGAACAGACCAGGAGACCTCAGCTGCTCCTCCTATGGCTTCCCTTCCAGAGCCTTCACCATCCTTGTGGCGTCCTTTGGATGCTCAAGCTATACTGATAAAGAAAGCTTTATTGTTCTATATCTTACTGAATGAACACTACCCCGGGAATGTAAACTGGGGCAAATTCTACCTTGTGCATTATCGAATTGGAATTTAAGTTCCTAAATCAGAGTCATGAAGCTGATGCCTTCTGTGCAGGAGAATCATAGAATGGTTTTGATTGGAAGGCACCTTAAAAATCATCTCGTTCCAACCCCCTGCCATGGGAAGGGGCACTTTGCACTATCCCAGGTTGCTCAGAGCCCCATCCAACCTGGCCTTGAACACTCCCAGAGAAGGCTGCAAATTTATCTGGATATGGCCAGGATGCCTATACCTGGCATCGTGAGGGAACACTGAGCTCTCCCAGCAATCCATCTTGGTTTCCTCTTGGTTTCACCCACTTCAGCAAACATGAGATAAAGGATCAGACGTTTCCAGTAAATGATTGTTATTTGCACAAGGAAAAACCCTGCAAAGCACTGTACAGACTCCATTGTTTGCTCAGCTCTAGATGGCAGAGAGTTAGACAAAACCAAACACACGAACCCAAAAGCACACCAATATCTGTCCTGTTATCACACTTACACGCTTTTGAAGAAAAGCAAAAAGACATTTTCCACCCTACCTTTCTTTTCAGACCGAATGGATTTTTTTAATTATGGGTGTCAGAGGGTTATTCATGAATATTTAGCAATTTAAACACAATTTGAACTCACTATAAATTATTGCCTCAGATCTCAGTACTAAAACCAGTCTTGTCTCTGTGCCTAGACATCTTATTCTAGATTTCCTTACACAGAACTATGATGCCAATAACCAGTAGGATATACCCATGGAAGCATGTCTCTGCTATATCTGCTTCCTGAAGCCTGATTTGATATCTCAGTTCATCTGAACCATCTTTATTCTCAGTTGGTTCATGGAAAAGGCAGCTGAAATGGAGATATGAGTGGTTCAGATGTGCAGAGCACATCTGGTTTCAGGTGCCAGAGAAGGAATTCATCATTGAGAGCCAAGGCCATGATAAAAGACCTCTGTTGTTACTTTGTAACAAGTACTTCATAGAAATAGATAAAAATGCAGTTCCTTTCCCCACAAAAGTCCTGGTCCAAAGGAGGATGTCCACCATGAATGTGCATTATAGGCAGTGTGCAGGGAAAAGAGACTAGATAATAACTTTTGAGACCCTGAATGTATCTTTTATTCACAATTTGTGAAGAAATTGGAATTAAATCTATTTTTGCATAACTGGGGTAAGGGAAGGAGGCCTTTTCTGAGATTTTAGGAGAACTTCAGCTCTGCAGAGTAGGGTGTCTTGATACAGTAGGGCTGGGGAAAAGGCCAAAGCAGAGAGGCACCCTGGGACACTGCGAAAGCCTGGATGTCATCAGCAGCTGCTTTGGTGAGATGAGGAGGTTACCTCAGCAAGAAAGCCAAAGACCTTCCTGTAGAAGCTGAAGATGATTTCTTCAGCTGTAACTTTTATTAGGATACCATCTGCTTATTAATCTAGACAAAGTAAGCATTTTATAAATTTGATCGAACAAAGTTACCTCTCATTATCACAGAAATAAACTCTCAGTGTGTTTCCTTTTCCCTTCTCATCCACATCCTCACCTCACTCTCTGCTCCAGCTCCACCCCAGAAGACCTCACTGGATGATGCTCAAATCACAGCATCTCTCTGACAGTGGGACACAGAGAGCAATGCCTTCTCCTGGCAAAGCAGGCCCCTGTAAACAATTCAGCTTTTGTTAACATTGTTTTAATTTCTTAGATCCTCTTAGTTTACAAAAGGGAAGATGGGCCCTAAATGTATTTCAAAGACCTACAGAGGTACTTCCTTATGCAGCATGAAGGATAGATCCAGCGAGGGTGTGAACGTGTTTTGAAGGGATTGAAGCAAGGAAGTTATGCAAGGCAGGGAAAAGGATACCCCCACAGGCTCCCTGGCTGTTCCCTGAAATTGCCAGATACTGCAATCAAAGGAAGACATCTCAGTAGATGGTTTGAGGATAATTTATAAAACTTGACTTACTCCTTTTAATTTTTCTTTTCCTGTAGTTCAAACTATTTCTTTGTTGTGATAAATGTCCAACCGTTTTCTCAAAATGACCTGCAAAATTGCACAGGCTGGACTGGCCAGGCTGCAGACAGGCTTTCTGAAGTGCTGAGTCTGTTTTATTTGGGCACATGGTTCAGACCCAGAAATGAGAAAAACAAGAGCAAGATCCCAGACCTGCCACGGTTTTGACTTCTGCAACCCTTAACTCTCTGCTAGTTGTAAGACATGGGGGAATTGTGGCTGCCGGCAGCTGATGCTCTGTTTTACCAATCCAACATGGTAACCAGCAGCCCTCACCAGTTTGTTTTCCTGTTTGTTGAAATCCTATCCACCCAAACTTCTGAAAGATATTTTTAAAAGATTTTAGCAAAGGCCTTTCGCATGGGAGTCATTTTGTATTTTGTGGGCGTCATCATATACAGAGGTATTTTCTTGATTAAGTGTAAGTTTTATTAAGCTCTCTCACTAAATGATATTCCTTCTTCTTCCCCACATTTCTTTTGCACTGTGATCTCACTCTAGATTACTAGTGCAGCCAGATGCATCCTGGATAATTTGGCTTCATGCAAAGTGTCATTTCCCTGTGATCTCTCTGTTGATACAGTCGTTGCTACAGTTCAAGATTATCCAATGATTAAACCAGGACCAAATCTCATCTCTGCATTTGTGAAGGACAATTCTGCTATGAAGAGTCAACAAAAATGGCTCCATTGTACTCAGTAGAGACCCTGCTCTGATTTTGATGGCATTCCCAGTTCCCTTCAGACATGCCCTTGTGCTGCTGGCCAAGCCTGGCTGGAAAATCCTCCCTGGCACAAGCATGGTTTGAGGAACTCAGTCCCACTGGCTGTTCAGGGTATTCAGAGCTTTACTGATACACTGACAGATGGTCCAAATAAAGAGGAATTTTTAAAAAGTGAAATGGAGTTATCATAGTGGTGTGATTAAAAAGAAAACACAGTAAGAGGGGAAAGTGAAAAGCTTAGGAAGTGTTAATACCATGGTATGGTGTGATACGGAGGTTCAGTAGGAATCAGAGATTCATGCTGTTGCATACAGGTGGACCACAAGCATGCCATCAGTTCTGACTCACATCTGCAGCAATCCATGTCTTATGCCAGGGTTTTTACCACTTGTGGTGAATAGAACAGTCGATACCACAGTGAAACGACTGCGCAGTTTTTAAATGGCTCTTTCTTCCCTCCTCACTGTACATTATGGATTTGTCTGCAGCAAAAACACATGTTCTTTTAATTGAGTTCAAAGCGGGGAAGGAACCAGCAAAGGTTTAAATTACAAGTGGAAAGAGAGGAGTTTGCAAAGTGAGGCCAGTTCTGTGAACCTCTCTCCCAAATCCCCCACTCCCTCAGAAAATGTTCAAGCTTTGCTTGCCCCAGACTCTGCAAAGTTCAGCCCTTCCTAATTTAATCACTTAAACTCTGGTAAACTGCAAACTCCACCCTACTCACAGCTTTCTGTAGATGGTTATCACATCTCCCTCAGCCCTTGTTTAGCCAAGCTGCATACACAACATTCTTTTAATCCTTGTAAAATCAAAGCAAGCCAAGCTATCAGTTTTGAGTGTACACAGAAATGCATCTTCTCCCAAATCTATCAGTGACCCACAACCATTTATTAGCTGCCTTAGCCATCTACATAAATCCAGTAGAGGGAGGCATTACACAGATGTGGTTCTATAGCTGAGGAACTATCTCCAGATATTTGGGGTCAATAAAATGAAGCAAGGTCACAAACAACCAAAGCTCTGTCTGCTTTAGTGGCCAGGTTGATGTGGAAAAGAGAGGAGGTTTGTAAAGGAAGGGGAAACATGCTTCCTGGGATGGCAAAAATGAATCTCCCAGTGCTCGAGGTGTTTGAGAGAGAGATGAAATTACCCTGAAGGAAGGGCACTAGGGGAAAAATAATCTTTGATTTACATGTTCCAGAAATTATGTGGAATAAAGCTTTTCCATTAAATCTATGCATGAAATCCACCGTGGCTCATATTGATTTAGCAACTGTGTCATATGAGATGCAACTCACTTAAATCCACAGGTTATTTTCTCATCCATTCAGCAGCCGCCCTAAAAAAAGTAAAACATAGTCTTGTTACCTATTTTGTCTGTTCTTATTTCTGCTCTACCAGTTTATTTACAGCTGTGGTAGCAGGAAAAGTTGTTATAAGGCAGGACACTTACCCTGCAACTTGTATGCTCCCATTGGGAGCCCACAGAATCAAGTTCTCATTATGAACTCCATTTTCACCTCCCACATCGTGAGCACTAGAATAGGAGGGGGGGAAAAAAAAGACTTCTGGCCTGTAAAAATATAGAATTTCTTCCTTAGGAGAAATGAATTGAAAACTAATTTTCAGGGAAGCAAAGCTTTCTATCAGCAGTACCATTATTTCTTATTATTAGTTTGAATGGCTTTAGCACCTGGAACCTTCATCTGTGCTGAGGATTGTGCAGTGCTGCCTGCTGCAGGCTAATCCAGGGGAAAAAAATCCCCCTCTAAATTGGCAAAGGAAAGGAGCATGGTTTATTCCCATTTTACAGATGGAGACCTGGTAAAAGAAGATGTTAAGGCACTTGTCCACATTGATGCTGCCAGCAATGCAACCCAGATCTCTTGAGTTTGAGTCCAATGTTTTAACCACAAAACCCTCCTCTCTCCAGTTTCAGTGTTTAATTAATGATGATGATGTCTGCAGCTTCCTCTTATCAAGCCATCCTTTCATCAGTGATGGTATTGTGGTTATTTCCCTGCCATGTGTGTGGCTGTCTTCCAGTTATTTTACCAGCTCCTGAAACCATGTTCACAAGTGTAGAATTTGCTAAATCTTTCCCAAGTCCCTTCTTAAATGTGAAGATGAACTCTGCTTTCAGTGCACACCCATTTTATGCTACTGATGAGTGTAAAGCAGTGATGGCAAAACCTCCTGGGATACATGGATCAGCTGAAGTTTCCAACACCATCTGCACTGCTACCAGAAGTGTGAGGTATGGTTCTTTCTTCCTACCACCAGTTAAGCACCTTAAATGGTTTTACCAAGGAATTTGAACATCATTAAAATGGCCTGTGAATATCATTTAAATTGTCCTTCACGCCATATCTGGTTGAATTGGGAAATAAATGTCACTCGGTCCTGGAGGTTTTTCAGGTGTGGAGGGCTTCAGATTTTGTCCCCTTTTATGGCAAGTCCCCTTATTCCATGGCTCCATAATATTTATCCCTCTCCTTTGTGAGCATCAAGGGAACAACTTTGAAGGGTTTATTTGCCACCTGCACTACTTTCCTCTAGTTAAAACAGGACTAGGTTCATGATGACACAGACCCTTCCATCAGCTGTTCATCAAGCTTAATGAACTACACAGCATGTCAACAACAATATTTCTACTGATCTTGCTTGGAGGTGATAAAAAGATAGGACCTTATCATAAGTGGTTTTGCTTCGTTATCTGCCTTATCTTACTTTAGCTGACCTTTTCTTGGATAAATCTACAGCCTGGGGATCTGTCAGGCATTTGGATTAGAGCGTCACAGCAGATCCCTGCCAACTGAAAGATTCTATTCTATTCTATTCTATTCTATTCTATTCTATTCTATTCTATTCTATTCTATTCTATTCTATTCTATTCTATTCTATTCTATTCTATTCTATTCTATTCTATTCTATTCTGTTCCGTTCCGTTCCGTTCCGTTCCGCTCCGCTCTGCTCTGCTCTGCTCTGTTCTGTTCCGTTTACGTTCCGTTCCGTTCCATTCTATTCCATTCTAATACATTCTATTTTGTTCTGTTCTGTTCTGTTCTAATCCATTCCATTCCATTCCATTCCATTCCATTCCATTCCATTCCATATCATCTCTTGGTGAAATTGAAAATAAAATGAAGAAGCTTCTTTCCCATGTATGATAAGCTGTGTGTTCATAGGAATGCTCTTGCTCGTAGCTGACATTACCATCACGTGCATCATCACCAAGATGTTATTCTTCATGTCTTGTGATCAAAAAGAGGCAGAAGAGGATTTAAAATTATTGAGTGAAGTCTCCACAGCTGCTGTATGAATAAATAAAGCAGGCCAAGACTCAAGTCCGGTGGAAGATCCCACAATGGCACAGTTCAGCTCACCTCCAGAGCAGGGTGGCCACATCCAAACAGTCTGTTGGGAGATATTCTTGATCCACACCAAGAGCCCAGACCTAAATGCTCCTTGGCACAATGCTAGGTGCCCTGAACCGCAGTAATTCTGGATTATACACTAACAATTTATTAGTCTGAAAAGTCATATGTCAGGGCTTGTGCCCAATCCCTGGGTCTTTCCATTCACTTTAAGATTAAATGAGCCATGCTCCAGAAGGATCTGTTTTGTTGTCCATTGATGGGTAGTTTAGGCAGTTAACTCAGATGGAGCCATATGGATCATGTGGGTTGCTGCTCTCGTGCCTGGCGTACAGGTAGAGTGGAAGCAGCAAAATGTGTGATACCAACAACAGACCAAGATGGGGAGAAGGGAAAAAAAGGGGCAAGTGGCATCCTGTGGAGACATTTGTCTACTGGAGATGTTTGGATCCATTCTGAGGTCTTCTGCCAATACAGTGGGACATTCACTATTTTCTTTATCAACTCACCACTAGTAGGTTTTTTCCTTGAATTAATGCCATTTAATTATTACATGCTATGTTGATGAATAGGAAATACTGGCTAGCGTACCTGTGGGAAGTGTTTTGTTTCTTAAGGTTTCTGGGCTACTTTTTCTGAGCAATTTTGTGTTGTAATTTTAAGAAAAAAAAAGATTAGATACTCAGTCTGGCCTTCATTGCTGCCAACAACATCTGGCAGGCTGGTTACACATGCAGAAAATCTCATCCGTCATCAGTAAAAAGTCAATCCTGCCGTCCATGCTGGGGCAGAATTCCCACCCAAGGCATTATAAAACCCTCAGGAATAAGGAAGATTGAACTAGAATCGTATTTTGTTCAGGTTCATCTCTTATTGTGTTTTGGTTTTCCTCCTTTTTGACAGAAAATAAAATTTGCTGTAGTTGACCATTTGAGCATCAGCCTTTGTCTAGGTCTGAGACTGGCACACACCCAATGCTTCAATCAAAGCCAGAAGACTAAAGGAGAGGGAGAGAAAGAGCAGTCCTTGTAAAGACCCTGTCATCCAATTTTGCAATGTTCCAGAGAAGGAAAAAGTTACTTACAGACCCCCGTGGTTACCAGCTTATACCTTCAAGCCTGAACTTTTATTACCTTTCTCCTTTAACTGGTCATCAAATAATCCTACTGTTTTTTAACTCCTCTTCTACAGAATGAATCCCTCAGTCTTGCTTTGTCCTTCATATGTTTTTTTGCACTTTCTTTTGCATCTGTTAAGAGTCCCAGTTTAGCCTTAATGCACCGCTGCTTAGCAGTGCTCATAACACTCAGACATGCATTAATTGATCTTTGGACGTGCTCTCCTTCCCTATCTGCTTCACTGATTTCTTCCATTCAGTTTCATCCAACATGTCTCGCATCAAATTGTGCTGTAATTTCCTCTGCTGAAGTTCAGTATCCTTTGTGTTTAACTCCTGGGTCTCTCCATAGTTCTAATTACAAACCTGGAGGATTTAGTTGGAATTTTAATGGCAATATAATAGTAAGCCTAGAGCCAAAACAAGTACTCCGTATTTTGGAACTGCCATGAACTGAGAGGCAGACCAGGCAGCAGGATTTAAACACAAATGTGCAAAAAACATTCAAGGAGACTTAACTTAAATTCCTTCTTTTCTCCTTGACTAACTCATTTTATTAGGGAAAGTTTAATTTGTTAAATTGAAATACTCAGACATTTTAAAGAGAAAAGACTCCAAAAATGTAGCATGTATTTCATGCCAAAATGTTATTCCAGAGTTTGCCACCCATTTGTGCTACAGTAGAAATACTTGCCTCCCACTTCTTGGCACTGGCTCAAAACTCTTTTTCTCAAAGGAGGTGCTGAAAAAGCATCTGAGTATTAATTTGTCTTTTGTGGGAGGTTTTAGTGTTGTTATAAATCACTATAAATCACAAATCAGGCTTTAAATGGGAGACTTCATAAGCTGCTCTCACTGCGTAAGGCTGTGAAAATGAAAAGCTTAAAGCAAATATTATCTTGATGTGTTGTATTTAAAATGCCTCTTGCAGACCTAGTGGCCTGCTTTTGCCAGTGTCTGACCTGCTCTTCTAAACGGAGAAGGGAAGTGTGGTGGGCACCTCCTCCTAACAGTGATGAATGGGATCCAAAGTTCCATTTGTCAAAGGAGGGTGCTTCAAGTACCATGTTCGAATTTGTTGGGAGGACTTTTCTGTGGAGATCTTGTATCCTTGCAAACATTACTGGTATCTTACCCAGTCCACAATCTGAATTTAAGATCTTAAGCACCAAAGAAGCACTTCTTATTCTGATAAAAAATATATGTGCTTCCATACGTACAGTTCTGAATGTTTCAAAACCCCAGCCAGAGACTTAGTAACACCCTATATTTACATGACATTTTTCATTCTGAGGTATTTCTTTGAGTCTGGTACACCAACCATGTGTAGGTAATTATCAGTAATCATCGCTAATTGTTTTTACAATTCTTTTTCCATTTTGGCATCAACTTTGAAACGGCGACTTAACATGAGCTCATCTAAATGTAGACTTTGTGAAGACAACATTTCTGAATAGGAGCTGTATAGGGAGTCCAACGAGACAAAGCATTCCAAGTTGGAGCGTGGCCAGGACACCAAAGTCATTGCTAGAAGTCATGGGATCTTTAATGCCCACAAAGTGGTCAGGACCTCCACTGAGTTTTATGAGTGTAATGTCTCACCCGAAGAACAACTTCTTCAGCAGCACAGTACCCCATTGTATTGCACTGGACTGGTTCATGTGCAAGGAGAAGAGTCCCATTCACTGAACCCCTCATGCCAGCGCTGACCAGACTGTCTTAGTGTGTCTTCCAGCCCAGCAGACCACCTGTCTTGGCTCACCACATGTGGCTGGGCGCCAGCGGGAGATGGCAAAGCTCTCAGCTTTCTCAGATAAAGACATTTTTGGGGCCTCGTGGGTTTCATCCATCTCTGCTGAATTTTGTTCATACCTTCGTGCTTCAGCTCAACAGTTTGCAAAGCAGAGGGGAATCCAAGCAAGGGCTGGAATGCTCTTCATTTGGGTCTACAGCAGCTGGGACTGTTCTCCCAGCGCTCCTGGCGGTCCAGTGATAATAGGCTACTGAGAAAACTCACTGAATCCACATGTCCTGACACTGCCCAGGCCAAACTGCCTTTTACCACAAGGGCCCATGCTTCAGGTGACTGAAATACACTTGAAAAGCTGTTGAAACTGCAGCTGCCTTCCCACCTTTTCTGGTAATGCAAATCCATCTCTTTCTGTCAACGTGTGGATGCTGCTGTGAGTTTAGCCAAACAATGATGAACAGGCACAATTTCCATAGGACAGGAACTCTGTGCAGCCCAGCAAAGGTGAAAACATGGGCTTTTTCAGTTTCCTTTGCCATTTACAGTTAGTCACAGGACCCTGCTGCTTGGTCCTGTGACTTTTGAACATTTCTCTGGCTTCATCCAACTGCCTTACAGCAGCTCTGTGCAGAAAAGAGGAACACAAATTGAAACCTTTATGTATGTGATGAATCTGTAGAGTTGTTTTAGGATGCCAAAGTAACTGCAACAATTATGGGATCAAATTCACCACTGACACTTCAACTCACTTTCCCAAGTCACTGCTCATGTAGCTTATCTATGCACACCATCAGTTGGTGTGACTTAGAGTGAAGGCTGGGCCATTGTTTTCAGCAAAAGAAAAGGTGAAAGATTACCTCATTATTTGAACACAAACAGCTTTTAAAGCTTCTCTGGGGTTTACACAAAGGTTAGAGGCCTGTGTACATAACTGAGTTTTCATTGACACCCAGCCAGAAACAGGTCCTGGGAGCATGAATATCTGAGCAGCTAGAGCTAAGAACCTAAGGAAATTTCAGGTAAAAAAAGGTGTGGGCAGTAGAAGAAGTAAAAAAAAAAAAAAGCAGTTTGGATGCTAGGGTGGTCTGAAATTGGATTTAAATACCTAAATCCTCCTGTGGTTAGGATTTAAACTGGCCCAATCCTACCCAAAGAACATAAACATCATAAGACATAGATGGATCTGACTTAGCAGGCATTGCTTCCAGATAAGGTCTGGAAATCCCAGAGAATCATCTGAACATGAGCTAACCATGGTGCAACACAAAGAATAGACTCAGAGCTTGGATTTAAATAAGTAAATTGTGAGTAAGAACAGGAAGGGTACTTACTGTAGTTCAAGACATGGTGGAAATCTTGTGCGTTGCCTTGGCTTTTTGTGTCTGGGTCTAGTCTCTCCAGCATTCCACAGCGAAATAGAATTTCAAGAAAGATCATGTGTGACATATAATTGGCTTTTAAGACCTGTGAAGGAAATTCTTCACTGGAAAATCAAAACATTTTGGTATTATTTTTTTCAAAGAAAATCCTTACCTCAAATACAGGTCTGAATTAGAAAGACAACTGAAAACTCAAGGGGCACTATAGGCTGTAGAGATAATTGCAGATTTCCATGCCTCCAAAGTCCATAGGAAAGGGAAGGCTTGGGTTTCCCTCTGTCAGATGACCATACAGAAGTTATGCACCAGTATGAAAATGAGAATTTTTAGTATGAAAAAGGGAATATGCCTTGGGCACACTGTCAGTGGTATGAAAACAGGGCCAAAATTATGTTTTTGTAGCATCAGCTGAACATCCATGCTGCAGGTTATCCATTTATCCAGGCATTTGGAAAGAAATCCTGATAGTTTGTGAGAAGGAGGGAGTAGAGGATAGAAGAAGGAAGGGAGGGAAGTAAAACAGTGTTGATTTTAATTTTTGCTATGGTTTGTTAATTTTGGCATGTGGGAGGTGGAATAGCTCCTGGCTTTTCTTTTTTTGTGATTATACTTTTTAATGTTGGCAAACACACCTGGAGCTGACAATAGGCATTTTTCAGCAGCACATTGTTATGAATAAAACTAAAAATAAAATAATGAAGCTAAACAGAAAACTGAGTGTGTGGTTATCTTAAAGTGACACCCTAAGGCCTTACTGTTGTACTCTCAAACGGCATAAGCCTGTCACCGTGGCAACAAACAGATAAAATAACAAAGATATATATTTACCTCTTGGAAGGGAGGAAACCATTTGTAGGGCTAATTCCTGTGGTCTTTCTGCAGGTAGAAGTCCTGAACAGTTTTATCTGAGTAAGATCTAAGTAAAAACATCAGTTTGGCCAGCCATTATATGCTGATTCTGTTCTCTCTTCTACCACTTTAAAAACAAGTCAAAAAAATTGCCTATGGAATTATGACTGCCTGAAATAATGTACAGGAAGGAAGAGTGTAAAATAAGGAATGCTTTTGGGTGATAAATATGTTCTTGAATGGTACACATCAACTAAATGCTGACATATGCTACATGTTCAGAGATACAACACTGAGGCTACTGTTTTTAATTTCATAAACTTATGTCTTTATAAGAAGTATTGGTATAATAGTTGTCAATACTTTTATTCATATATTCATGCACACGCTACCATACACAAGCATGCACATTAATAAAATGTCATTCCTCAGAGGCTAAGGCGCCTTTGCTTAAGGATTTTCAAAGGCAAAAAAATCGGAGTGTTTAACCCATAGACAGATTCGAAAGCAATTTCAAAGACCACATTGTTTTTTACACTGGTTTGTTAAAATCTATGGGTCTCAGTTGGTTATTTCATGGTAGTAACTCAAAAACCAAGACAAAACTTGAGTGCATGTGCGCATTGATTTGGAAGCTGTCCCAGACTTGATGAGTTTAAAAGATGAAAGCCACTTTTCTTTTTGCTTTCTCTCAGATTACTATTTCTAAAAAAATTTCCAGGTTCACTCGTAAGTCCCAGAGATGTGGAGGCACTTCAGCTCAACAGACCCACATTGCTTGGGCTGTGGCAGAGTGGAAGAGGGGAGTGTTTTCTTTGTGAATCTCTGGTTAGAAGTTACAAGTATGAGAAGGGTGGACAAATGCAAACTACCGACTGCTGATGCTATGCCAGCTGTCTTTTCCCAGTGTGCAGACTGTCACAATCTCATGGTTCCAGTCATTGCTTCAGCAAATAATTCAGGATATGAAGAAAGGAGTTGAGTGACACTGGAGAGGGAAGCCAGTTTTCCCTTGGACATACTTAGATGTACTTAGTCTTCTAAGTTTGGGAGGATCTTATATAAGACAGAAAATGTGCCTGAATACATGCTCTTAAAGATGAATTTGAAAGCTATTTAACTCATGTTCAAACAAAAAAACCCCATTCAATATGTGGCTTATTTCCTTAAGCTGGATTTTATTTCACTAGAGGTGAGTAACAGCAGTGGTTAGGCTTCTGCAAAGACAATAAATTTCAGAATTTTGGGGCTCCTGAGAAGTGGGCACTCAAATTTTTGATATTTATTGCTTTTCCTTAAGAAATTAATCCTGAAGAAAGAGTCTCTGATTCTGAGCAATATCCTGAAGAATTCTATCTTCACATTCATTATTAGCAGGTGGCATCTGGCTCAAGACCACAGGAGAAGAATTTAGCAGGTGGTCTTTGAGGTGACTCATATCACTTCTGCTTTCTGTTTGTAAGAAGAAGTGAGGGAGGTTGAGCAGAAGAACAGCTCCTACCAGGAGGGGCTGTGCCAACAGGAAGCAGTACCAGTGACTCAGTGGGTGGCACGCTCTCCATCTGAGCTGGTGTTGCTCCCAGTCATCACCCCAACCGATGGTAGGAGAGGTTGAGAGGTAAAGATAGCATCTTTCAGACACAGGAGACAGATAATAACCTGAGTTCTCATGATCTGTTTTCCTCTCATTATGATTTTTCATCTTATTTTACGGTTAGTTTTGGGAACTGAGGCTTTCTAGACTCAGCAGTTCACTGACAAAATCAAATTTAGCTACAGGAGTCTATCAGGCTACATTGTGAACATCACAGAATCATGGAATGGTTTGAGTTGGAAGGGACTTTAAAGACCACCTTGTTCCATTCCCCTGCCGTGGGCTGGGACACCTTCCACTATACCAGGTTGCTCCAAGAAATATACCCTTCAGAGCCTTATTGAGACCTCTTACAAGGAGGAGATCATATTGAAATGTGTCTTTTCTCCTTCCCTTTTATTCCGTTATAGGACTTTTAATACTTAGAGAGGGCTTTAAAGAAAGATGGGGACAGACATTTTAATAGGACCAGAGGCAATACAACAGATAATGGACTTAAACTAAAAAAGGCCAGATTCAAATTAGACATAAGGAGAAACTTTTCAGATGAGGGCAGGGAAACTATGAAACAGGCTGCCCAGAGACGTGGTGGATGCCTCATCCCTAGAAACACTGAAGGTGAGGTTGGACAGGGCTCTGGGAAGCCTGCTCTGGGTTAAGATTTCCCTGTTCATTGCAGGAGGACTGGACTAGATGACCTTTAAAAGTTCCCTCCAACCCAAACCATTCTAATAATTTAGTCATTACTACTACAGAGACAAATCCCCCATGTTCACTGAAATTTCCACTTTAAAGCAATATAAGTGAAGAAACTAGCAACAGAGAGGGGGATCCCTCTGATTTCCAAGAAATACCAAGAACCTCTCAGACCATTTTCTCTGTTGTGAAGAGACAAACCTCCAGGCAGGAAAAATTTCCATTGCTTCTTAGAAATTAACACAACCATGGCAAGTCTGCATCATGGCTTTCTATAGTAGTGAATTAAATATTCAAATAAATTCAGAACAATATCTTTATCTAATGTAAATTTGATGGGATACCTTGACTTTGGTGCAAAAGCAATGATTTATACTGGTCAAAACTATGGGCCAAATATTTTATTAGACCTTTCAGTCATTAAGGGTTCTGTAGAAGAAAATCTCTAAAAATAGAAATATTCTTCTAGGGAAGAGTGAGTGTAAAAAAAGCCTAAAGATGAAGCTGATGAAATAGATCTTTACATGAACACAATACAAAGCATACATATATATATATATATATATATATATACATACATATATAAAAGAATTATTGTGCTGGAATACCTCCAAACTTTTTTCTTTCCAGAGTGGATATCTGGGATATTNAAGCATACATATATATATATATATATATATATACATACATATATAAAAGAATTATTGTGCTGGAATACCTCCAAACTTTTTTCTTTCCAGAGTGGATATCTGGGATATTTTTGTTCACATCTTGATATTTTTTATTGGGCGATAATTTATAGGCCAGCTGATGTCAGCATAATCGGAGTTTAGTATGATTTCTTCTTTTTTTTTGCTCAGCAGTGCTGTATTTATTGGCCTGTTAAGTTTCATTTCAGTGAGGTGCAGCCTGAGCCAACGGAACATAACTTTGAAAAACTCCTGCGAACAGGGTCTTTCCCTGCTCTTTATACTCCCTCTCATGCTTCATATTCTCATAATATATTAAAGGATTCTAGTGTCACCTTCCAAGAAATACCCAACTTTTGCTCATAAATAATTTTTAGCACTTCTGACTTTTCTAAATATTTGTGGGTTTTATTTTATTTTATTTTTTTTATTCCTACTTTGTCTGACAAAATGACAAGTCCAGGGGCAAAGCCTGATTGACTGCCCCACATTAGACATTTCACAACTGTCTAAGCACAGTTCAGATGTCACCAAAACCAGCAGAGAGGCCTCTATGGAGTTCAGCAGGTTATCATTTTCCTACTATTTGATTTGTGGTTACTCTGCTTCAGTAACTGCAAAGAAATTAGTTCCCGGCTAGACAGGAACTGGTAAAACGAAAGTGGTGTTGATAGAGGTGTTACTGACATGGACAGGTTTTTTCCCCCTGTAAGTGATATTTGTCCTGTCTTGTCCCAGTGCGTTTTCTAAAGCCATTACTTCTAAAGTCTCCATTGGTTTTTTTTTTTTTTTTTTTTTTTTTTAGTAAGATGTAGAAGTAATCACTTTGTCTAGAAGCCTTTTTAGCCACTTCTTTGTATTTCTGTATCTATTTTTATGGTCTGCAGTCTGCTCCCAGTGAGCACAGAGCTGGTTTGCTCCTCTCTTCCCTGAAGCTGCTTTTTCATTGTTGAACGTCCCTGCATTCACGCACACACCTTGCACAGAGAGGAAACAGATGTGAACTGAGACTGCAGAGATAAAAACTGCTGGGGCTGACGAAAAGAAAAACTAAATCCAGCTTGCACAAATGAAGTCTATGTCAGAAAGTTACACGGCTCCTCCAGCCTCATTCATGGTACACTGAATTTGTCTTATAACATAACTATTATTTTTTCAAAACATGTGTTTTCAGGGCCATATTTAAACTAAGAAAAAATACAAGTTTTCCAGCAAAGGAACAGAAAAAAGAGGCCTTTCATTATCTTGCCTGTATTTTCAACCAATTCCTGCTCAAACAATAAATAAGCCAAAGAGGGAGGTATTTTTCTCTTCTGTGGAAATGTTGATATTTTGAACTTTTTTTTTTTTTTTTTTTTTTTTTTTAGGGAGTTTAAAA
>VZRN01006387.1:0-156660 GCA_013397935.1 Dasyornis broadbenti | reverse complement strand
TTAAGGAGATAAAAATACTCAGACACAAAGGTCGCTGTAGTTTGGGCATATTAAACCATTCTTCTGAGAGGAACAAAAATCAGCTCCTCAAGTTATAGCAAGAGTGTTTTTCATTTTACTCTATTTACCTGAAATTTGAGACTACAACCTCCTTTTAAATCAAAACAAAAGTAAACCAAAAAACCCCTATGATATTTCATTTTAAAAAACAACAAAAGATGCCATTTGGAGTATGAGCACTTTGAAATTTTGGGTGAACTTGTAATGAAACTGGCCCTTCCTGAAGAAACTTATGGCTGTTAGTGAATTACCTTTTTTAAAAAAAAAAAAGATTCATACAAAAACTTTGAGGCACTCTACCAGGAGATCGTTGATGTTTAAACATACAGGATTCAAGAATAAGAAGAATAACTCTTCTTCATTACTAGGAGTCCTATTTGCTTTGACCAAAGTAAACAATTTAATAGCATTCACCTCTTTGTTGGCTCATGCAGTCCAATTCAACATGAAAATGTATTGTAAGCTGGTTTGGCATCTGAAGTTCACCTTTTTTGCTCTAAAGTCTCCTGGTTTGGTCCTGAGTGTCTGCAACTGTGACAGCTGTCACATGGCCATCACCAGGTGCTCAGAAATCCCACCTCGGTGTCAGGTTTCTGTTGTAGCTTGAGCTTGTCTCTGAAGCAACTTGGTGATTTCTGAGCATGAAAAGCTTTGTCATATAAGAGGAAAAAATCAGTGGGAAAAAATGGCAAAGAAAAGTGAAGTTGAGGAATGAAAAAGTCCAGTTAAAAATGACCTGAGTTCATGCACCCAGTGGCCCCTGGGTAGCCAAAGGTCCCAGCAAAGGTAGTCTATGCCTGGTAGACCTCAGTGAAGAAGCCTGGAGGTCAGAGCTCTGCTGTCCTTCACATCCTGAGGACTGGCTTTGTGGGAAGTGTTCCAAAGCAGCACTGATGTGGCAGAGAACAGGAGTCATATACTCTACACCGTAACCCTGAAACGATTGAGTCAGAGAAATCAGAGATGGAAAATGCACTTAGGTCACTTGGTCCATTCCCCAACTGTTTAAAGGTTGCCCCCTACAATGTGTTCTTCATTGCTTTGTCTAGTCAACTTCCCCCTTTTCCCTGGGGGGACCATTCCATGTAGTAATAGACCTCGTTGTTAGGAAAATTTTCCTGATGTGCAGCCTAAATTTTCCTTGGCTCACGTTCATCCCACTTCTTCAGTTAAAACCTCCTAGTCAGCTCTTAACTTCTCTCCACCTCAGGCCCTTTTCTTCCATCAGAGGAAACAAATGAATCTGATCGAGTAAAGCCCTGTGTGTTTAAAAAAATAATGACATCCTTGCCTCCCAAGAGTGATAGTCAATACAGAATTAACATTAAATGTGCAAATTGCCTTATTTTATACGGAAGAAATGAATAAGCCCCTGGAAGCTTTAATCACGTGTCCGTTGGCATGGCTTGAAAAGTCTAGTGTCTACCACCATTTACTAAAACACATGGAGCCAGGTCCCACCTGGAACAGATCAAACTGCCCTGGTTGGTCAATTCCAGCTCAAAGTCCCATGGAAGTTTACAACACCTAAAGGCCTGTGAGTTTCCTTCCCAATCAAGGTTGGGGAATAGAGCCATAAACCACCTCACTGGTGACAAATGTCATGGACCGTGGGACACCAGACTGGTGTCACTAACACTTTCATTACTTTGAGGAATCTGGGATATACTGTGGGGTTTGGATTTCCACTCACAGATAGCCAAGTTAACCTAAGAATCCACTGTGCTCTCCTAACAGAGCCACATGAGTATCTGGTGTTTGGATTCTGCTGACAGGGAGAAGTAATGTCATTTTCTATTGACCCAAAATAAATACTGTCAAAAAAATTTGAGGAAATGGGTAAAGTAGCAATGCAGAGGAAGCAAAATGCTTCAATTATTCCTTGAACTACTGGAGTGGGTTGGATATCTTTAATAAAATAAATATTAAGAAATAGAAACAGTCTTTGGCATTTTTCAGATTTTTTTCAGGAGCCTCTTATTTTTGTTTTGTGACAAAAACAATTTGTTGCCATCACCATGACTCACCAAGGGCTTCAGCTGGTGGCAATCCACAATTTTCTGTTCAAAATATGTTTTGAATTACAGTTATAAGTAGTAAGCTCTTCATGAAAGCTGTTCCAGTAAGACCTGCCTCTGAATAAAATGATATTTCAGCCAAAGTTCAAGACAAATGGGAAATCCAGGCTGAGTGGTTGATGGGAACGATGTGGATCAAATCTGATGTTGACACTGTACGATGTACAGCAAGTGTCTGGGAACCACTTCCACAAGAAAAAGCAGTAGTGAGAAGTTACTGTTTCAGCCTGGCTTATTTTAGAGAGTCTGCAGCAGAACCCAGTAAGGGTTTGTGGTGCACTTCTCTGTATTCAACTTCTATATAACTGAATTCCTCTTTATTGAGAGGAAGATTTCAGTTTCATGATATGGCTTATTATTAATAATTTACCCCATGCTGTTATGGTGTTAAAAATCCCTTTCCATGTTAAGATTTGCATGATGGCAGAACAAAAACCCACTCCTTACTCTGAAAATGTACAGTTTAGGTGTAACATGGTGGGGGCAGAGAGCAATCAGGATTATGGAGGAGCAGATGGACTCCTTTGCTCAGTGCTGCAGGAGAAAGGACAGAGTCCCATCCTTTCATGCCAGGCTGGATGGGGCTCTGAACAATCTGGTCTTGTGGAAGGTGTCGCTGTCCATGACAGGGCATTGGAACTGGATGATCTTTAAGGTCCCTTCCAAGCCAAACATTTCTGTGATTCTATGACATCTGAAAGCCCAGCATACATCACCTTTATTTCCTGCAAGACCAATACTAATTGTCTTGTGTCCCACAGCCTAACTCTTTATGGCTAAGCCAAGAGCAGGGTTTCAGTGTCTGTCAAGAAGAAGAAAAATTCCATGTGGGAGATGACCAGAAACACCTGAGCAAGTACAAAATACGGTGATTTTTAACTTTCAAAAGCACCCCAGCTCAGCCATGGCTAGCAAAACCCCTGGGTCCAGGTTTATTCATTTCCTGTGCACTTTGGGAACAGTGCTGCCTGCCTAGGTCTTCCTCTGGCACAGTGGACCCCACAGCCAGCTGGGGATGGGCAGATCCTGCATTTCTATTGCATCCTTGGGTGATGTGAGCAGAGGGTCCCCAGCCCACAGGATGAGTGTGGAATGACTTTGGTCCCTGGCTGGTGACTCAGTTGTTCCCTCCCAAGCACACCCATGCACCCTCACAACTGCTGTGCCTCAGGACAGCGACAGTCAGGGCCGCAGGGTATCCTTGCCCACACTGGTGGTGTAGCATCTTCTGATCCATCACATCCAGAGAGGATCTCTCACCAGGCAGGCAGCTGTGGGCTCAGGATACAGTCCTGTGGTTATGGGTGCAGCCTGTCCCTGGCACAGGTGTCCTGGTTTGTTGGTCACAGATGGAACCAAGTTGAACAGAAACCCAGAGAACTCTGCAAAATGCTGTAGTGAAAGGTCTGGGAGGAAGCTGGAGGCACAGACCCTATGGTTTTGTGGGCAGAGATGGGTGTCCACAGGGGCATCTGGCAGAAGGTACCTGCTTTGTGCTTCCCAGACAGAGCTGGGAAGATGGAAAACCATCTTGGCTGGAGGAGGGAGCTTGCTCCCAGGCTCTGAGCTGCCAGCTCACAGCTGGCAATGGGAAGCAATGCACTCCCCAGCAATGCTTCTTTATAAATTATTTTTACTGGGAGATTTGAGTGTCGTTGCAGTGAATGTGTGTACAAATATTGGAAGAACAATGTGTGCTAGAGAAAACAAAGCGAAAAACCACCCGGCTTCCTATTTCTCCTGGGTAAACCTGTGATTTCTCCCACCTTCTTGAGTTGCAGTCTAATACAATATTGTACAGCCTGCTGCCTCCTTAAATAATTCCTGCTGGAGTAGCAGACACTGAGTACATCACTCAAACTCCATGAAGCTGTTTAGCTTTCAGTTCCACATCCTGAGGAGTTAACTCTGGGAGAATGGAGCGACCTGGATGTTCCTCTGGGTGATCTGCTGGCACAGGAGAACTCCTGGCATGGGGCTGGAGCTGGATATTTTGTGGGGGTTTCCAGTTTTACTGTCAATCCTATTCACCTGAGCTTCCGTTTCCCCTCTTCCATTTCCTCACACTTCTGTTGTGATTCAAGTAAATGTGATATATTAATGTTTCACCGGTTTAAAATGAGCTGCAATTACCAACAGAGGATTTATTTCATTTACTTTCAGCCATCTAGAAGTCAAGCATCTGGCTCACACGAGTCATCTGTAGTCTGGGAAGAGGGATGGGCACTGCCAGAAGTCAAATGCCTTCCTACCTATTTTAAATACTGTTTTTAGGCTGAGATGAACAGCACTCTGAAAGCCCATGGATGTAGAGGAACTGCAAAACCAAGGTTTAGATGATTCAGGCGTGGTGACTTGAAACCCACCCTCAATATTTGTTCAGAAAGAGACTGTGAAAGATGAGATCAGTGTGTTTGGGATTTTGATGGGGGGGCCACAAGGGGTTGTGTTGATTTCCCATGCTGACTCTAACAACTTGGCCTCCAGCCTTTAAATTTTCTCATCCAGGGGGTTTCAGGGTTTTTTAGTAGAAAAGGAAAGAAACATCTGTCAATTTTAAAATAAATCTTGCCCTATAAATTCCTGCCTTGGTATATAACAAGACTGTGGAAGAGGAAGAAGAAGGAGAGACTGAAGATGTTGCAAGAGAGAGAAGGCCAGCAGGGAATTTTTAATATTTTAACAGCCCCTGGAGTGTGAGATGATGATGTTATTTCTACACAAGATTTTGAACACTCACACGAGTGAGCACCAAGGCACTGTAACTTTTAGCCCCTCACTCTTTGAGCTGAATCAAAATGAATAATTTAGAGAAGAAAGTCTCTTGAACTCTTTGCCATGGGTTAAGTGGCTCTGTCACATTGGAGCGACCAGGACTTGTCATTTCCAGAGGTACTGTGGGACTGCAGGGACACCGTGCCAGCTGCACTGGAGTTTCTGTCCTTCTTCAGCCGTTCTGCTGCTACTTCAATGAGCTTTGGGAGAATTTTTTGTTGTAAGCTGCACTCCAGCTTTTGATGGGCAGCACAGCATGTGCGGGGCAGCAGCTCAACCGTGTCAGTAAAGCTGCTGAGCACACAGAGAGCAGCAGCAGGGCTGGCAGCACCAAGCTGGATGGGGATGGGGACAGATGAAAGCCAAGAAGGGCAAACAAAACCTGAAACAGAGTCAACCTCTGGCCAGCAAAGTGATGCAGTCAGAGCAACCACTTGTTTCTTGCGGTGTTCAAGCAGTTTAATTAAGTTGAGAGAGTAATCCCCAAGGGACACGAGTGTTGAATGCACCCAGTAGCGAATAATGCACTTTGCTGAAAGAGGTGCCATGGGCAGGAACCCACTTAGCATGGCAGTGAAGCCCTTTTGTGCCATGGTGGGGCTGCCCAGATGTACCTGAGCTGGGTTTTAACTCGAATGGGCTGGGCACAAGCCCTGAAGGAGACTCTGCAGATGGGGCATTAGAAGAGCCCTGGCTGGGCTCAGACTGGCTCAGGGTGCAGGGACTGCACCTGCCCACAGACAGCCTCTGTCTGCCTCACTGGCCCCAGAGCCAGCTGCTGTACCCTGTGAGAGCCAGCAGAGAATCCAAGTTAATCCAAAAGCTGCTGCTGCTTCTGGCTACAGGCTCTGGTCCTGCTTTGTTGTCAGGATGCTGTAGGACCAGACAGCTCAGAGACTGCAAGGGTGCTCAGCAGCCAGTATCTTTGGCTGTGAGACCACAGAAATCACGTTCCTTTAGGAAGAGGCTCAGGAACAGTGTTTTCCCCTCCCTGCCAGCTGGATTACACTTATGGCATCTTTGAGAATGAAGTACGCTGCCTTCGCAGCTGAATATAGGCAATCTTTCAGGCTTTTTCTGGATTTGCATGCCATGGAAACTGTTCCCAAATCCCTTAGACACCTAAACAAAGTCAGTTCTAACCCTGGTTGGTAAAGCATCAGCAGCTGCACAGTAAGACTTTTTTAACTTATGGCAAAATGCCTTGCACTGATCTAGAAAACTCCACTGACATTTTCATCAGCATTAGGCCATGAAAGATTACTATTGGAAAAGTGCAGGATCAGTCAAGCAAAACTATTAACAGTGGGAGAATATGCTATTTATTTACTATTTATGTTAAGTTGAACGAGGGAAAGATGGTAAAAATGAAAAATTATTCCTTTTCAATTTTTTAATCATAGAGCTTTCCCCTTTATTTCCTATCTTATATTTCATAATGAAAGTAGCAAAAGTGATAACCTTCTCTTTATTTTCGATTTTTTAGTCTAAGGAAACTGCAATGGCCAAATCAAAAGCCAGAATGTTTTAAAGATACTCCTTTTATCTCCCTTAGTTGAAACACATAAATTCAAAGGTAGTTTAGAACCTAGGAAATGGCTGGAGGTTTTTTTCACCTTTTTGCTAAATACAACAGAAGAAAAAAGTCTGAGCAGCCCTAGAAAAAAAACAAAAAACAACATGATTGAGCAGGACAGTTGCTTTGTCTTTCAGGCACAGAATCAAAAATATGGATAGGTTTATATATAAATACATATGCAGTAACCAAAACCTCAAATTCAAATACACCTGAGCTTTGGGGAAGTTTGTATATTGATTCAATCTTTGTGGCTTAGGCTCATCTGTAACAGAAATATTTGCAAATAGACAGAATACTTCCTCTTTAATCTTATCTAGTGATCTGTCTGTTTGTCTGGGATTTTCCTAGAGATGGCCTCAGATCCTGATATCTGAGGGCTACATAGCTAAATTAAGGAGAGATCATACACAGCTTCACAGAGACCTTTATTTTCTTCTGTTTGCCGTGAGCATGTGTTTCATTTTAATCCGCTGGGATGAAAGGCAGAGCAGCAGCATAGCCTGGCTCAGCTGCCACCAGGCCTCTGCTTGGCCCACCTTTGGGAAAAAATGTTTTGACTGATGGTTCATAAAATCACTGAATTTTTTTGGTTGGAAGGGACCTTAAACATCAGGGACACCATGGACAGGGATGACCTGGTCTGGTTGGTTGCACTGTGGGCAGACTGTGGCTGAGAGGCACGAAACAGCTCTGCAAGAACTGTTAGTCCTCTTTCCAGCAGTTCTTCCAGAGCTTTGAGCACATCCCAACCTTCATCTCCCTGTTTTGGTACCTCTACCTGTCTAATGGTACCTCACCAGCTGCCCTGCAGATGACACATCTGGGAGGAGCAAATCCGGGATTCGTGTCCAAGAGGGCTTTCTCCATCTACAAAGAGGATTGTTTGAGGTTTACCACCTTCAATGCCACCTTTAGGCAAGCTGCTGCACCTTGGCAACTGGGGAAAGATGCTGAAATGTCAGGATTTATCTGTGTGTGCCTGGCTAATTGTTGTAATTAGCTTGGCCTGTTTATGCCCTTGAAGAACCCCGGGCAGCACTGGCTAATAAGACATTGACTTGAGCTAAGCTCCTTCAGTTCTCACTCTCTTGGAGGGCAGGAGGTGGATGAGGCTGTTTGGTAGCTGTTCAGCCTTGGTGCTGCTGAGACAACTACTCTGCATTGTATTCTGAACAATTTATCACAGTGTGTACCTGCGCTGGTAGTCACAATTACCCCTGAGATTTAGTGCACTGGGAAGGGCTCCAGTGTCAACAGAGCTATGCCATGCAGTGTGGATGGGGAGAAACAGGGAAATTTTTCAGAGTGTCATTGTGTCCTTTCCTTTCTGTGTCCCCCCACATTGCCCAGAGTGGTTTTGTCACCTCTTCGAGCATTTTCTTGTGGGTAACTTCTCACCACTTCAGATTTCCAGCATTTTCTGTGTGAGACCTCACCGGCTCCTACCAGCACTCGTGTGGTTAATGGGTGAGAGGAGGGGAGCGAGCGCATCTGAAAGGAACGCGAGAAATACAAACAATTTTATTAACAAGACCACAAAACTATTTTTAATATATGCAGCCATTTACAAGGGGCAAACAAACAAACAGACAGAAAAACCCACTGGGGAGACGTGGTCGCTGTCTGCGACCGCAGCAAACCCGCTCCGATGGTATGGGCAGGTTTGGGGAGGGTCCCTTTCCTCTGACCAACGCCATTCCCTGTGAGCCCCACCACTAAGGAGGTGGGGTGCCACCAGCATCCTGCTGGGGTGCCAGGGACGATGCCAGCTGGGTCAGGGCTCGGGCAATGGTGGAGAGGTGGCTGTTCATGGTCCGCAGCTCTGCCAGGATGTCGCTCACGTTCGCCGTCGCCTCGGAGCCCACGGGCACGGCCTGGGCAGCTGGCGGTGGGGAAGCAGCTCCCGGAGCGCTGCTTGCCATAGCTGCTGCCTGGGGATTTTCATCATGGGAGGGGTGTGGGGCTGGGCTGCTGCAGGGCTTCATGCCTACCAGGGAGCCTGTGCTTATGGGTGGCTGGTCTTCCTCCTTGCCTTGAATGGTAGCGAGCGTTGCCGAGGCAAGGAAGGGCAGCCAGTTGATGAGGTGGGTGGCACCACTGGGTGGGACAACCGGCAAATAAATCCCAGAGTGCAGGGATGGAGTAGAGGCAGGTGGGGCAGGAAGAGAAGGAAGTCCAGGGTGAACAGTGGCAGCAGAAGTGGATGTTGATGGTGAAACAGGAGGTGGTTTTGGATGTAAGGCTGCAACACATGCGGGTAATGGTGGTGAGAATGATGCAGTACCCGTGTCAGAGGAACAGGAGGGTGATGCTGGAGCTGTGAAAGGACCAGGTTCTTCAGAAGTTGGCGGTGAAGTGGCAGCAGGTGGAGCATCAGGAGTGCAAGGATCTGAATCTGCAAGGAAGATACACCATGAGCCTTGATTCACACATGTATATATGTACGGACTGTTGTCTGCTGTCCCCTCAATGGCACCAGGCCTTCTTTGATGAACGGGGAAATTTCATCAGCTGGCAGGGATATTCTCTGTAGGCCCATTAGAAAAGAACAGATGTAATCTAAGACAAGAGCCTATTGTAGGTAAACATGAACTTAATAGCATAAAACTAAATTATCTTTCCACTCTCATTCTCCATAAAGCCTGCAGACAGGCCTGAACATTTTTCTGGTTGGCGTCTCATAGCTGTGAATTAGCTGGTGAATTACCTACTGTGTTTTCCTGGCCAGCCATGGAACCATGGTAATGTTCTAAGTGACTCAGATCTCCTGTGGAGATGGGAGAGCTGGACAGCTTCTGCCAGAGCTAAAGTTAATTGCTGCTTTATAGAGGGTCCCAGTTTTCAGCATTTTGGCTTGAATAGACAGCTAAACACCTGGCACAGTAGGAGCTACCTGGTAGCTTAGACCTTTCAGTCATTTTAATTTTTTTGTGAGTGGAAACATGGCAGAGTTCAGACAATCAAACTTTGACATATATCCCTGCCTAGATCCCTTCAGCAGCTTCAGATATGAAAATCAAAAAAGAAGAGACAGCAAGAAATTGGTGACACTGGGCACCCCAGCCTGACACTTGTGTCCTCTTGCAAGTAGTTCAGTGGACCTCATCCAATGTCCACTAAGGACATTAGAAACATTCTTGTTTGGACTGAATCCATCAGATACAGCACAGGAAGAAAGTGCAGCCTCTGGGGGATATACAAATGCTTGGAGAGCCACATGACGGTCCAAGGTGCTCTACCACTGTGCCCAATTGTTAAATACCACATGGTAAGGATGATCCTATTTTTGCAATCGTTCTGAAAGCCAGAAATACGATAGGAAATTTTACCTTTTCAACAGCCTCAAAGATCTACAGAAGTGAAATTACTATATCATGCTGTGCATCTTTGTTTAGCATTGGGAACACATTATACAGAAGGTGGTGAGATGCTACAGGAGTGGTCAGTGTAAGACCACTCCTGTGGTCTTTAAAACTACTTTTTCTGCAATTAAGTGCAAATTTTAAAGCACTGCTGTGGATACAAAGACACAAATTAATAAATTTATCTAGGTTAAAACAACCTAGAGAAAGCCAAGTACTGAGGTGTTAACACCATGCTATTATTATTTCTGGCATCTAAAAAATCTGATATGAGAAATCCATTTTCATTACTGGTTGGTTTGGTATTCCAGATAGCAAACTGAAAGCATGACTCAAAAGCCAAGCTTTTCCCCTGTCATTTCTAATACCAAACCAGCTGGACACGAAGCCAGAAAAGGTCCATCTTTGTCCCACAGGGGACTACTGTGCTCTTCCTAACCAGACACATATGTTGCTTAGAGGGGATTATGACACAAAACTAAGTCTACATTTATGTCCCTGAGATTTTTATGGAGAGTTACTGCAGGTTCTTTGAAATGGTTTCCTTCCTATGTGAATTGGCTTTCTTCCCAATATGAAGTCCCTGCCTACACAGGGACTCAATCCCTGTCCACTCGGGGTGGGCCGAGGATGCTGGATGTTGGGTTTCCAAAGTGCTATTGGATTTGCCTTTGGGTTTTCAAAACAAACATGAAAATAAAGCACAGGTCAAATACAGGTTCCTTTCCCATCCAAACCACCAAAATTTGCAAGGACTGAGATGAAAGTTTCAGGTTTGGCTGCACCATGGTGTTAACCAGAGCAGTGTTTATGGTCCATATATAGCATGGCTAATTCCTGTCCACACTGCCCAAGCAAACCAAATCAAGTGTAATGTTTCTCCATACATTAGAGAGCAGAAGAATCTTGACAAACCTTGATGTAATCTGGTTTAGCACTGTGGCAAATAACTGTCACAAATGAGTCTTAAGTGGTCAAAGAGATACTGGGGTTAATATACAAAGAGTAGCAACTAACACATACAAAAATGGAGGCAAAAATCTGGACACCAAAGGCTCTTCCATTTGGCTGAAATCTTTCCAAACAGAGTGGTTTCCCTATCAGAAGCTACAATTGTGTCATCCCCCTAATCCCTCTTTAAGATTCATTTGTCATGCAGCCTTTAAACACAACTTGCTCAGCTTGATCAGGCTCCCATACTTCCATCTAAGAAATTCCACATGGGTGTTGGGACACCTGCACAGGGATCCTTGTGTATCCAGGGCATGTGGGAGCTATTGCAATGCTCAGATCACAGAGCAGTCTGGGAACCCAGAGTGACTGATGGTCAGGATGGGTCTGACCCAGTTGCTCAGCATCCAAAGACTGCAGAATCACAGCATCCCTGAGGCTCGGAGGCACCTCTGTAGACTGCCCAGTCACAAACCCTGCCCAAAACAGTGTCAACACTTTTTTCTCCATGGCCAAAATTGCTGGGTTGTGTTTGAGAAAGCCCAGTTGTATGGGGGTTCTGAGTAGGGTGAAGCATGGAGCAAACAATTACTGTTGTGTATCAGATACAAAATTATTCTATTTATTTCCTTCCTCTCTAATTCTGTTTTCCCTCGTTGCAACTATACACAATTTTAGTGCTTCTTTTTTCACTTTTTTTTTGCACAGCCCTCACAGAACGAGAGTCTTAACTGGAGCATCCAGGTGCACTGTCGCAGCTGGGAGTGTTCTATCCACATCTAGACAGAGCTGGAGCCAACTGGGTTTGGGTGGATGCATGCAGAGAAAAGAGATGTTGAACACAGAATGCTCAGACAAGTGCAGTCACCTTCCCTAAAGATATCAGCCCACCTGTGCCTGGTCATCCATCATTCCCCAGGACACCCAGCCCACAGAAGCTGGGTACATACAGTAGCCTACTCCCACATGCAAGGACTGACTGTTTAAGGCAGGCTTGTACTTAGAAGAAAATTTATATCACCACTTGGGGAAGTTAATCCAGGACTCAGAAAACTTGGATTGGGATCAGCTTCATCTAAACAACTAAACTGCGTTTGGAAGCACCTACGTTTTCCATGCTGTATATAGAGGGAAAGCCCCCAAAAGGAAGGCTTAGGCATATCAGCTGTATCTCTCTGAGCAGCCTCAAGAGTCACATCTTTTATACTGAGTGCACAGGCAGCTTTGCCTCATCCTTCAGGAGGATTGTTTTATTGAGATGGGATTCCAGTCACAGAATCACAGAATGTCTGGAGTTGGAAGGGACCTACACGGCTCATTGAGTCCAAACCCTGGTCCTGTACAGGTCCATCCCAAAAATCACATCATGTCTCTGAGAGTGTGTGGTAGTTATCTGAGCTCTGCCAGGCTTGATGCTGTGACCACTACCCTCGAGAGCCTGTTCCAGTGCCCAATTACCCTCTGGGGAAAGAAACCTTTCCTAATATGCAGCCTAAACCTCCCCTGAGCCAGCTTCATGCCATTCCCTTGGGTCACCTTTAGCTCATCTACACACAGTCACAGTCTACAGCATAAATGTCTACATCTTATCTAATTCGCAAGCCTTTCTTTGTATCCAGTAGATTAAACAAGTCTAGCATCACCACTTTATTGCTAGAATGAGAGAGATGTCCTCATCACTTTGCTGGGAATAATGCTGGGTAACTAACTTGGATGTGGATGTCATGCCCTGAAAATGCCTACATTGCAAAAGAGAACTAAACCAACGCGTAAAAATGACTGCCCAGCTTAAAAACATTCCCTACCCTCCTGACCTACAATGGATCTCCCAAAGGGAAAGCTATTGTAAATCTTTACAATATTACCTATTTGCAAGTAAGAGTGAACACTTCTGCTCTGCCATCTCCAAGAGGATCTCAGGGTGTCCAAAACTCATGGGGCTGTAAATAGGGCAGGTATTTCAGTAATGAGAGGGACCAGAGGAGCACCTCCAGGAGAGGATTTCCTGGTGCTTGTCCTGCTCATGATGATGGATGTTTACCAAAAGATTAATGGTCTGCCCTGTGAGAATGGCAAACTAAAGTTATTTTAAATGCATTCAGCTGTATGAGAAGAGCACGTATTTAACTTTACAGGCTGTCTTGGCTATCTAAACTGCTTTTGTTTGACTACTGATTTTATCTGCCTTGCAGCCAAATTGCTGAAAACTCTGATTTCTTAGTCTTTTGTCAGCTAAAGAGGGAAAGGTCTGTGAAGAAGAAACCTTGAGGGAAAAGCAGGAGCATGACTTTCCACAGATTCAGCTCATCTAACATTAGCCCTTTAGCTGGCATTGAGCATGAGGCAGTCATCTTGGCTCCAATCGAGAAAGAAGCACCTCTGGGGTAAAGCCATTCCAAGCTATCAAGTCCCTAAGTGGGTGAAGGATCATGCTCTGAAGTGTCCCTCCCCTCCCAGCACTTCCGGTAAGAGTAAGACAACTACCATAGATGGCTGAGTTACTTCTAAATGGTTGAAGTTGGGTGAGCTGGACTCCTCACTTTGTATGTAGATGTAGCAAGTAATTTCACAGAATTACAGAACAGGTCAGGCTGGAAGAGACCACAGTGGGTCATCTTGTCCATGCCCCTGCTTGCCATCCTAGAGCCCATGGCACAGGATTGTGTCCAGACATTTCTGGAATATCTCCAGTGGAGGAGACTCCACACCCTCTCTGGACAATCTGTTCAGTGCTCAGTCACTGCAAAGAAAAGAAGTTCTTCCTCATGTTCAGGTGAAACTCCCTGGGCATCAGTTTCTACCTCTTGTCCTGTTGCTGGGTGCCACAGACTAGAGCTTAGCTCCATCCTCTTGGCACCACCAATTTCCTATCAAGTCACAACAGGAGATGGGAAATGCTGCCTATGTGTTCCCATGGAAGGCACAAAACCATGGAGATAAGGCTTAAGATGCAGGAGAGCAGAACCTGAAGCCCCTAGAGTGTTTCAAGGACAAAATGAGCATGTGGTTGAGAAGGTGATAATCTTTCAAGTGAGTCAGGACTGAATGAGCAATCTGTTGCAATAGTGCATAGTACATAATTTATTTATTTAAATAAGCAGTACTTCAAGAAGGCTTATAAAAGTGAAGGAGAACAACTTTTAACAAGGAAAGATAGTGATAGGAAAAAGGGGAATGATTTTAAAGTAAAAAAAGAGAGATTCAGACTAGACATCAGAAGAAATTTTTTACTCAGAGGGTAGTGATGCACTGGAACAGGTTGCTCAGAGAAAATGTGCCATCCCTGGAAGTGTTCAAAGCCAGCTTGGATGTGGCTACGAGCAATTTGATCTGGCAGAAGGTGTCCCTGCAATGAGCAGAGAGGTTGGAACGAGACAATCTTTAACATCCCTTCCATCCCAAACTGTTCTGTGATCCTGTGATACTGTGATTCAATGATAAGGACGCTGAGATGCTGAAATGAGCCTCTTTGGTGAGACAGTGACCTGCAGGAGGCCTCTGTGCCCTGTCCTTTCTGCTCAGGTTTGTGCAGCTGCTCTAAAGCTGTCGGTGTCTGTGTGTGTGCTGCGGGACCGAGTGCGTGTGCGCTCCCCCTGCGTTTCACAGCTGCTTCCCAAGAAAGTCTAAATATACTCCTGCCTCCGCTTTCTGGTGAGAAGTGAAACTCAAGTCCCAACAGCTTGTGGTAAATGAAAGCCCAAGAGCAGCATGTGCGTCACTGAGGGCGGTGCTGTTTCTGCACAGACAAAATCCATCTTTGGGATCTGAATCTGAAGCCAACCCTCCTGAAATGCTCAGGTTTGATTCAGATAGAGTGGCACTGCTTCCCACTGCCAGGCTGAGTCAAGCTTAGAAGGGTTTCAAGCAAGTTCAGAAGGGATTAAGTCACCAGCTTGGGTGAAGAGGCCACCAGACATCGCAGTGGAGTAGGTCTGAATAGAAATATCAGTGCAAGCACTCCAGGATTGGTGTTTGCATACGTGTGATTTCAGAAACTGAATTTGGCTTGAGATATTATTTTGGCTCTAATCTAGCCTTTAATTAATTAATTAATTAATCAATCTAAACTAGCTCTTAACACTCACTTTTGGGTTAGCAGCTTAGAAAATTCATAAAAACATTAGGTAAGCTTATTGCTAATTTTTTTTTAGATAAAGCAAATCAGGTCTGTGTCCTAGCAACCCACTCCTCTCTTTGTAGGTAGAAAAATCTAAAATATTGTATATATCAAGATGTTGCTTCCTTTAATGACAAAAGTGTTTTCATGTAATTAAACATGCCTGTTCAAGGCAGGAGTTTTGTGCAAAATATTGATTGGTTAAAAAAAATAGATAAGAGTATTCCAAATCAACCCTATTCCTCTGGTTTGTGGCTTGCACATTAAAATTATTTTTAAAGTGATTTTGCAAATAATTGCAAATAATTGTAGGTTACGAGAACAATGCTGTAATGGAGCATGTGGCAAAGTCTCTTCCAGAGCCCATGATATTGCACCAAAAATACCCCAACTGTGTGTCTTTGCTGTCAAACTGGTCGAGTCATTTCAGCAAGGTTCCTTCCTCTAGCCTCTTGTTTTTTAAGCAGCCTAATAACAATCCACGACCTACTCTACAGACTTTAATTCACTTAAAATTTGTTCCGACTTCATAAATTTGTGCATCTCTTTGGAATTTGTTTCTTTTTTTTTTTTTTATTTGTGGTCTGTTTTGGGATCTGTTTCTCTTCTTTCAGGTACAATACACCAGGCTTAGCTGGACTGAGCTTTATGTGACTAATCCCATTATGACTCCTGTGGAGTTGTGCTCTTTCAAAATTTCTTGAGTAATAGTCTGTTATGAGTACATACTTATTCCCTTGTCATGCGAACAAATGCGTTCTCACAGTTTGTCACGGGCCATCTGCTTTTTCATCTTTGTCCCTGGCTTAATTTCAGTGAGATTTTATTCACTTCCTGACAAAATGTGTGTTTTTACTCTCATTTGGGACCAGATTTTCCAGGAACCTGAGGTCCTTCTTTGACACCTAAGGGACAGAGCCAGACTTTTTGAAGTGCTCTGCAGCTCCTGTTATTTCCAAAAACAGAAGAGTCCCTGAGGATGTCCTGACATCTCAGTGTGGGAAGGGAGTGGGAAAAGAGGAGGTAGGCACATTGGAGAGGTAATATTGTTGGGCAGCAGGCAATTCCTCATGACAGTGCTCATTGCATAACACATTTTTCCTGCTGTGCTCAAAGCACTGCACAGATGAGTCCCACACTGGCTGCATTTTGTGGGGGCCAGACTGAAGCACATGAAAAATGAAATGCCTTGACAGAAGTCCATCATGGAACCAGGAGCAAAGGTCACTTTCATCTTCCCCATCAACCAGCATTGCCAATGCAGCTCAATGACGGTTCCTTTGCCCTTCAGCTCTGTTAAATCAACTTCTTAAACTGGGGAGTCTGCAAATCTCCCCTTTGCAGCACAGAAAAAAGGGACAACAGAAAAATCTGTTGTGCTTAAGGAGACTGCCAGCCCAGCTCTCCTGTGGCCATGCAAGAATATCTTCTCCACCCACATATGCTCCCTTTCCAGCAACTTACTGAGGATGGCAAAGTGGCTTGGGAAACTTTTTAGGTCCTCTAAAACTAAAATAAGACTGACAACTACTTCTGGAGAGCCAAAAGAAACAGGAAGAAGAAGAAAGTAGTAAATTGTTCAGACCACTTTGTCCAGACTGCCTTGTATTTTGTCTCTGTCAATGGTCAGTAAATTCTGCCTCCAAGGAAGTATCAAAAAATCTTCAATAACAGTTATGCCATAGTCCATTGTAGGAATTTTTCCTGATGTTCCACTAATGAATCAGGTTTTTGGCCCAGGACAGATGTTTACACTAGCAACAATCACCTTTGATGAAGGCCAACAGGTTTGATTTAAGATCAGGCTCAACATGGACTGCAACTACATGGACTGCAACTGAAAGAGCTTGTGTGTAATTACCTCTCTGGATCTGGACATTAGCTACACCAAAAGGTTTTTCCTGTTTTGAAACAGACAGCTTTTCCAACAAGTGTAATTCTTCTGAGAGTCTTGTTTTCTTTCCCTAATAAGTACTATTGTCTTTCTAAATGTCCCTATTATGATCTTATTGGCATTGTAAACATCCCATAATTTTTTTATTATTTTTCTCTTTTCCTTTTTCTTCTTACTATCTTTTTTTTTTTTTTTTTCTCATCCTTTGGCGGGGTTTTGGCAATTAACTCCTACAGCAATGGGTTTCACAGGTTAGTTTTGCATTGCGTGAGGAAGTTTTCCCATTTATGCAGCAAATTTTTGATATTGATCAGCCAGGAGCATTTTCTTTTAAACCACCTGTGTGCCTACGCTTTGTACCTTTCTCAGCAGCACTTTGTGCCACACATGGCCCTAGAACAGGCCCATGATCCCATGACATTCAGCAGGTACGAAGAGATACAAAAGAGGAGACAGGATATCTTTTACCGTTAAACCAAAGGATCATAGAATCAGTAAGATTAGAAAAGACCTCCAAGACAAGTTCAACGATTAACCTAATAGTGCCAGGTCCACCACTAAACCATGTCCCCAGGTGCCACATCTGCACATTTTTTGAACACTTCCAGGGATGATGATTCCACCACTTCCCTGGGCAAGGTTCCAATGCTTGACAACCCTTTCAGTGAAGCAATTTGTTTTAATATCCAATCTAAACCTCCCGTGGCACAACTTGAGGCCATTTCTTCTCATCTAATCCTTGTTACCTGGAAGAGGAGGCCAACTCTCACTTGGCTACAAACTATTTCAGACGGTTATACAGAGTGAGAAGGTCCCCCCTGAGCCTCCTTTTCTCCAGGCTGAGCCCCCTCAGCTGTTCCTCATCAGACTTGTGCTCCAGACCCTTCACCAGCTCCGTTGTCCTTCCCTGGACACATTCCAACATCTCAGGATGAGGCAACCAGGAACATTTCTAGAAACAAATCTTGATGCTCCAGATATTTCAGGTTTATTTTTCTTTGCTGGTTTGAGATTAGTTTAATTTCTTTACATACATTCTCTGAAGGCTTCAAAGCAGATTCAGATGTTAATTAACCAAAGATAGTTATATTTTCCTGCTGGCTTTTTTTTTCCAGGAAAAATATGAGACACACCATGCAATCTTATGGTTTTAGTAGCCAGTGAGTCAAGTCTGGAAATTCGGTCCACATGAGTCAAGGAGATTTCAGGTTCCTACAGGGAGTCCAGCAAAGACAATGTCCAGCCAGCAGTGGACAGGCCTCTTTTGCAGACACCATAAGACTTTTCTTGGCTGGTTCACAAAACAAACTACACCCAGTCTGGGTTACCTTGAACCTCTTCCATGCTGTACTTTTGGATGGTTTGTCTCTCTCAAAGCCTTGTCACAGCTGTGTTCCCCATTGAAACACAAGAATTATGTATTTTCCTGGGTATTTACCATCCAACTTCCCCAGCACAAGGCTTCTGCAAAGCCTTAGGATCTACATAGCAGAGTAGTGGTCTAGTAGTCCTTATCTTGTACCATCTTTCACGCTGCGGAAACTCACTACTTAAATAAAAGAGACAGCGGAAAAGAGTGCAGAAAGTCCCCTGTCCTATCAGAGCAGAACCAAGGTTGTTGGTTCTCCTTAGTGAGAACCAACTTTTAGGTGAAACAAAGGCTGAGTAGGAGGCCATGATGAGACACACCACAAAAGAGTGTCTCTGCAAGATGAGCTTGGCTGTTGCTCTGCCTAAGAGTTTGCAGGACAAAACCTGCTTGTCAAGCTAATAGTGGACACCTTGACTGTACAATAAAGAACCCCTCAGTGATTTGAGGACGACAGGGGAATGATCTTGCCATAAGTATGCAACAAAAGTAGGAACTAACTTATGTAATTGATTAAATTTTCATATATTTCCAAGTATGTTTCATCCCCAGAGGCATGGTCCCATTTTTAGGAAAATAATCTTGTAACAAAAATCCCCTGAAACTGCACAGCCTGAGGTGATTTTTATCATCTTCATACACCAAGGAACCACAGACACCATATCTTTTCTGCAGAGTTAATCTGGGTGGGAGACAGCCATATCTGAACACCTCAGTTATGCCAGTCTGGACATGAGCTATTTCCCTGAATGACCCTACTGCTCCTTTGCTGTTTGTGAACTTTCTTGAGTTTGTGACCTTTCCTGTAGTTTCACACTGGAGGAGGAATATCTCATAGTTTTTTGTGTTTAGATATCCTGGGATGCTTTCTCAATCTCTTGTGTCAGATGTGGAAGAACTTGTTTACTCTAAAGAAAGGCTTTCAGGAAAGCCCTGGAATATTCAACTCTCTTGTGATCAAATCTGACTCCTTACTGCAAAAACGTCGAGTGCCAGCCCATGGCCAGATAGGACCCAGGCTGCTTTTCCCCTCCTCAGAGCTCCTGGCCTGAACTGAAACCACTTCCCAAGCCTGAGAGAAGTTTTAAATGCCCATGGAGTCAATGTCTTGGAGATGTACCTTTTATCCTCATTCACTGCAACTGTGCGATATGCCCATGCAATTGTGGCAGGCATCATGGAAATGCTGTCTTCACAAAGACATTTTGTCTCCAATAACATTTTCATTTTACACCCAAGTCTAGCCGGAGGTGAATTCTTTTGTTTATTGAAGAGCCACAGCTCCTTTGGAACAAAATGTTCTCCTGTAAGCCGGGTGAGACGCTGGTTTTATTGAAGAACAGTCCTGCAGACCAAGACAATGCTGTACTTCACTACCCCTTTTGAATTACCACTCTGTCATTTCCCAGAGGAGCATGATCGGCCGACCACTAAACTCTGCTTTAAGATCTTATGCCCGATCTAAATGAGACAGAATGAAGCCCTGGAGAGATTTCAACCCTTGCTTTGTTGAAACAACATTGCTTTGTTTGGAATGTATTTGCCTTTGTACTGGGGAACGAAAATGTAACCCAGTGCCCAGTTTTGAAATACATAAATACAACACTTCTGGTAATGTAGCGTATATAAAGAGATCCATAGCATATGCTTTTTCTTATGCATTCTTTTTCTTGGAGATCTTCAACCAGTTTTGAAACCATCAAATCCTGAGCTCTGTAACATCTCAGTGGAGGAGGAACATATCATTTCTGTGTTCCAGGCTAGCATGGTGACCCAGTTAGGAAATCTGTAGCAGACATAAAATGAAATCCAGACCTGTGCTTGCAACAATGAACTCAGCCTTCCACTGTATCCAGTTGGATTACACAAGCCAGGAGCCACCCAAAAGTTCATGACACTCACTCACAGTTCCAGTCAGTGGGCACCACCATTTGGCTCCCAGGTCTTTCCTGAGCTTTACTTTACCACCCTTAGATTATGAACTGAATAGGTTTAGAGTTATGATCCATGTCATCCAACCCAGGATGAATCCTGAGCTGGAAACAGCAGGACAACTGAGACAGTTGGACTTTTTTCTACACCTTCTCATGAATTCACTGTTACTTCAGTGCATCTTGGGGCAGAAATTTCATGAACCCAGGTCCTTGCTGTACCATTAACTGGTGTATGAAACCACATCATCAGCAGCTGTGGAACAGCAGTCAGAGAATTTGAGGGGTGTTGCATGTGATAAGAACAGAAGAACTGCACTAGGAGGTTCCAAGTTCCTCATGCCTCCACCTACCCACCCTTCCCACCATGTGTCCTCCTGAATAACTAAATGGAGGAGGCATTTGCCCACTCTGAGAGCAAACGAACACATCAGTCCTGCCCAAAGAGAGGTGCTCTGTCTCTCTGTCTGAGTCCACATCCTTTGATCACCATGGGCACCAACTCCTGTCTGATGTTTTGGGCAGGGTGGGCTTGTTCGCTTGCTGGGTGGAGGAAAACACCTTGTCAGGACAGGAAGGAGTGATTCAGCCTTCCTCGCTCTGAGTCAATATTTACCCAGCGGCTCTGGGTTTGGGGGAGGGATGGTCTCCCTCCAGGGTCACATTCCCCCCCTCTTGAGTGAGGTGGCTGGAGCCACCAGTCTAAGAGGATGCTAGCAACCTTCTTCTGGGAGCACAGCCGCTTTTTCTAGGCTGCATTTGGATGCAAACTGGCATGCTGTGGCTATGTCTCCTTTTCTTGTTTTTTTCCTAATTGTAGTCTGAAGCTTTCCTTAATGGGACAGAGAAGTCTTTGAGACTGGAAATGTGCTCTTCTCTTTGTTTCTGGTAAGACATAACACTGTCCTCATGGGACCACACTCCAACAGGGATATTTTAGTTCTGCCTGGCTCCACTTCTTGCTGGCCCGCGGTCTGATTGCTGTTTGTCACTGGGTCTACAAGCGCTGGGGAACAGAGACTGCCCTCACTGCAGCTGCTCTAGTAGGCTGGAGCCATGAATTTGGCTGGGCTTCCCAAGCATTTCCACGAGGCAAATAGTAACACTAATTTCAGATGGACACTGTATTCCTTGCTTACATTCCTAAGGGGCCGTGTTGTGCTGCTTTTGCCTTTTCTCCATGCATTGCTAGATTTCACCCCGGGGGTTGTTGCATCCTGCTGGTGAACAATTATATTCCTCTGTTTGAGACACTGAAGATGAAAGAGCAGTTTAAGATCCCTTTTGATAGATGGAGGTACCCTTCTGCCCGGTCCCTGATATGATTTTGTGAAGATGTTGAGTATGTCCCATCCTGCAAACCTTGGTCTCTTTTATACTTGAGTAAAACAGGAATAATTCCATTGGCACCAGTGTCATTTACACCAGTGTAATCATGGGAGAAGGAGAAGAAATAGGCCTGCAGGGATTTTTTGTTTCTTTTGGGGGGAACCATGCTGACTGTAAAACCACAGCAAAATTATTTTTAAATGAGAAAAAATTCTTTAAGACAGATCTGCCTCTTAAAAAGAGAGACAAATGGCATGAAATGCTGCAGTTCAGAGAGTCCTGTGGTGTTTGGGAAATGGGGCAGTTTGCTGTAAAGGGAGGAGTAAACAGCCAAACCAGGAGAGCTGCAAAAAGAGAAAGACCCAGAAAATGAAGCTGCTTATGAATTACATTATCAAAATTTCTCAGAGCACAAGAGATGAGATTGTAGATGTGAGTTTATTCTCAGCACATGCGTGGAAAAATGTAAACCTCAGTAAGAACCACTGAGTAAACCTGAGAAAAGAAAATGACTATGCCTGGAAATGTTTAGAGAATGGTGTTTGTCAATTAATGAACTGAGAGGCCACTGTTTGCAGCTCAGTACACAGCAAAGGCGTGCACAAACTAAGCCCAAAGAAGGAGATTTTTTTCTTTTTCTTTCATAAGAGGAATGCAGGGACATTTTGCTCTGTGCTTCATCTGCAAGTCATTCTTTTCTTTCATAAAACCTGGTGATTATTGAGAAGGGAAAGTTTGCTCCAAGTGGCTGGGCAAGGGGTCACGATTACTCACACCACCAGGTTCCCACTTGCCTTCAGGTTTGTTGGTTTTGATGACAAGCCTTTACCACTCAGTTTCTCAGTTGTGTCAGCAGCTTCCCCAACAGCCCAGCGATGCTTTTTGTGTTAGGCTGTGCAGACAGGAGAGCGGCTGCAGCCAAAAAGCACACATTGACTTCGTACTCCCTACTGTAAGAAGCCTCAGAGTGTGACTAAGTTTAGATCCAGCTTCATGGCTTGGACTTGTCTCGAATAGAAATACACAGATATCTCCAACAACATATTTAAATTGGAAGAGGAAGTTTTCTAAGGACACAATATGTGTACCTTGTCAGGGAACAGCTCTTCTCCAGCCCAAGAAGCTTCTCTCTAGCCTGAGAGAAACATCTTATGTACAGAACTGCCTTAAAAAGGGAAGGGAGGGGGATTCTGGCAGCATTGGGAATCTTCAGCATGCTGAAAGGAAGAAATACCAAAGGGTCTGCTGCCTTGTGAAAGGAGGGCTGCTTGATTAACTTTATGGAAAGAAACTGAGCTGAAAAAGACAGCATTTTGTCTTTAACACAGACTGAAAGCTGGGAGGGCAGCCAACTGGGTAGTCTGAGCTAGCCCAGGACTACCTGGAGACCAAGATCAGAAGGAGACTGGATGCCACCAGGAATGCGAGGAGAGACAAGCTGGTGAAGGCGGGATGGGAAGGAGCCAAGGTGCAGTTGCTGAAGTTCATAAGTGACTCAACAAGGAAACAAACTCATGTAGGATCCTGACTTACAAGGGAAAGCATTGAGTCTTGCAAGGAAAAAAAAAAACAAACCAACACAAATCCACTGTGTGTCCATCTATACATCTGTTCCATAGGCTTGATTGGATCATCACAGAGAAAAGAAGCCCATTTCAAGACAGCATTTCTGCTCAAACTTTCTGAGCCTTGGGAATGTGGTTACACCGTTGGAAATTATTAGAAAAATCCCAAATCATCCCTGCATGGCTCATGCTACGGCTAATGCTCTCACTGTACAGCAGGAGAGGCTTGGACTGAATTACACAGTCCAACACACTCTGTACAACACCAGACAGAGGTACTGAACTTGGCCAGTCCTTATGACATTATAATTAGAGACAGGGCTTCAGTCAGCATCTAAATGTGGAGCAGTGCTGTGAGTCAGCAGAGATGTGCCCACCAACATTGTCATTATCCTGAATTTTGTCATTTAGAACAAAATCCAAGAACTGCAATCTTCAGAGTGTTCACGATTTGGTGGAGTGAATACCCTGAATTTGGTATTAATCTCTGCTCTCCAAGGCCCAAAGTCAGTAAATTGTCAAAAACAGAGTTGGGAGACACGGAATTTTGGGAGTTGCACCTGTAAAAAAGCTGCCTGAAGTAGAGCGTCCAGAATAGAAAGAGACCTTAACTTTTAGAACACCTGAAATCAGCACATGACCCCAACTGAAGCATCCCTGACTTGACCTGAATGAAAAATAATTCAAGGTCCATGTCTATCTCTGACTAGAATGGCTCTGATCAGAGAAGGAAAGTTAATGTGTCACAGGAAAAAAACCAAACAGCAAACAAAAATCTCAAACAGGAAACTGATTAAAGTAATTTAAAAATACATGACTGCACCATGACAGATGCCAAAGAAACAGAGCATTACGGGGTAAGATCTGCCAATCCTATTGAGCACATCATGTATTACAGCTCCCTTTGTCAAGTTGCTGGAGTATTCCCTGAACAGCAGCATGAGTCAAAAGTGAGTTTTGAATTGTCATCTGAAACGTCCTGCTTCAAACTTCCCAGCTTCTTACTCCAGGTCTAGCAAATCTTTGGATTTGATCCTTCTCAGTGCAAGCAGGTGCATCAGTATTTGGTCCTTGCACTTCTTTATCCTGAATTTTGCCTCCTCCTTTGAACCCTCAACTCCAACTCTTTTGTGGACAAGTTTGCAAGCACAGTTTTACTAACTTTTGCTGATATAGCATCTGCACAAGAGACAAGGGGACCTTGCATTCCCTCTTTTCTTTTCACTGTTAAATTAGATTAATTTAGCAAACTTGCAAGTCAATTTAAATGCTTAGTAAAATCTATGAAAAGATAGATTTTTATCCACTGTACAGTAGGAGTGGGATCAGCTCTTGAAGTAACAAGTTTTAAGAAAATCCTGAGAGATATGTTGATCAAAGGCGGACCCAAACAATTATCTTAGCGCCAGTAACCTGAAGCAGTGGTGTTCAAGGTTTTGGGGACTAGTTTCTCCCCTTCCTAATGCTGTTGATATTCCTTACAATTCTACCATGATCTGCTGATTGATAAATAGCTCCAAGGCCATACTTAGCTGTCAATTACACTTACAAGTTCAAAAACTGTGCTATAAAATCAGAGAGGTCAAATTCAGTCAAGAGTCAATGAGACTGAGAATTTGGCCTCAAGAAGCAAAAGAAGCAAAACATTTCCCTGACTCGTAGAACACACCACATTGCCCAGGATTCATTCTCCCTGAATAAGGAATGTGTGTTCTCATGAATTTGAAGATGAATTCAGTTACATCTTTCTGATGACATGGAAATACAGAAAGATCATTTTTCTATGGTGTTTCACCCATATTTTCTATAGATTAAAAAAAATCCTAAAATCTTCTGCTGACAGTCTTCTCTGTTGTAACAGAATCTCCTGCCCAGCTGGAGTAGACTTAACTATGATACATCATAGAATTATAGAATTATAGAAGAGTTTGTGTTGAATTTGACCTTTTGAAGGTCATCTGATCCAATCCCCCTGCAATGAGCAGGGACATCTTCACTAGATGGGGCTGCTCAGGGCCCTGCCCATCCTGACCTTGAATGCTTCAGGGATGGGATGATGTTCATGTTATTTCACAGAAGAAATAGGATGTGGTATCCATTTCTTCTGGAAGAAATAGTGAGGCTGACAGGTGGAAAGTCTTGAGCTGTTGTACACTTCAGTGGTTAAAAGGCAGATAAAAAGAGAGTCAGGAACTCTGATTTTAATTCCTGGCTGTCTAGTTGATTTGGTTGGATGGTCTTGGATATCTCCATTGAAGCCAATGTCCTCAAGCCACAAAGAGCTTTGTCTGAGTGAGAATGGGGATTTGCTTCATAATTTCTCTGTCTTTCAAATTCTTCCTCACAAATACAGTAAGGATAATTCTTCCCTCCCACTGATATGGCAATTCTTAACTCCATGTTTGCAAAACTCATTACAAGTTTTGGATGAAAGGTGTTAGAAGGGTGCAAAACAGATTTGTCACCTTTTTTCTATAGAGGGCTTTTGAGGTTTCCTGTGATTGTCCATATTTTTGAAGATTAGTCAGCTTTTCTACAGGATTATGCAAAGTGAAAGCCTGCAGCAGTAGGAGGTTGGGATTAGTGACCTAGAAGGTCCTTCCAGTCCTGTGGAGGATTTTCGAAGCTGTACCAAAGATGTTAAAGCCTACTTGTGTGGTCTGAACTTAACACCTTCAACACACAAGCCCCAAGGAAATTTTTTATTGCATCTTTTTAGCAGGGTGGAAGCAGGGCTAGGACTGGGACTCTGTGAGGGTGTGTTGGTTTTGCTCAGTCTGGTTTTTGGTAGCAGGGGGACCACAAAGATGGCTCCTGTGAGAAGCTGCTGGAAGCTTCCAGCATGTCCAGCAGAGCCAATCCGTGATGGCTCTGAAGACGGACATGCAGCTGGTCAAGCCTGGGCCAATTAGAGATGTTTGTTACACCTCTGTGATAACATATTTAAGAAGAAATCAAAACACTGGGCACACGCAATTGTTTTCCTCTAGCCAGAGAAGAAGGTGAGAACATGTGAGGGAAACAAAATAGAGACACCAAGGTCAGTGAAGAAAGAGGGAGAGGAGGTGCTTCAGAGCCGAATTTCCTCTGCAGGCTGTGGTGAGGACCATGGTGGAGCAACTGTGCCCCTGCAGCCCATGGGGATCCACAGGGATGCAGAGATCCACTCACAACCCATGGGGAGGTGCCCACGCTGGAGCAGGTGGATGCCTGGAGGAGGCTGTGATCCTATGGGAGTCCCAGTGGAGAGAGAGGGCCCCTGCTTCCAGGCTGGAAGAGCCCGTCCTTGGAGGGCTGCACCTCGTGGACAAGGGATCCCACACTGCGGCTGTTTGGGAGGAATGCCTGCCCATAGGGGAGCTCACGTTGGAGCAGTTTTGGGAGGATTGCTGCTTGTGAGAGTGAACCCACACTGCAGAATTTCACAAAGAGCTGTCTCCCATGGGAGGGACCCCACGGCACAGCAGGAGAAGGACTCCTGTCCCTGAGTGGTGGAACAAGATCTCAATGATGAACTAACCAAAACCCCCCACACCCTGTTTGCTGTGCTGTTGGTGGGAAGGAGAGAGGGGCTGGAGGGAAGAACGGTGTTTTAAGGGCTTATTTTACTTCTCATTATCCTCCTCTGATTCTGTTAGTAATTAATTCACTTCATAACTCTTAAGTTGAGCCTGCTTTGCCCTCGAAGCGTTTCCTCCCAGTCCTTATCTCAACTCATGACCCCTTCATTTTTTTTTTTTTTATCCCCTCTCCTCTGCCCAGCTGTGATAGGGGAGAGCAAAAGAGCAGCTGTCACTTGGGTGGATGCCTGGCGTTTGGCATGGCAGAGGGTGAGAGAACCATGGCAGAGGGCAAAAGAAAACACCTGCCACAACAATGATGGAGAGCACCTTAAAAGCTCACTGGTAGCTCAGGAAATGGGAGGGGTCAAGAAACACCTAAAGAGACACAAACAACCTCATCTCTCTGGCCCTGACATGCCACCTCAAGAAACACCACTTGTGTTACCCCTGCCCAGGCAATCCTGGACCTCCGTTCTGAAACCCACCAGCAGCTGGCAGCAGCTGTGACTGTGGTTTTGTGGTGCACACACCTGTCCATGTGAAACTAATCTGGCACCACCGAGCTCATTTTCTTGTGGCAATTTACCAGCTTACCATATGGTAATAATTTTTGACAGTCATGGTGTTGGGCTGGAATAAAGTCAGTGATCCAGTGATGGAAAGTGCTTTGGTCATGCTCTTAGCCAAGACTGTATTTTACTTCACTGGAAGGTAGGCAGTGGTGTTGCTTTCCCGTGTTGGGGCAGGTATGTGTTAGAGGTTAACTCAGATAGTCTCAACACCCCACACCTCTAAACCTTTCTGAGGAAACCAACAGTTTCTGCCGTTCAAATGCGCTTTGCCAGCCAAAATGTCAACCGCATGCCATCTCCAAGGCGGCCACAGTTCAGTGGTTGCACATCACAGCCACTGGTCCATATTTATAAAGTGCTTTGATATCCCAGATGAAAGGACAGTATATAAATGCCCCATTCATTTAGGTGACATAGAGTAGTGGCAAACAGAAAAATCGTTACCCACAGGTTTAGAAAGGCGTATTCCTGTTTATTAATTGAAGACCACATAAAGAATGCTTGGTTAAAGTGTTCCTCTTGGAGTGGACATTTCAGTGCTGGTCCAGCGAATGAAAATAATCTGCATGGGCAAATGGCATAAACATCAAGTTTGCACAACTCAAAACAAAATTCTCCTTAAAAATGCAGAGAAAGTCTTTTTGTATGGAACTATCCTAGTGTCTACAGACCAATGGGGAATGAGACAATCAGTCCTTTGCCAGGTCAGGACTACAGTGAAATTATTATCCTAGTGAAAAATAGTCTAAATTAGAAAAGGAATAATCACTACAATGTGAGCATCAGCTGTTCTGCAGCTTAGTACGTTTCAAATTAAACTACCTCTGGGTTCACTGTAAAACCAGTTGCCTCTCTTTCATGCATGTAACACAGTCTTTGGATTTCTAGACCTGTAGTCTTCACTTCTTTCTTTGTGTGTCTTTGAGATACCTGACCCCATTGCTTCATTTGGAGAGTTATGTTAAATAAAACCTTTTCTGCCTGTCATGCCAGTATTCAAGTGCTGAGCAGATACCCATTCACAGTCCCTGGGAGCATGCAGAGTCTTTCATATATCATAACCATAAAAATAAATAAATTACAAAGCAGAAAGAAGATAAGGCACAGGTTTAGGCTGCCTTTTGAAGATTTATTAAAACAAACTGATATTTCTTATAATGTGCATGTAACCAGAATATATAATTGACAATGATAATCATTAACAGGTATTAATGTTATTTCAGAACAGAGGATGGAACGAGACAGACTAAACCTCCATGCATGCAGTAGAGGAAATCCAAACTGTGATAATTAAATGCAAATAAAGCCTGGGGGCAAAAATTCCTGGTCTCTCTAAGATAAGAGAAATGTATTTCTACCATCTATAGTTCATTTATTTCTCTTGAAGACTCTAATTTGTTTTTAAGCTAATAGATCAAACATTCTTGTCACAGTTCGTACAACTGTCTCAAATATGTGAGAAGTACCCGCCAGGCGAGGACCACCAGCAATTTTTATGATTTCTTTACACTACAAATATTTGGCAGAACTGAAATCACCCAATAAAATAAACCTGCGGATTCATCTGCAGTTTTAGACTCTCTCCAAGTATTTTTTGGACTCCTTCCCAAAATAACTGATGCTCATGATATTCCAATATCAAATGAAAATATGTTCTAATTTTCATGTCTCACTACCACCATCTGTTATTAAAGAGAAAGTTGTCTTTTTCCTAGTGGGCCAAGTGGTTTGGAGACACCCATGTGGCCATAAGCAGAGCTCTCATCCAGCAGCTCTTCTGGTCCTTCCCATTGTTGGGTCGGTGGGATTTGGACAAAAGAAAGGGCAGAACCATGGAGCACCGTTGGTGGAATATAAATTCGTCCAGTACCAGCATCATCTGCCAGCTGGTTCCCAAGGAGCAGCATATCTTGGAGGCAGAGGAAGATTGAATTTGACAGTGGGCAAGAATGGCATAAGGGAAAGGGTCAGGATCCTCTTGGGGAAAGTCTTTGGCAAAAAGGACTAGATAAAAAATACCATGTTTGAAAGGTCTGCTCAGCTGGACTGATATTACAGAGGTCTTCAGTGAAAGCCACTCAGCAGTACACAAAGGCTGCAGCCACTTCTGTGAGAACACTTCAGTAAGTCTGTCACCGAGCTTTGTAGACATTCAGTGCTTCTCAGTATTACATCCATGCTTCAAATATAAAAGCAAAGACTTTCTCCTCCAAAGATGAACCAAGTTATAAACCACCCCAACCTTCTGCCTCTACTGCTGCGTTTGACAACCAAACTACATCATTGCTTATTCACCCCACCAAGGCATCCCTGAGAGCTGTTCCTAAATAGCTGACACTGCTCTTCCCCATTCCTGCAGATATTTTTCTTTCCAGACATCTTGAGCTGTAGTTTTAGCAAGTGCTACTTGCCGTGTGTCTTGTAAATCCTACAAACTGCTATAAAATCACACAGTGTCAATTTTACGTGTTTTCCAACAGAAAGGACCATGTTTTTTGTTTCTACCAGTCTCTTAGCTGTACAGTGCCTTGTAAGTATTAATTTTTAGGGTCATCACCCACTCTGATTTTTGTAAAGCTCTCTAATTTTACAAGGTTTGTCTCACACCATGCTAGACTAGCTGGCAGCTGGCTAATATTGACTAGGTGGTGGAAGACAAACCTCTTTATGAGTGTAATGCTGAATTCAAACACTGCTGTTTCTGTAGATTGAAATAGACTTTTAGATATAGCGGTGTAGCAAGTAAAACCACTCAGAAATTTCCATTTTATTTGTTTCTTTTTAAATATCAAGTTTGTTTTTTACAAAGACAGTGTTGCCCCCAAGAAAAGCTTGATTTTCCTGAATTGTTTCCATTTTCCCTCAGGAAAGCTGAAGCAAAGCATTTAACTCAGGGTCAACGTGATCTGAAAATTGTTCAGGTCAGGTCTAAACAAATTAAAGCAGTTGTAGGTCAAGTCAGCCTGACATGGATCAGCTTTAGCTGGAGTTACACATACATGTTGGGATCTGCATATCTGTTATGAAGCAATGGAGGTTCTCTCCAACAAGGAATCCCAGCCAGCAGGAAGACAACAGGAAGAAAACAACTTCACAAGGTGAATGGAGAAAAACTGCAAATATAACTGAGTGTTGAAACAGCCCAAACCCCCAAAATATTTCAAAATACTTCCCACATTCACAATAAAAGATTTTTCTACAAGTATCTCATTGTACTGGAAGTTCCCAGCAGTTCAGCTTGGGACCCAAATCCAAGATGAAAATGAATATTTAAAGGCAGGACACAAATCTAGATCGTTGTAGGGACATGTCTGCTCAGAGACATAAAACTATTTTGTTAACTGGCAGGGAATACAGGATCATGGTGGGATTTGCTGCGTTTCATAATTCCATAGGCATTATATGATATCATACACTATCATTCCCATTCCACAGATAGAAAACTGGAACTGTGTGAGCACTGCTACATGATCAATGCAGAAAACAGTGCGAGGACATTGACATTCTCTAGCTATTAAAACTAAAAACCAATCAAGAGAAACCTCCTTTTGAGGTAATCTGTCTTCCAAGGCAAGGCAACAAAGGCACTACATGAATCTACAGAGTGGAAAATGTAAAAAAAAAAAAATGGAAAGTCATGGTTCGTCACAAAATGTGTGGTCAGTCTATGGGGCTTGTGCAGTGAGACGCTGTACAAGAGAAAGGTTTGCATGAGGTCAAAAAGTAATCAGCTATTGGCAGCTTGTGTAGACAGGGGATAAAGAAGAGGGAAGACAATTTTTAAAACCAGGGTGTCCTTCATGATCCTCTTTGGCTGAACATGGATCCCTTCAGAGTGGGGAAGGCTGTCTGAGAATCCCATCTCTCAAGATCTGCCTAGACTCACCATGCCTGTGCTGTTCTTGACCCAGGCCACTGGCAGACCACTGAGCCGTTCTTATTCTCCATCTGTGACACATTTCAGCTGCTACTCTTGAGCTTTCATTACAGGTCTGTGGGTGGCTGTAGGGAGCTGGGAGATGGGATATGTTGTGGCCTGGGCAGCAAATGTTCTGCAGACACCTCTGAACTTACCACCAGCATACATTTGCCTGTGATACGGAGGACTGGAAGTGATGACCAAAACACTCTCTTCTAAATTTGTATTTCTACTCTCATGACCCCACAAATACAGTATCATTCACAGAGGTCCACACCAGGACTGTACTTGTTGAAAAAGAGCCCTTCTCAGACCTGGCTAAATGCTGTTGGACCTACTTCTTAGGGGATGTTGTTTTTCAGGAAAAAAATCTCACTGTTTTCGGGAAAGAAATTTTTCAGGAAAAAATTCCCTCATCCACTGTCTATACAAGCTGTCTGTGTTTTCCTCCCCATGTGACTCAAATAATATGTAACAGAAGTTTGACTCTACTGTATGCAAAAGCAAATGGCTTATGATAGAGGCAAAACTCAGCCACGAAGGGACAGTGTAGAAACACATGAAGAGCTGAGGAAAGCTGAAGAAGTACAGAAAGGCTCAACATCAGCTGAGTCTCCTGCAGGTCCAGCACAAAGCAAGCATTTCAAAACAACATCCCATACTCTACTGGTTTTTGAGGAACATCATTTATTTCAGGGCCAGCACCAGGACAGACTACTCTTCGTGACACAGACATCACAGGTGGAGATGTACCCACCAAGTGCCCACCTGGACCAGCTGAAGACAGATTATCAGAATTGACAAAATCTGGTAAATGGGAGTTGTGTTAAGTCTCATATCCTCGACATGGCTCCAGTAACCCACTCACCATTGGGTTAAGCTCCTATTGAACACGAGCAGAGCTCCTTACATGTTGTGCAACACAATGGAAAATTGAGACCATACCATAGATGAGGACATAGGAGTTACGTGGTTTGCCTGAGGCCACACAGTGAGTCAGCGGCTAAATTATAAACTTGGGAGTCCCTGGCTCCAAGTCACTTATTCAATCTATGCTGCCTCTGAGGCGTATTACATTGAGGGTATTGTATGGAAATGACATTAACTTTAAAGAGCAGTGTACAGTAGAAACAAGCAAAATAAGTGGGCTTTATTGTGGGCTGATTAGAAAAAAAAAGTTTGAAAAAAAGTGACACGAGCAGTTTTGCAAGCATACAGTGTAAATTAATTTTGCACAATCTGATTTCGAAACCACCCTCCTGGATTAAAAACCTAAACACCAAGTTTCATCCCATAATGGACCCATCTTTTCCCCTCTTCTTTTTTTTTTTTTTTTTTCCCTTTTTCTGGCAATTCTGTTAACCCCTGAAAGTAGTGGTTTAATATGGAAATGCTGACAGCTTCTTAAAGCAGAGCATCACATTTGCAACACTGTAATTATGCCTACTTCAAAATGCTCCAAAGAAAACAAGATTTTCCTGTTCAAACAAATCCTGAATGGCTTTAGCCCCAGAATTAAATCATTCAGACCAAAAAGGACCATGTTAAGCATGCTGAACCAGGGCTGTACCAAGGAGATGTGGAAAGAGATAAATGCAAACTGATTTTACAGTATTTATGTAATTAGATCCACATCTCTGCTTTTCTCTATTGAATGAGTAAAGACCAGATTAACCTTATTATTATGATGTTTATTTGATTGACTTAGGAATTCCATCTGGATAAAAGAGAGCCTAGATGTCTTTCTCCATGCATGCCCAGCGTGAGGCCAATCAACATGCCTCTCTAAGTAACAAATTTGGTTTATATCATCTATCAGCAAGATACTGTAGTATTGGATATAGCTTTAGTTCAATGGATGAATGATTCTTAAAGACCACGCAGCTTGGAGATTTCCATCCTGCATTTTTATGTCCCCACAGAAAATTGCTTGTCAGATTTTCCATTCCTGTGAAGAGGGTGGTAAGGAAATGTGTGGTGCAGAATGCATGCATGGCACATTTAAATGAGGATGCAATCAATAGCTCAGCACTGCCTTTTTGGTGGAGGATGTTTGATTGTTTTGCAGGACTTCCTTGCATCCCTTCTCTGCCCTGTAGAGCAAAGGCAAAGATGTGGGTAGGTACAGAATTCCTGTGCCATCGGTGAGAGAGCAAGAGAAAAGGGAAAGATTTCCTCCACTGCTCATAACTTTGGTTGTTAGGACTGCTTCATGCAAATTTTACTTCCTAACGATATCTCCACTTAGCATAAGTAATGCTAGACCAAAAATCCGGAGGAATTTGGTGTCAGTCTCATTGCATTTGTATGGAGAAAAACAATGTTTTGAGTTAACAGAAGTCCCTGCTGATAGATTCTCACTTCCTTTGAAAAGCTATCCCATCAATAAATTAAAACCACTCTCAGGAGCCTTCTCGTGGTAGGAACCCTCACTTTCCAGACAAGAGGATAACATAGCAAGCTGAGGCTGGGACAGGTTGGATTTATTTTCCAGCATTACGTAACCAAGACAGACCCACACAGTCAATCTTTACCATCTCCAGCCAGCAAAACAAAAATATTAATTTATTTTCCATTTTGTATCAGTCTTGTTTACTCAGGTTGCCATCATTTCTGGGCAGAGTCTTCTTTCAACTTCATGCAGGTACCAACATCCAGTTCAGACTGCTCAATGCAACTCAGGGGTGAGCAACCAATCCAAAGAGATCACAGAATCATGGAAGCACAGGATGGGTTGGGTTGGAAGGGACCGCAGTGAGTCATCTGGTCCCACCTCCCTGCTCAAGCAGGGTCATCCCAGAGCACATGGCACAGGACTGTGACCAGACAGTTCTGGAATATGCCCAGTGAGGGAGACTTCATACCCTTCTGGTCAGTCTGGCCATTTGAATCTGACCAAGAACATTTCTGTCATCAAAGTGGCCATCTTGTAACTGTAAATAGACATCTTGCAAATGTTTCTGTTTTATCTGATTTCCCACTTCTCACTCTAATAGACACACAGGAATTTGCCATCAGGCTTCAATCTGACACAGTTGGGTTACAGAAGACTCTGCCTTGTTATCTCACTCATATCACACAGGCTTGCTCTTCCTCCCGTGTGTTATCACAACACACTCCAACTTGTGCTTTGCTTTTCTATTGGGAAAAGATTGTGCAACCTCCGACACTCACCCAGCAATCCTTCCCCCACAGGGAAGGAAGCCTCCAGCCAAACGAAAGCTTTGATATTAAGAGTGCAGTGATGTGTAAAGCCATAATAATGCACTTGGACAGCAGCTCTCCTTTAGGAAAACAACAAAACAAAACACTTCTAATTAAGGTATTGGCTCGGAGGAGGCAACGAGTCCAAAATGATTTTGACTCCATATGGAATTTATATGGAATGCAACATGCAATAAAACACCAGCGCACCCAGATGTGGGTGTTCCCCAGCTGTCTGTCTGCCCCCTTTGATGACAAGCTACAAAGATCCTTCCCGACACAGCCATCTCTGCAGGAAGCAAGAGGTGACTCCTCTGTGTTCTCATGTTGAATTGAGCAGTGGAAGGGAAACTTTAGAATAAGAAGGTTTAAGTTTACAGATAAAAGTCACACTCAGCTTTTATTTTCTGTGTGTTCACAACAGTGGGCTCTTGGACTTGATGGCCCTTGTGGGTCAGAATATTCTGTGATTCTGTGGTTCTTCATAAACCCAGCAATGGATTGCACAATACCAAGGGAAACTTTTGGTGAAGCACAGCCTGGGGCTCCCCAGGGTTTCTGCTTGGGGCTGTGGATTCAGATGTTATTTTCCCCTGCAGCTGTTGGGGGCAGTAGACAATCAATCCTCGGTTTCTGTAATCTGTATGACCTGGGTGTGGATCTCATACACTCTTGATGCCAAACAGATTTGCAAGCCACTTGGCATGTCTGGGAATATAGGGAAAATGTAAGACCTGCCTTGAGAAATGGCTGTTTTGGTGGTCCTTGAGTCTACTGGGCTCCTGATGAGGGCCAAATTTTGCTATCGTAAATTGCAGTATGATTTCGCATATGCCAATTGATTTTGGCTAGAATTTTCCCACTTTCAAGCCACGAGTATACTTATTTTAGATGTAGCTGAATTTCCAAACAAATTCCAGGAAATGAGTAGTTTAAGCCTGAGAGTCAGGAAAACAGATTTTCTTTGGACAGAGGCAGGAGGCAGATTACAGGCAGAAGCCAGCAAGACAAAATTTTGGAGGTTGTTTTTACACTAATGGTTACCAAATATCACGTTTCACCCAAACAATCCACTCTGCAGCCATAGGCACGCTGGGCATTGTTACTACCACAGCACACTGCTGAGGTGCATGTTGGGCTGCATGATGTGGGGATGCCACAGCACTACTTGGAACTAAATGATATTTAAGGTGCCTTCCAACCCAAACCATTCTGTGATTCTATGATGTGTGGCAGGAGTAAGAGACGGGTTTCAATCCATGCACCAGCCATTAATCATTTCACATTTTAGCACACTGTAGGATTCCCTTGTCTGCACTGATACCTGAAAATTTTTAAATCGTCCAGAAACCCAAAAACAGAACCTCCACCTTAGGTCCCAAAAATGAAGAGCCTTGTCTTCACCATGCAGCCTCAGTAATCATGGGGAGGGGAATCCTCATGGACAGCTCAACACAAAATCAGAAGGTATCAGAAAAAGCAACTTCTTGTTCCACTGCTGAAGGACACCAGGCAGCTGAATAAAAAAAATTTCCCTGGAAGAGTGGTTGGACATTGGAATAAGTTGTCCAGTGAGATGGTGGAGTCACTGTCTCTGGAATTTTTCAAGAGATGTCTGGATGTGACACTTGAAGGTGTGGCTTGGGGGGGATTATGGTGGTGCTGGGTTAACTGTTGGACTGGATGATCTCTAAGATCTCTTCCAACCTTGACGGTTTAGTGATTCTGTGATTCTGTTTGTGATGTTTCAGGTGCTGTGCCATACAGCCAGTGAGCTTAACACAATGAACAGTGGAGATCTGCAATGCAGCTGTAGCAGGCTCCAGTTCAGGTTTACAGTCAGTGGGAAAAAACATGAACATTTAGGGCACAACTCAACTTTCCTAAAAGAAATGGCTAAAATAACTCAGGTTTTGTGAAATTTTCATGAGTTTTAAGAAGCATGAAATCCATGTGCCTTGGCCTGACCTGAACTCACTTCTGTTCAAAAGCTCAGGGATGAGATATTTATTTTTATCTCTAGGCCACCCTTATTCTGAAAAGTGAGTGCTCTGTGGCATACTGGTCCCCAATAAGCCATACTGGGAACCTGCCAGAACAGCTCCAGCTGCCTTCTGGCCTGGGTTGGGACAGGGAAGTGGCTGGTGCACACCAGGGTCTTTCCCCATACGGGACTGCGCCGTGGTCAGGTAATTGTGGATGTCTGGTACAACAGGTGCCAGAATGCTCCTTTAATAAAATCATTGCTTTCATTAAGAATAAGAATAAGACTAAGAATAAGGAGGAATGCCCAGTAGCTAAAAGGCTAAGCCTTGATCCTGAAAATACATGCTCACATGCTCAATTATGTGCACTTAGCAGTCCTCCTGCAGTGCTCTGAGAACCTCGGAATGGGCGGCTCCAGTTCCCATGGGCTGTAGCAGGGACAGGACACTCCCGATCTCACCACGCAGGAAGTGGCTGGTGTTCCTGGGTGTACTGGGACCAGAACGCCTGCCAGCCTGTACCGCAGATACACCCTTTTTTCAGCAGCAAAAACGAGGTTCTGTGGGGGCAGATGCCCAAATCTGGATTTTATTAGTTTACGGGACATGGCTCAAGATTTTTGCATCCTGCAGCATCCCAGGTTCCATTGACCTGTGTGGTGCCATGAGGATCGGCTCTTTCTCTGGAGATTTAACAAGGATTAGTGGTTCCCATGTTGGAGCTATAAACACAGTCCTGCCAATCACTTCACCCTCCCTATTCATGCCAGGAGAATAATACAAAGTCCTGCTCACTTTCCTCTTAAATTTCACATTCTCATTTAGAATATTTTTCCTTTTTGAAAGATCATCCAGGGATAAGAGATAGGGGATTATTTTAGCAACTGAGCTCCAATATTGGACCATTTACATTGCTTGTTTCTCACTGGCCTTCTTGTTTACAACAGACTGAAATGGTTAATCCAAATTAGAAACATATTATATACCCAGGTGTTTCATACAGTGGCCATATTTTTTCCCCTGTAATTATTATGTTACTACAAACAGCACTGAAACGGGTGAAAATCTGTATCAGAGAACTTTGAGGAACAGAGGGATTTGACTGAAGGAAAACATGCTAACAAAGGTTTTCCTGTACAGGCAGTTGCCCTCTGACACTAACACAGCTCCTTGTAACTTTACATTTTTAGTGATGGGTTTGTGAGCAGAGCTAAGGAAAGCTCCAGCCTGGAGAAGTAATATTGTAGGGAAGCTCTCAGGGTGGTTTCTCTGTTCCACACTGGAGGTAGCTGCATTTCCACTCAGTGACTAAGTGGATGATACATATTCAGGGCTAGATGGGTTTATTTTTCACTCTTACAGTGACAGAGCAATTCCTCAGCCTGAAGTGGAGGTACCAGAGAGTAAAGGAGAGTAAGTGGCTCACAGTGGGTGGAGGACTTTTCTCTTGACTTAGTGAATATATATAATTATATATAGATATATATGCTGCAGCTTGGCCCCTCTGTTTCTCTGCCAAACAGGATATTTTCATAATTCTTCCTCAGAACTCAGGATGGTTGATGCGGGATGAGGGAGATTAATGAGGGTGAGAGCTCCTCATGAGTTAAATGTACCCATACTCTTATTCTCCCATCTTGCTTAATAATCATCATTTAAAAGAAAAACAAAATCTCCAAGATACTACAATGTCTGAGGGGTTTTTGTGTAAGTGGAGGATGTGAGTTCATGGATTCCATCTCTCCTTTTCCTTATGCCTCAGGTTGCTGGATGGTTGAGAGCAACCCAGATGGGCTCCAGCGCAAGAAGACAACCTTTCCACAAGGAACAACGTTGCTGGCCAGGTGTACAACCAGTTCTCCTGCTAATTAGGGCCCAAAGTAGAAATGATCATATATTTTCATTATAAAAAGCAGGAACTCCTGGCTTGTACCACTCTCAGCTCTGCACACTGCCAGAGAATTCCCCTGGAGAGGCGGCTCATAGCAGCCACAATTCTTTCACATACACAACTTATCTATCTTATAATCACTACCAAGGACAAGTTGCCACTTTAAATACTTTCATTCCCATTTTCAGAGCTGCCCGAGATGAAGGATTTCTCAGGCATGGCAGGCAGTGACCCCTGTGCTTGCACTGCACTTGGCATCTCAGCCAGTGCTCTTCCAGCAGCCCTTCCCCACGGGACTAAGCTCTCACCAGTGAGGGATGTTTGCTCTCGAGTGAGTACATGTGGGACAGATTCCCAGCTTGCTGCAACTCCCTTTATAATTCATCACACCCTAGAGGTCTGCACACATGTCAGCATCCTGCTGAATGGGTGACTGCAATGGCCACACGCATTTAAGACACTTCAGCACAAATCACTTTAGGAGAAGCCTTGATATTTAGTAATATTTTTGTTGCTTAGTTCCACCTGAGGGTTCCTACAGTATTTCTCAGTCCTCCTTTGGCAAATATCCACTTCCCCATGTTGCTGCCTATTGATTTCAATTTGTGCCAACTGACACAGATATTGCAAGTGTCAGAAATGGTACCTACAATTTAATTGCATTGAGTGAAAGGAATAGGAATGGTCCCACTGCATATTCATTATCTTGTTTGAATTTTTTACACAGAAAAAGTATTTGTCTCTTTACCTATCCATATAATTTTGTTGGAATTGTTCTCTTCCACATTTCTCTGCTCTTGATGTCAAAATTACCATCAGAGAAGCTTTGGTTTATCTTCCCAGCAGGGTGTAGAAGGGCTGAGGAGAGAGGACACAAAAGTGGCATGGACCAACACTGCTCCCTGAATATGAAGACTCAGGACTGGGTGGTCTGGAAGATGCCCTCCAGGTCTGTGTTTCTGTGAAGACCCAGCTATAAAGACATTTTTCTAATTGTGGGTTTTACTCACAGTAAGTAAGGGGTCAAAGTGCTGTAGAAAGTCAGACCTAAAAGAAGGGTCCAGACAAGGGCAAGATACCTTTGGATTTAGTCTGCAAACCAGAATTTCCTTTTTCCACCATTTCACAGTCTACAACCATTGCCTAGCCACTCTTAACCATCACTGCTCGTTCTTTTAAAACATTCAGATCTCTAACCCTCTTATTAAATATCTGTGTTTTGGATAATTCTTCTCAGAAGTTTTAGTTTGCCTTTTTCCAGACAGAATCTCATTCTGTTTCCTGCTCATATTTCTAACCCCTGGTTCCATTAGCGTTATTTCTCTGTCTTCACTCGGTTTACAGTTCTTTCCAGCGCAGTGTCATGTGCAGATCCAGTTAACGTACTTGGTTACACCTCCTTCCAGACCATTAATAAAAGTATTAAATAATGTTGCCGCTAGTATAAATCCATGAAGCACCCTGCTGTTCACCTCCATCATCCTCAGGACCACAGCCATCCATCATGAGCACCATTTATCACAGGCAAACACACTTTGCAAGCTAAAGCTGTTCTGTTTGAATTGCACTGCTAGCTCTGGGTGAGGAAAAAAGGGAAGAAATACCAAGTGTTAGTGGTGGAAGGAGGAGGAACAACGGCTGATGATGTTGTCCTTTATCAAGGAATCCAAATGGACCAATTGAGAGAAATGTGATCCCTCTCTGCATCCTGTCATGTCCTGTGGCAGAGGTTTACCTGATGCACTGCTCTGGCAGTGCCAGAGACCACATCCATGAGGGAGGAACTATATATTATCCCAAGAGTTGCTCCACCAGCCAGTGCACAACAGGAATAGCAGTTGTTGGCAGAGGGGAGATACTGTTTGTTCCCACAGAATTATTTCCAGTAAGAAATAATCCCCTATCCAGACATGGACTAAAACATGGAGAATTCAGAGCCCTTCTGCTTGCTGCTGGGATCTGTGACCAGCTGGTAAAGCTGAATATCAAAAAATCCTGGGCTTGAATGGGCAATTAACTGGGGACTTCTGCCATTTCTGGGCATCTACACTGAGAAGAAGGTTGGAAGGAAGGCAGGAGAGGTTCTCTCCATCCAGGCTTCCTCCTTAGGAAAGCAACGTATTCCCCATGTGCTTGTCTAGAGGTGTGGCATGTACAGGAACATAAGTGTTGCCATACCAAATTGAAGACCTGAGGTCCAACAGGCTCAAAATCCTGCCCAGAGAGTGGCCAGTATCATGTACCCCTGGGACAGGTGATGCTCTTGCAAAGCACATGGAGCTGGCACAACTCCTGGGAGCTGCCCCAGTCTTCCTTGTAGGGATTCAAGAGGCTTCAAAAAGCAGAGTACTTTAATCCCTGAAGCATGAGGTGTAGTAGTTTTTCAAACGGTTTGATACAGCTGTGAGAACCACGGATTCAGTGATTAAACCATAGAAATGTCCCAACCTCATGTGTAGGATAACAACCCCCCAGAGGTCCTGACAAAAGCAGTGAGAACAATGGGGGTTTAGCAAGTGAGAAAATCCCATCTGGTGACTAGACATGTAAACTGGGATGGCTGCTCTGGCCTGACCAGTTAGTTGACATCTTGACTCCTACAGATCGGTTTCTATTAGGAGAAACTTTTCTGTTTCTTGAGTATAATCCTATTTAGCTAAGAAATGGGCCCCAAAAATCCTGCTTCATTGAATGCAGTAGAAAACAAAGAAAGGAAAACATTTGTTTTGCTTTGAAATACCCCAACCTGCTCCTGTAGCAATTTCTGTGTCCCCAAGCCCGTTTTACTCAACAAATCATTTAACAAATGCAAGTGAAATAAAGTATGGAATTAGGTAATGGAATTTCATTTTGTCTGGACAACAAGTAGCGAAAAGCACTTAAAGAGAATACCAAGTGAAATTATACTTGAGTATAAATACATCTTTAGCTCTTAACTGATGAGATTTAAAGGAATTGGCTCAGCAGCTTACCAAAGCACCAGGAGTTCAATTTTGAACAGCTATGGGAAATAGAAGTTATAGGACATTCGTAGGTGGAAATAGGAGGGAAAAGTATTTCAATTATTGTGTGTTTTTGATTAGAAATAGCAGTTTGAACAACTTACACTTCACTGCTCAGATATTGTAATTATGGTTATAAAAAGCAAGTCTGAACAGAAAAGCAAAAGAGCAGGATAGGTAGCAGAGCCTAAGGTTGAAAAGGGGATAATAAAAATATGAGCTATAGAGAATATGATTTCAGACAGAGGACAAGAGAATTTCTTCACAAAACTTCAGAATTGCTGAGTACAGAGCTACAGAGACTAGAGTAAATATAATGAATTTTAGCACAACAATTTCAAAGAAATAGATAATTTATCATAAAGTTTTCTGCAGCAGGTCAGACTCCTAAATTCACACATGCACTGCTTGAACCAGTCCTTGTTTCTTCCCCAGTGCCAGGTGATCTGTCTATTTGCAGATCATGTGCTGTGATAATTTCAGGTCCCAGGGACTGGTGTGCCACACTGCTCACACTTCACTGGAAATCTTTATCCCACATATGCATGAAGTGGCAATCATTCTCTGGAGCCTGAAGGGAGCTCTTGCGCACCCCAGAATGGTATATCTGATGGCTCAGTGCTTTTGGATTGGACACGATGGCTTAATAATCAAATAATAACTTTTATCTTTAAATATTTCCTTTGCTCACAGTGCTGAGCAACAATTGACAAAAATTTGGTTTTTTGATAATTTTAGGTATTGAAACTGCCTGTGAGAGAAAGGTGTTAAATCTGATGTGCTGCCCAAATTCCAGAGGCTCCTTCACCTGCCTGACAACTGCTTCCAACTGCCTGATGATTAAAGTGCCAAGGGAGCAAGCCACTCACTCAGCCCACCCTGGGATGCTGAAACATCAAGTGCCAAGAGCAGAGAGAAACTTTTTGTCTTGTTTTTGCATAATACGAGATTGTGGCTACGGTTTGCTGGTGCTGCTATCGGTGATGGGCACAACAGCTCTTCAGGAGTGAAACTGCTGTGGATTTAGATGCCTACTTTTGCATCTAAATTTTGCTTGTATTAGGACAGATACCAGGGCTGGGCAGGCAGGGCAAAATGAGTAAGAGCTTCCTGTGTTTTCTGGTGTTTTTCTCTGTTTAACCAGGCCAGTACACAGGTGTGACAAACAACTGTGTTTTAGCCACTGGCAAAAGGAAGCATTTCCTGCTGCCCATCTGCCAGGAGTATGGTTTTCTGCCATGCAAAAGTGTTTGCAGAATGTGAATGCTTTGTGCAGGGAATCATGGATGAATCCACTTCTTAATTCAGGTAATGCGAAGAGGGGTACAGATGTGTGTGAAAGGCCCATGCAGTTGTGTGAAGAGAAGGTAAAAAAGCATTTCCTAAAGCCAGAAGAAAATCGCTGCTGTCCTCTAGCAAGGAAGCAGGGAAGCCAGGGACACCCTAACCATCCAAAATGAAAAGGTTGTTCAGACAGAAAGATTGTGTCCTGTTCAATCCCAGCAAGAGGAAATTGGATTTCTTTAACTAGAAAGCTGCCTGGACCTCCTCTCACTGTTAGGAAATGTCGGGAAGGGTGTGAACACACAATCTAATACAGAATTTCCTGTTCTTTTCTTTATTCCTGACTCCTTTTGGCAAAAGGCAGAGTTAAAATTATAGACTGAGACACACCAAAACCGTACACTGTCTTGAGCAGCTGCAGTTGGCTTGCACTAGTGTGCATACAAACTCTCATTTGCACAACTCACTTTGAGTTCACTCTGACTGTTCAGGAAAATCCATTAGCAATACATAAGATGCAAGATTTGGCTGCCATGTAGAGTGTTTGCTCCAGCATGTTCCAGAAAAAGTTACACAAGGTTATTTACAAATACACATTATAATTTCTAATCTTAAGATATACTTGCTTTGAAGTTTCAGAAGCTGCACGGGACCAGATCCAGAATTATGTGGGCACCAAATTCCCATTTAGATCCCAATTGATATAACTGGAGCTCAATGCCTGAGTGGTACTAAGGTATGAACCTTAACAGTAGTGTTAGAAATTCCATAGTACAAATCATAGAATCACAGAATCAGAGAGTCATTAAAGATGGAAAAGCTCTCTAAGATCATCAAGTCCAAACACTAACCCAGCCCTGTCAATCCACCACTAAACCATGTCCCCAGGTGCCACATCTAAACTATTTAATACCTCCGGGGATGGGGACTCAACCATTTCCCTGGACAGTCTGTGCCAGTGCCTGACCATCCTTTCCATGAGCACATTTTTTCTAATATCCCATCAAAACCTCTCCTGGTGCAACATGATGCTATTTTTTCTTATCTATTACTTGATCCCTGGGAGCAGAGACCGACATCCACCTGGCTGCACCCTCCTGTCAGGGAGACTGATAAAGTCATCCCTGAGCCTCCTTTTCTCTAGGCTGAGCCCCTCAGCTCCCTCAGCCTTTCCAGATGCTCCCAACACATCACAGCTCCTGTTGCCTTTTCTGGACACACTGGCAGTGTAGATGTCACCTCACTGCAATCCTTGCCCCCAGTCATCTTAGACCCTTTTTTCCGATAGTGGAGAGAAGCTGGCAATGCCCAATTTACCTTATCCTAAAGCAGATACCTACAGTAGGTAGAAAATTCCATCCAAAAGTAATTGCTTTATTCCACAGAGAATTCAGGCAGCCTGGGACCACCAGCTCAGCTGTGCCCACCTGGGCACAGCCTCAGCCTAACATCTCCAGTTTCATATCAACCCAAGACAGAAAAACTGGTTTTGGGGGAACAGTGATATCTTTAAATAGCTCCAAAAACAAATACGACACAAAAGGCTCCCAGAGTTATGGTTGTGTAAATGCAAGCATATGTTTCTGCATTTGTTTTCATATTAATGTTATTTTAGTATCTATTTCATTACTAGCATTCAAAAGGACTTAAGGATACACCGATAGGGCACATTACAGTCCTCCCACATGAATTGTTCCCGAACACTGTGATAATGCTCTTCCAGCACTATATGCATCAGAAATATTTATTCATTTGCCTTCATGGGAATATAAGGCAAAGCCTATTAAATCAATAGCTATGCAGAGGGTTTTGTTTTTCCATTAAGTCTCCAAAATAAAACTGACAAACTGATTAAACGGATCACATCTTGCAGTTCCCAAAGTCTGCTTTATGGGTTAGTCCATGATATTAATCAAAAGCTGAGCCAGAGGAAAACATTGATCAAACTCTTTTAGAGAATAATAGAGACAGACCCTTCAGTGGTGTAAAAGGGAATAACTCAGTATCTCAGTTTATGCTGGCTGAATGTCTGGCCCACAGGCTTTACACAGACAGTTTTTGGAAAAAAATCTGTGTATTAGACACTACGTATTTTCACTTTTCTAGTCACATTATAGTAAACGATTCAGATAGCAAGTTTTTTGAGGCAAAGATTTCCCCAGCTGTCTACTACAGGCTGTGTGAATATGTAACATCCATACATTGGAGGAGAAGGAGGTTTTCTACCCCCAAAAGGGTCATTCTTGCTGAAGAGTCCCTGCACCTGTTTTCCATTGTACTCTCAGCACGATGTGCTCATTGCTGACCGTAAAAACACAACTCTGGCCTCTCAGAGTGAAACTCTGCATCAGAGCTGCAGCCAGGGAGGAATTTCCCAGAGGTCACAATGATGGGGCTTTTTTTCTCTTCCTTTGTGGTAAATGGCAGTCTGCTTTGAGGATCACCTGAGATTTTGCTGATCTCACCAGCTCACAAGCACCTGCGTTCACCCAGCAGCTGTTCCCACCACCTCTGGCTGTCCCAGATCACAGGGCATTTCCCCAAAGCCTAAAATATAGAATAAAAACCACAAATGCAATGCAACAACAGGAAGAAAATAAGAGATGCAAGAAGCCTAAGTATCAACAAAAGAAAAAAAACTGCTTTTTTTCGGTTGTTCTTACTTTCATGCCATCTCATCAAGCAGGGTATCTATGACCTGATAAGCCTGTCATTTATAAAACCATAATCATAGAATCAAAAAATGCTTTGGGCTGGAAGGGACCTTAATGATCATGCAGTTCCAACCCCCTTGCCATGGGCAGATACCCCTTCCACTAGACCAGATCATACTGGGACCTGACAGGTCACAGGTGAGGGCAGCAGCCAAGCTGGGGACAGCAGCAAGGTGAGAGAAGACCCTTGTCACCTCGACTGGACATTGAATTTCAGAATGTGTGTAGCCTCATACACAAAACCAAATTAATTACTGCCTTAAAAGGGTCCTGTGAGTAGTTTTACATAGACTGGTGCTTATTCTCTTATCTCAGCACAATAGGATACATCCAGCACAATAATTAGGAAGACAGATTCCCCTTGTAAACATTTTCTGCACTTGTGTATATTTTTTCCCTGTGGGACCATTAGCAACAGAGCAGTAAATCTACAAGATCTATTCCCCATATGAGCACGAGTCTCTGTAGTTTGCCAGGTTACAAGAAATATAATTAGGACTCCTTTACCTGACAGATTAATGAGTGTAACAGCAAAGGCCAGATAGCAGTAAATTAAACACCTAAACACTGTGATCTCCGCATGTAATATAATAGTGAAATAGCACATCTTTTGTAATGGCCTTGGCCATTTCAACACATAAATTCCTTAAAACATATCAGTTTTATGGTACTTTTTTATTGTACATTGGTATAAATATTTATACTTTTAGCTTGCCTTGCCAGTAAATATTTAGCATTTTGTTCTAAATGGTGACAGCCTCGGGTTTGTCCACACAAAATGTTGCATGGATTTGTCACGTGAGTGCATTTAATGAGCCACTGAGAATGTGCATTTGGCAATAATCACCTTTTAGAAGAACTAACAAATGCTCAACAAGCTGCTTGTTAAAGACAGAGCTTCCGATGTGGTGAGAACAGAGACGTCTGTCCGAGGCCAGCCCGGGTGATTAGATCAGATTAACATGTGCTTGGGGAGGAAAGAGTAAAAGACAATGAAGAAACACATCTCTGCTAAAGTGTTTAATCCTATTTCAACAAGAAGTAGCAGGATAATGTGATTTTAGAGGAAAATTAAAAAATAAAAGCCTTGATGGAGTAATTTTGTACTTAAAATGAGGTTTTTGCCTATTGATGCCATTAGCAAAACGTAACTATTTTATTTGGGATTAGATACAGAATTCTTGTTGTCTGTAGAAATTAGGAAGAAAACAGGGTTATGGCTAAATTTTCATCATAATGATGCCACAAGAACCAAGTTAGAGCAGGAAGTGAAAAACAGAGAAAAAGTTGATTTCTCGCATCTCTTAATGTTCCCCAATATCTTACCATTTAGGTGTAAATTGAGATGCAATGATCTGACTCGGTGGATGATCAACAGCAAAGCTGTATGGTATGGCAATAATAATGACGATGATAATAATAATAACACTTGATTGTAGCACTCAGCTTTTCAGTCCTCATCTTTCAGAGTGGCCCAAAGAGACCCCGCTGCGGTCACGCTCTGTGCGGGCAAGCTCTCTGCAAACACATACTCCAGCAACTCATTAGCTACCTCGATTTCCTCAGGGTGGGATTCATCTCCCCTAATTAGCCATCCCCACGCCAGCAGTCTGCACAGAGCCCCTTCTGCAGGTTCCCCCCCAGCCATGGGAGAGCCAGGCACCTCCAGAGAGTGATTTGTTTTGCCCGAAGACAGAGCGAACGCCCCCAAGAAAGTGCCTCCATCTCCCCAGGGTCGTTAGTGGAAGGCCGAGTGATGGTTTTAGACCAGACACCTTGGCTTTAGACAGCTCAGGTTAGGTGAGAGAAACCCTACCCTGCGCTTGGGAGCTGATCCTGCTTCCCTGTGTGGCCACATTGTTCCGCTCAACAAAAGAGTCTTTCTTTGGGGTGAGGCTCAGAACGGATGTCCCAATGAAGAGAGGCCGGAAGCAGTTCCACTGGAAATTGTTTACAGGAAAAAGACCTTCTCCAGATTTCTCACAGCAAAAAAGTTCCCTTCAAACTTCTCCAAAAAAACCCCCAAACTCAAGGTCAGCATTTAATTTCCCATCCACTCAGAACCAGGTAGTTCAGAGGCCTAATAGCCCCAAGGGCTCCATGGGAGAAAAGTGAATTGATGTTCCTCCGCATACAGAGTTTCTTAGTTTACTGAGGTTTTCATGCATGTGGTGACAGTGTGTGTTGAGTAGATGCACAGCAAAGCAGTCCTTCTAACTCTGCTGATACTTTTACCATTGATCACTGAATTAAATAGAGCAATTCTAGCAAAAAGCAGGAGGGTTGCACTTGAGTCATTCCGGCACAGTATGAGCTAGCATAGAATAGGATCACTGAATTATTTGGGTTGGAAGATACCTTTTAAAAGGTCATGTGGTCCAACCTCCCTGCCATGGGCAGGGACATCTTCCACTAGATCAGGTCGCTCAGAGCCCCATCCAGCCTCTCCTGGAACACCTCCAGGGATGGGGCAGCCATAACTTCTCTGGGCAACACTGAATACCATAGCTGTAAAATAATTTGTTCCTTATATCTAGTCTGAATCAACTCTCTTTTAGTTTAGAACCATTATCCCTTGTTTTATTTCTACAGGCTCTGCTAAAAACTCTGTTCACATGTTTCTTTTTAGCCCTTCAAGTAATGAAAGGCTGCAATAAGGTCTTTTCAGAGCCTTCTCTTTTCCAGGCTGAGCAATCTCAATTCTCTCAGACTCTTCTCACATTAGAGGTGTTCCATTCCTCTGACCATTTTCTTGGCCCTCCTCTTGGCCAGCTCCAATGGGATAATATCCTTCCTGTGGGACAGGACTGGGCTGGAAGCAGCACTACTGGTGGGGGAGTGTCACCAGAGTGGAGCACAGGAACAGAATCCCCTCCCTCGACCTGCTGCCCACCTGTTTTGGATGCAGCCTTGGGATACAATTGGCTTTCTGGGCTATGCAACATGCACTGCCAACTCATATCATATCAATCATATCATATCACATCATATCATATATCATATCATATCATATCATATCATATATCATATCATATCATATCATATCATATCAATCTCCAGGTGTTATCAGCATAAAACCTCTGTAGCCCATTCTAAATCCAGGTTACCTCTAGCATAGTGGACAGAGAGTGTCATCCCAACATTTAAAGTGACTGAAGTAAAACCCCAAACCAGTCCAGTTAAAAATACAATTCAGCACTACAAGGCCAAGCCAGGAATTCAATAGTTTTCATATCTGAATTTCCATCCAGACTTAATTCAGTGGAGAAGCTTCTTTTCCTCTATGGACATCAGCTTCGGCCACTTCCTGCCCCCATGATGGGCACCCCTCTGGAGCAGGAAAAAGCAATTAAACTTGATTTGTAAAGCTTATGAGGCACCCTGGAAAGTACCAGTGGACAGGGCCAGTTAAAGCACAGGTGATGAACTTCAGGTGTATTTTTTGCCATTTGGGGTGTGAACTTCAGAGGACTGTCCCTGCCATGCATTTGGAGCCCATGAAGCACTGCAGAAATGCTTTGCAGGAATGTGAAGGTGTGGGAAGTGGATAGCTCAGAGCTGAATGCTCTCTGGTTCAGGGATGGATGTGCCCCTATTCCCCACACAGCGAGGCACTGCACAGCCTCCTGGGTGTTTGTAGCACCCTTTCAGCTATAATTGCTACTTTGCTGAAACCCAGGATTCCACTTTTGGGGGTGTTTAGGTGCCTGCTGAGGTTGTCTAGTACAGAAAGCACCTGTCTCACTCTGATGCCACTCAGATTAGTTCCCCACCTCCACTAATACTGGGTTCTGAGGGCAGCCCGAGGGAAGCATGTTCCTGTTCCTGTTGCTGCGGGAAGCTCGCTAACCACGAGCTGAACCATCTGCTGGAGCCCTCTCAGAGCCAGCAACCACCACACCACAGGCCAGAAGCTGTAAATGGGGGGGTGAAAGGGGCCCCAAAGCCCTGGGAAGGGGGGAGAGGAGAGAAAATCAAAACTGAAAGAGAAACCCATTGTATATGTGAATGTTGGGGTTAGATATCCATATGCAAGCAAGTCTCCTGAGGAACGCTTCAGGCACGCAATGTTGGTGGGATGGGGGCACCCTGCAGCCTAGGGGTGCTCATAGGGCCCTGATGTACCTCCTCAGGGGAGTGGCAGTAGGGATGCATCCAGAGGGATTCAAAGACTTCATGCCACATCTCGGGGTGCTCCTTCAGAGACACCACAGCAGCGTGCACACAGTGCTCTGCTGCTCATCGGCACCAGCAATGCTTTCTGAGTGAAGTGGTTGGAAAAGGATTAGACTATTCCAAGGAAATGGCACTGTGGCCACCAAACAGGTCAGCATTGCTGGACCACATCCCTCGCCTGCATCCATGCCCTGCAGAATCTGCAACAAGCATCACCTGGTATAAAGTTCATTGGCTTCTCCCCACTGACAAACAGGTGATTTTTATTGCCATGACTGATGTATCTAAGGCTGGCTTTAAAAACAGCCTCTTTATCCAGCTGCTAAAAGAACAAAGGGTGACCATCAGCATTTTAACAATCCTGCAAAACCAGGAGTAGATGGAATGGGATTTATTCAGCATTTTGCTGAGTTTTTGTGAAATAAAAACAACCAATCCCTGGAGAGAGGTGTAAAGGCTGGCCTTGCCAGCAGCTCCTGGGTGAGAACAACCCTGCAAAACCCAGAGCAGCTCAGGCTGTGCTTTTCTCCCCTTTGATGCTGGGATGTTTGCAGGTCATGGTGGCGGGGGGAGGACGTGTGAGACCGAAGGGACCTGTTTTGGCTACGTCTGCGTGGGCGACCGGCGGCGACCGGTGGTTTCGGTTTGTGTGAGCCCGGCCGATGTCGGGCCCTGCTTGCGTCGAGGCTCTGTGGGAGCGTGGGTGGCACAGAGTGCCTGTGTGTGACAGACTGTGTGAGTTTGTGCGGCTGCGGTACGGGCAAGCTTGTCTGCGAGCATGTCCCGTAAATGCTTCTACTGTGAAAGGGAACCGTTTCATAACATCAAGAAAAAAGTAAATAATAATAATAATACACATTGTCTGCTGATGTTGCAGGCTGGTGCCCGGGTGCTCCCCAGCCCAGACCATGCCGCTGCAGAGGCAGAACCTTCCCCAGCTATAAAGATGACCAGAACGTGCAGTTGTTCCTCCCCAAACCAAAAGCTTGTGTTTGGAAACAAGCAGCACTTTGTTATATCATCTCAGCTTCTGACCTCAGACAGCTTTAAAGCAAATTAGTTAGTGTGCCCTTTTTCATTTTAAAGGAAAAAAGTCAAACAAATCATCCCATACTCATTTCCATGAACGTGAAGAAGAATAAATTTCCCCCACTTTTGCTGCTGCTATTTTCATGTAAATGTCAAAGCCAAGAGGGTTCCTTGGACATGTGTTAGCACAATTGATTGGTGAAGTCAAGCTTACTTCTCCTGGGCCTGGGGGCAATAAAACCTCTGCTGGCTCTGCTGAGCAAGGGGAAAGGGAGGAAATCTTTAATTTCACAGTGTGCCCAGCTTTTGGGACAGGATTGAGATGAATAAGGAGAGAGGTAACACCTCCGAGATGCAAGTGGACAAAGCAAGCTTTTCAGGGATGGCTTATCCCTGATAAACCCTCGCAATGCTGGCCCTTTTATTCACCATGAACACAGAAACCGAGTTAATTCATAGGAGCTAACGCAGATCACTGAAAACCCAAGCACTGAAATACAGCTCATTAATCAGCCTATCTCTGTCTCCGTATGATCTACACGATAGGGATGAATATTAACTTCCTTTGAAGAAAATAAAGCGAAGCAGCCACATGTTTTACCTGGCAAACGTATGCAGGGGTGATTCATTCCAAGAACGCTCTGAAAAATCCCCACCTCACTTTTACCTCTAGGAAATTCCCTTTTCATGGGAATGAAAATCGCAGCTCCCACGCCCACAGATCGCAGGGCTTTGGCACTTCGAAAGGCAAGAGACGCTTCACCACAGCTTTGCTCATTGAGATCACTCTGCAATGAGCAAAGCACCAGCAGTGCTTTCCCCTAACCAGATAACATTTTTTTCTTTTAACCAGAACATTTTTATGGTGAGTTTAAGCAGCTTCCTATGCTCCTGTAGTTGCTTTTAAATTTTTTTCACGATTTTGGGTGAAACCCTTGCAGGGGGATGAAAAAAAAAAAATAAAAAGAGAGAAAGAATAAATAAATAATGAATAAAATGTTTCTCTTTCCCTCTCAATGTCAGGAATGTATGGAAAGCTTTAGGCTGCAGCAGTATTTTGACACTGCGCACAGTATTGCTCCCCTCCCCTATTCCTTTGAGGTTCATCTTTCAGACCACAGCTCTGTTCCGCTGCCAACTCGTTGGAAGTGTTTAGTGACTGGAGAACTGTTGCCTGCTCTCTTCAGAACTTCACACTTCATTTTTCCAGATCCCTGCGAGCAGCAGCAAATATTTCACCAGCCTGGTTTGCTGGCTACCACCATAAATCAGACTTAGGACCCAAAAAAATATCCAGGCCTGTCAAGGCATTAAGCTTTTATTTTCAGGCTGGATCCAGTGGTAAATGAGGGCTTGTATTTTCATTTAAAACTGTAAAGGGATTTTAAGGATTGTCGTTGGACAATGGCCAGATTCAAAAGATACAATGCAGAGTATAACTGGTTAGAGGAGATTTGAAAAAGTCTTAAGTATGAAAAATGGCTTTTCTTAAAGGTTTTTCAATGAAATGTGAAGCCGGACTTGAATTTCATAAAGGCTTTGGCGTAGGCTGTTTATGAGGAAATCAATTGGGAAAGGGAAGAGGATGATGCTCCTGAGCATTTGAGCAGGTATTTGTCCCAGCCTGCCCCTTCAGATTCCCCAGGACGAGATCTGCTGCAGATATGACAGGCACAACAGCTAGGAAAAATGTGTCTAATGCTTATTGCCTTGATATGAATCACTTAAAAAATTAGAAATAAAATAGGAAACTGTATAACACTGTGGATTTGGGGATGTTTGCATGGCAAAGATACTCAGGAAATTTGCCCTTCACTGCCCCGGCTGGAATTAGATTGCAGTCGGGTTTTTATAACAGCCTCTCGAAGCAAACAACCCCAATTCCCTCAGTCTGCTCTTCATTACCCTAAAGCAGCAATGAATAGGAACGAGGTGGGGAGCCGAGCAGCGGGGCTGGACTGCCAGCATTGTCAGAGCCGTGCTCCGTGGCCTCGCGCCGCCGCGGTTCAGCGAGCTGTGTACAAACCATCTTCTTTTTGCATGATAATAACGACCAAACTCATTTACACAATTTAGCTTTAAAACGTGCCACAAAGCTCCAGGCAGGGCAAGGTGAACATAGGCAGAAGTTCACGTGCCTCAGTTTCCCTCACATCTGAGGAACAAGGGGAAGACTTGGTGCAGACAAAGTCATGATGAGTGGAAATGTTGCTTTTCCTAACTGCTCCCATCCCAGACCACCTTCTGACATGGGGAGAGCAGAGGGCTGCTCCTATCTTTGCTGCATATTCCCAAGATTATCCAAAGCAGGTTGGTTTGGTATTCCTGCCTTGAAGGGAGAGTTGTATCTTTCCCCACAGCAAGGTGTTTTAAGCACAAGCAGGTTGACACTTGCTTGGTGACAAAGTCACACAAAACTATCACTAACTCAGACCTATTTGGGGTTCTTTTTTTCTGCTGGGCAAGTATCTTTTCCGCAGCCTCAACATTAGCCTACACCATCCCATTTTGCAGTTCCTGTGATAGCAACTCCAGCTTGTGGTCCCAAATAAACTGAGGATATGACACCAGCTTTTGCATATGGTGCTTCTCCATTCCCCTTAGTACCTGCAGCATGGGCTAACAAAGACAAGCACTGGCATTCACAAATATCAGCTGCTCAACTCCCAGAAATGCCTTTCCTCCAGGAAATGTCAGCATCCTGCCCATGGTGCAGGTGGGAAAGGTTCAAACGTGTAGGGGAGTGATGGTGGCTTAACAAATCTCCTCTCTGTCAGCTGAGCCTCCGTAACTGTCTGTGCATGTGCCCCCGGGCCACCTTGGAGGGGAATTAATGGGATTTAACGTGTTAGCCTGAATTAATGTGAATTAATTTAGTCAATTAATTTGCCGGGGGTTGAGGCTGTGTCTCCTCACTGTACAAGCCAGGGCGGATGGAAGTGCACTCAGGGATCATTCCCGTCCACCAGTCAGCCGTGAATGGGCAGGGTTATGCTGCCAGCACAGGATTGCATGTCTGAACCATCCCTCTGCACCACCAGGGTTACACAGAGACAGGTCCTGAAGAGCAGCTCCTCAGACGCATTCCAGTAACGAAGGAATTGCCATGGGATGTCAGTCCCCAGATACTCCTGAAGTGCTGAATCTTGATGTATCAGAGTAGGATGAAGTTTTGGCATACTCTGACTACAGGCATACTCTGAGAGCTTTTTTTTTTTTTCTGCAGAGATTCCTAAAATGAGGGCAAAAGCACTGAAGCCATAGGAGAAAAGCCATGATGGAGCTGTTCCCAGCCCTTGTTCCATTTTTTCTCAAGGGACTGACTCCCAAGCAGATGGCATGCCTGAGATAAACTACATTATTTAAGATTTCTTTGCACAGCAAAGCTGCTGCCCTCTGCAGTCACAGGAGATGGTCCTTAGGGTGCTTTTTTCATGTCCTGGCTCAAGGCAAGGGGTCTCTGGAGAACCCCCACCTCCCACAGCGAGCCAGGGGCATTCCCCACCACAGGCATTGCTGCTCCCCCAATAAATACCAAAGCCTCCCAAGGTCCCACAGCCTTGTCTCCCACGGCTATGTCTAATGTGAATGGTTTCCTTTTACACTTCCCCACCAGTGCCCATATTCTGCTCTGCTTATTGCTTGCTACCTGTCTCGCAAAATTTCCCCCCTCCTCTGACCTTGCTACTGCTGCGTCTTGGGTGTTCTGCATTTGAGGCTGCTTCAGCAGTAGGCTCCAAGTCAATTAATTTTCCAAGTCACAGCTAACTCAGCAAGGCATTCATGAGTGGCAAGGTGGGGAGGCCAGCCGTACACCAGGGGAAAAAAAAAAAAAGTTTAGTTTCCCAATTTAGCCTGGTGTGTAGCAGGGGTGGCCAGGAACTGGCGCTGGCTGCGAAGCGGGATAATTTTCCAGGTATGTCAAGAGCGCAGGCACCACGCTCCGAGTAAAACAGAAACAAAAGCAACAGCCCTTTCCCTTGTGGCAGGATCAGACCCCCAGCAAAATTACTTCCTATACTGGGAGCTGACATAAGACTCCACACTTCCAGGCAAATAAACACCTCTTCATTTCAGTGGCTCTCTGACACGGGTGGAACAGAGGGCAGGGAAAAGCTTATGACTTCCTTATATTTTTAATAGCTACGAACACACTGCTGGCACTTAAAAAATGGGCTCGTTAATAAGTGATGAGCGTTAAAGGGCAGCTCGGTGGTTAAGGCTAGAGACCAACTCCACCCTTGCCTCTGCTGCAGCCTCCTGGGGTGACCCAGGGGCAAGTCTCTTTGTATAAACAGCTCTCCACAGGGTGGGCTATGGGAGGAGCTCCGAGTCCTCTTTGTCATCCCAAGTGCCTTTCTTGGCCTCCCAACACTCTGGGAGCAGGTGGCTCCTGGCAGCAGAGGGCATGGGGACACGGTCCCCAACGTGCCATCGGTACCTGGAGGTAACAAGCACACACAGGTACAGATGTGGAGGAGAAAGATCACAGCCTTGTTTGCCCTGCAGCAACCTTTTTGTGTGCCCACACTCCCAGGTGAGCACTGGTGTGGCTGTAGCACGGGAGGTGCATCCCCACTGCTTAGCATGGGTCAGAGGCACAGTGAGGATGTGACACTATCACTGTCACACTGGGAAGCTACGACCTGATTCAAGAAACCTGCAAACACTTCATTTTCGAGGTCAATGCCTCATCTTTACAATTTTCAACCTCGTTAAGTTTCCTGGAGCCGGTTTGGTCCAACCACGCTGCTGTGCGTTGGTGTGCAGACACTTTCATCCACCTCCGTTCCTCTCCCTTCAATAATGTTAATGGCTCTCTCCTCCCTACCAGATGGGCTGCAAAGATAAATACATCACAGATTGGGAAGCACACTGAGGATAGGGTGCAGCTAAATGCTTTGGAAAGATAACAAAATGAATACACTTGGCCACATAACAAATTAAAAAAAAAAAAAAAAAAGGACCAGGGCCCATTCTTTGGGCAGAAGGCCAACAGGCATGGCTTGGCCATGTCCAGCATATTCAGTTTAGCCTCCAGATCCCAGTGGTCATATCCACACCGCCCACTGGGCTGTCCTGGTTCCTAAGCTGTGCCAGGCATTTTATGGGAAAGCCCCAGCCAAAAGCTTGCCCAGGCCTCTCCTAACGATTCTGTCAGGGCAAGTCTATGCTAATAACAATAATCAATGTGTCCACTGAATTGTTTAATTTATTAGTATAAATGTCCTCTTTCAGACTAGCTTTCACTATTGAAATTCCTTTTCTTTGAATAACCATCTTCATTGTCGTCTTTTCATTGCCCATCACTACTCTGTGCTGTGAACATTTGCAAGAAAATGCAACTTTGTGCTCATATGGCATCAATTATTTCTACTAATCTCTGCCTTCTCTCCCGGATGGACCACCTCTTTTTGGCTTCTCCCCACCTCCTTCCCTGATTTGAGGAAAACAAGAGTGATTTTCAGCAGAGGATCTGAGAGCCTTCCTGTCCCTGTGGACAGGTTTGCTCCACCTGATCACGGTGAGGTGGGCATAAAACCAGAAGAATTGAGGTCTGCTTGGAGGCAGTGGTAAAAGTCTGTACCCCTGTGGCCTGAGGCAGTGGTGAGGAGCTTTAATTCTGCCCATCTGATTTTGGGAGCCTCAGCACTGAGCTGGTTCACAGCCCAGACCCAGAGCAAGTCAGATCCTTCACACCTACCCGGTCCATACCATTCTCACAGACCCCAAGTGGCTTGGGCAGGGACAGGACAAATTTTAATCTTATTTGCTCCAATTTTCATGACATTGCAGAAAGTGTAAATGAGGTTGAGAGCTGGAATTGTTTCCTCTTAATTTTCTCTTAAATTGCTTTACTTGTTGAATGTAAATACATTGAGTTCCTTTCACATGCCCTGTGCTAGACACTCTGGTATAAGTGTTTGATTTGGAAGAATTTCCAGTTGATGTCTAGGATGGGGTGGCATTGGTCAGCAGTTTTGCCATAGTATCAGGAAGCCCTAAGGCAGAAGCAGAGCCAGAACTGGAAAAAAGCCCCATGAAAATGTCTTCCTCTCAGAAACTGTGGTTCAAATAGACTTCCACTTTTCTTTTTTAAATTCCTCTGACAAGACTTTGATGAAAAAGAAGACATTTTACTGAAACAAAAGAATTTCTATCAGAAAAACTCTTTCAGAAGGCAAAATAAAAGAATTTTGTGTCATACTACATCTTCTCTTTTCTTTATAATGTATTTGGGTAACTGATTTCCTAATGCCTAATGGTATAAAAACGTAACACAGTAGAGAGATGAAGTCATTTGATACTGTGGCAAGATGTCAAATAAGACCTGGTATAAGTAGATGAAATAGCCTATTTATTTATTGTAAATAATTTCTTTTATTTTCTTTTTTTTTAATAAACATTAGAAGCAGCTGTTAGCACAAACAGCAGAGCTGAGCTTATTCCTTAAATCGAACTCTACCCTTTTGGTGATGTCATACAACAGTTTGACTCTGACATGTAGTATTGGCATTTCCTGCTAAATGGAAATAATGAGAGTGTGGGTTTTGCTGAGCATTTCCTCCACACACACGTAGACACGTGTTTCTCCTCCTACCTCCCCACTGTCTGTAATCACTGCCCTGATGAAGTGTGACCAATCCAGAAAAACAATACAGTGTGGGATGGTGGGCTCAATGGAAAATCATAATTTCTTTTCCACCCAGCAAAATCCTTTTTCTTGCTGCTCTTTGATAAACCATGGTTTGTGTTCTCCTCAGAAGCCTCGACAATGGCAGACTGTGCCTTTTTATCACTCGAGGGCTTTTGCTTTCGGTCGCTCTGCTATAAATAGGGAAGTCTTTGTTCTGGCCCTTTTGGATCACAGGCACGACCTGTGGAGGACACTCCAGCCTTTCCATGCTTCCCAGTTGTTCTACACCGAGAAAGCAGCCACACAAACAAACAGGCTGCTCTGTTTGGACTTTCTCTGAAGTCGCAATTTCTTCCACTAAATGTTTACACATTCCAAAGGCGAGTGACTGGCCTTGCATCTTGGGAACCCAGTGCTGGGGATTTGTGTTGCTTTCAGGAAGCAGGGTATGGGTATTTAATGGCTTCAGTTAACAAGTTAATTAACATGCCTTTTTTTTTTTTTTTTTTTTCCCCTTGAACTTCTGCTAAAATCAAAACACAGCTAGCATTTATTTTGGTGCTAATGGGAAGATTTTCATAAACTCCAATTTTAGAGCCAGTAGAAGGATCCTGGCTCAGCACATTTTCAGGCGAAGGGCTTGATCCAAGGCTCTTTACAAAGTAATTTTCCCTCTGTTTCAGCAAGTCTGGAGTTAGCTGATCAGTTTAGGTGTAAACTGTAGAAGAAAGGGCAATCTCCCACTTAGGATCTCCAGGGTCCTCAAGCCTGACCTTGAGGGTCTGTCTCTAGGATTCTAAGTCAACAATAATATTAATGGTACTTTCAGTCCCTGATAACCCAGCACTGGATGATGTGCTGGGCATGAGCAACAAGCTGAGAGCAGAGGGAACTCCTGGGAATGCAAATGCCTGGGCATGACTGGCTTGAACCACAGAGCAAGAGGCAAACAACTCATTCTTCACCAGCATCTTCCCTGCCTGGCCAGCCTCATCAGTTACTCAGTTGTGAAGCTTCTCCCTGCCTTGCTATAACTTCTCTTTCAGCTCAGCCTCTTTCTCTTCTTTCTTTTTTTTTCTTTTTTTCTTTTTTTTCAGGAACAAATTAACTAAATTCTCCAAACTTATCTGCATTGCTATCAGACATTGTTCTTTTAAAAAAGCCTTGGCACTGTTTCTGAAGTTTCTCTATGTACACTTTCCTGTTCTTGTATTTCCGTCATCCAGGTATCATCACTCAATAACCATACTGAGGCTGTAATGCTTTTCACATGGAAGGAATTGTGTTTTATTGATGGCAAATGTTGTAATGCACTTTCATGTCAAGATGAAAATCCGAAAAAGAAACTTTTTATAGTGTATGCTACATGAAACCTCTACACTGAACCAAGCTGGAGAGAGAATATGTTCCAGTACACATATGCTATGACTATATATAGTAAATTAAACAGTCCTGGCATGCAGGAATGGGCACAAGAACATATCCATGCTGCAAAACTTTTAGCATAGGCACAGTCAAGTAGCAGTCTCCCAAGCCAATTTCAGATCATATATTAGCAAAGCCAAGGAACACTCTGAATAGGCATTTTGGATGTGACTCTTCCCTTCTAGGGGCTCAGAGTGCTTAGTGTTATGAATCAAATGAAAGAAAAGCCAAGTGGCTTCAGGACCATGGTGTGAGCCCAGGCACTACTTGGTTCATGCAGCCACAGTGATCAAACCTACTATGGATATCTTGGAGATGCCATTCTCTGAACTGCCATCTGATTTCTGTGATCACAACAGGAACCAGACTCTGCGTAGGTCATTTTGATGATGATTCTGTTTGGTGAAGGGATGCCTGGTGAAGCCTCTGCACCTCACAGAGAGGGGGTTGGAGCAACCTGCTCCGCAGGGAGCAGCCTGCTGCCACCGAGGGGACAAATGCTTGGTGTACAGTGGGAGAGGAAATGGGAAAGGAAAGCCAGAGCCTGTGTCCACTGCTGGGTTCTCAGTCCAGGGAGAAATCAGGATAACACTATCAAAAAACTCCAATAAACAAACAAACAAAAAATTTGCAAGTAAAATGAGACAATTTTTGCTGGGGATTGTGGGAATCAGTGTCTGCAGCATTTGGAATTTGGAACAAATGCATGGTCAGCCTGGAGGCAGAACCAGCTGTGAGGGTTTGCTGGTTCCCCAGAATCAGAGAGTTATCCCTTCCAGCCTCTCCACCAGCACTGCCTCAGCTCATTTCTGAGCACAGATGGAAGAAAAGCTTTTCCTGGAAGGCACATGCACTGCCTTGGGTGGCGGGGACCTGGGTGTGTGACACAGCCAGCCTAGAGAGATGCCTGCTTGGCATCAAGGAGCTGACTGCACAACACAGCTGGGGACAGCAGTGCCTCCAGGTAGTCATTACCCCACGTCCAGTGGGACTCTTTGCACAGCTGCTTGATGCCCTTCCTCCCCCTGCTGATGGAAACACGCAGCCTGGCCAGAGCCCTTGGGTGGGTGCCACCTGTAGCCCAGCTGTGCCTGTTACTACTGCCAGCACTTCAGTCTTTTTCTGGTTATTTTTTAGGTCCCCTCGCTCTGGGGATGGTGTGGCTAAAATGCAGAAGGCTCATCCCCAGACTGTTTTTGTCTCAGTTCATACCCTACTGCCACCTGCCATTGGGTCCCCTCCAACTCCACCAACATGAGTGAGAGTTAAAATCCTGGAGTGATTTTAGCCCCATGGGAGCAGGAAGGTCAGACACCTCTTCAGAAAAGCTTGTTGGGTGGTTTCCAACTTCTTTTTTTTTTTTTTTTCTGCAAAGGCAAAGTGTTTAGCTACACTTTGGGAAAGTATCCAAGTCTATGTCTCCTTGCCTGAAGGAGCCTTGAAGCTTTTTTTCAAGGTTGGATTGTCGCCTCAGCTCAGTCACCATGTGTGCAGTGATGTTAGTGAATTTGCATCTGATTTATGTACTGGAGAAACAAGATTACCACCCATCCCATACACAGGAGAAATGGCCTTCTCCTTCTTTCTCAGCTGATTCTTGGAATATTTTTCTGTTTGCCACTAAGAAGAAAACTAGAAAACTCAACTCAGAGCCCAGCAACTAATGGGTCAGATCTCAGATGTTGCTCATGTCTGTCAGTCACTGAGACCAAATCAAAGGCTTTCACCATTAATAGTGAGATTAACTCCTATGCCAGTACATGGAGCTGACAGCTTTTTGCAGAAAAAAAAAAAACACTTTTCTGTTCAAAAATAAAGTGCTCTCACTAATTTTGAGCACAACGATCAATTTAAAGAACTGAAAAATTCAGACTTCCACACCCAGAACTATTTTCCAGCCACGAGGTGCATGAAATCTGCTGGCAGACTGGCTCCAGGGCCACAGGTTTTTGCACCTCTTCATGATCTACATCCTGGGGCACATGCTTCTGGGCTTCCTTTGCAGTCAGGAAGGAGAAATATCTTTTTAGAGTGTCTTATCCTAAAGTCGGCAACTCAACCTATTCAGATCAAAGCACTGCTTTCCCTCTACCGACTCTAAAGACAGTGAACATAGGGTAATTATACCAGATGTGGAAATCTGGTTTAGGTGAGCTAACCCCTATCCTGCTTCTTTGGGCTCCAGCACTGGTCCATTTGCAGCTGTTCTTCCCAAAGAGCTCATCCGCACCTTGGGCTGGGTTTTGGGTGGAATGGCTGATCTGTGTAAGCATTAATTAGTCAGGTCCTGCAAAGGTTCACACCTGGCAGAACCAAGATGGAAATGCACTCCTGCCTCCTCCCAAAGGCACATCACTGTTGGTACATCTGCTCTCTTTCCACTTTATTTTCTTCCAGGCCTCAAAACTCTCACTCTCCTTTCTGCCACCCAGTACCAGTTTGTTCCCATTTGCTCAGCTGGAAGGGAAAAAACAGATTTCCACAAGTTCAGCTCTGCTAAGACAAATGATCTCTATGAGTTAGGAGGTCAGTGCACCAGGGTGGGTGTCCAGGTTGATGTCAGAAGTGCAAAGGAGAGACTGAAACAAGCCCAAAATGTGCAAACACCCAGACAGACAATCCTGATAAGGGAAAAGCCTTCTGCAAACAAGTAGCAGAGCCTGGAGGAAATATCTGCTCTCACTCTATGTTACTTTCCTATCTAGAAGTCTGGGCTACAGCAAAACCTGTTAGAAAATAGCCAAACATACATTGCTGTCAGTTGTTTCTCATGGATGGAAAAAGAGAGCTTTTCTCTGAAGACACCCCCAGCTCAGGGTTCCTGGAAGAGGCTGAGGTCTCTGGTTTCTACAGTGGCTGCCCCTTACCGAGAGCTCAGGCTCATGTATGACTCCAGTTTTAGCTCTGGCCTGCAGAAGATTTGAGGCACAACCCCAGGAGTAGGGCAGGGTGTGCATGGATGCACAACATGGCTATCACTGGTCCAGGAGTACCGTGTTCCCAAGGATATGGAAAGTGGGAACTCAAATTGTTTTAAATGGAGCATCTTCCTATCTTGTCTCCACATTGCTGAGACTTTTCTTTTAAAATCTCAGTTTTCTCCTTTACTAGTTTCTAGGGCTTGAGTGAGAAGAGTCATCCTCTCCTACATTTTAGATGTTTATGTTCAACATCCTGAGTTTATTCATAGAGCAACAAGCCTGCCTTTAAAAGTCAAGGCCAAATCTAGGTCAAATCTGATAAACATTTCATCCTTTGCTCTGCAGACTCAGAGGGCTCAGGCACTTGATTGTGTCACTGCAAGTCAATGACTGTCACCACATCACCAACTGGCCATGAAGGCTGAGCCCCAAAGGTGAGGCCAAAGACTTCGGCTTGAAACCTCTTTCATTGGGTTTCCAGCAAATGCATTTTATGTCACATTTGCAGTCACCATTTGAATTGCAGTATTTCAGTGCTTGTGGGACCAAAGGCTCTTCACAAACTCTTAGTTTTCTACACAAGAACATTTCTAGAAGTATTTAGAAGGGACTAATACAGCATGCCTTGGTTGTTCTCTTTGCTGCACTATAAAGGTGCCTTCCAAACCAATGCTTGGACAGAAGCATCTCTGCTCTCTGGGGAGATGTCATCATGAAATGTGTTCAGTCATTCAGGAGTTCTGAAATTACTGAACTTCACTGACTGACCATGGGACTGAAAAGCTACAGACAAACATTGCTCTTGTGTCCACATGCAGCACAATCCCAGTAGTTCTGTCTCATTCAAAAAGAGGCTGAAAATTAAATGCTCCTAAAAGCATAAGATAAATCTTTAAATTGAAAGAAGGACACACTTTCAAAATAACTCACTTTGTCTACCCTGGGCTTCATGTTCACAGAGCTCCCTTATCCATGGAACAGTTCCAAGTGGCAGTGGCTGCTCATAAGAGTTGCTCCTACACGAGCCAAACACAGCAGTCACAGGACCATAGAAGCATTAGGATTGGAAATGGCCTCCAAGATCATTGAATCCAACCATTAACTCACTATTGCTAACTCACCACTAAACTGTGTCCTTCAGCACTACATCTGCACGTCTTTTAAATCTCTTCAGGGGTGGTGACCCTACCATTTCCAGGGTAGCCTGTTGCAATGCTTGACTACGTTTTCAGTGAAGAAATAATTGTGTTCCTGCTGCCACACTATTGCTGTTACAGGCCAGGTGCCACTGGCCTTCTTGGCCACCTGGGCGCACTGCAATCAGGATGTGACAGCCCAGACAAAGTCAGAAAAAATTAAATGCAAATAATGAAACTAGATTCATGTGGTTCAGCCCTTTTCCTCTGCCCTCTTCAGCATATTTGCAACACCACAGTGATGGCTGATAAGAAAACACAGGGTCAAAGTGTCAAGAAAATAGGGTTTGTTTCCTTTGCACTTAATATGAAAAGCAACCTCTCCCAGCTTTCTCATGGTCTAGCCCAACCCAGAGAGTGGCTACACTTTAATCGGGTACAACTGTTGTGGCTGTACAACATCTGTACAACACATCACACCCATGACTGTGTTTCAAAGCCTGGGACATCTTGTTTTCCCTGGATGCTTTTCTGCCTTGAGTGACAGCCTATGCACCATTTCTTCCACTCCCGGAAAAAGAAGAAGCAAAACCAAAGCACTTTGTCAATAATGATCAATGCACCAGTTAGGTGTTTGTAAGAAGAACACCAATGCAAGACGAATTTGAGAACTGAAATTATTAACTGTAATAGACAGCAAACTTTATGGATTCAATAGAAATACTGCTTTTATGGCGCTTAATCTTTCCCATCGTGTTTCCTTCTGCAAGGTCCCTCTCTGCTCTACTATCTGTCTCAGATAATTTATAAGATTACAGGAAACTCAGAGCAATTTTTCCCAGTTTCTCCAAGTTGGTTTTTTTTTTTTTTTTTTTTTTTTTTAATTTATTTTTATTTATATAAAATAATTTACACATNATTTTTTTTTTTTTTTTTTTTTAAATTTATTTATGGTCTTAAAAATCACTTGGCCAAGAACTTGTCATTTTTTCCAGCTGTGTTGGATAGTCTAGCAAAGATATTTCTTTTTCTCGCTTATATCTAGTGGATTGATCTACAGCACCAGCGCTGGAGAAAGAGAGGGGCAGTGGGATATGTTACAGCTTAAATGACGAAAGCACTGACTAAAGGAGATGTCTTCAAAACTATATGGAAACCTCCAGTCCAATCACACACACATAATTTTGGGGCCAGACAGCATGCTCTAGCTGGGGCTCTGCACACAGGGACAGCCCCCAGCACTGAGTAACAAAAACTAAAAAATTAACTGTCAGTGTTGCCACTAATTAATTATCCAGATGATCTTCAAATCCAGAGGCCACAATTTTTGGTTTTCCTAGGGAACAGAAATCCTTTCTGCACAGAGAATGGGTTATCCCATGCCAAACCAGAGGCAAATCCCACCTTTTTATCAGCATTCTCCTATCTTCTGTTTTCCTTGGGAGGGCCAATTTCCCTGGCTCACACGTACAGATCCACAAACACACCCACGTACAAGATGCTGATCCACTCTCATGCACAGAAAGCAAAAATCCCCAAAGTCTAAAGGTACATTTTACTGTGCTTCTCCCAGCAAGGAAGCTGGAATTTTCTTATGTTCTCCTTTTAAATATTTGCACACCATGTAATACAACAATAGTGCATAAATACATATATCAGGAAAAAAACCCTCTACAAACTATGTGCCCTAATCTTTAAATCTCAGGGAATTATCTCCTTACTTAGGGAGATGGCCTTTAAGGACATCTTTAGCCAAACTGTTTTCTCTTGGTTATCTGCTTGGCAGGGGATATCCCTTCCAGCTTCAGTTTCTGAATTAATGGTCTGTGTAACATTTCTTATATAGTCTGTGAAACATTTTAATGACAATTTAGGCTTTAAGTTCCTGCTTTAGGAATGAGTTAGCCATTGTCTCTAGCCCTTAGCTCACTGGGAGCAATGAGGCATCATCAGGTGAGAGGTCACAAGCCATGGCATTCAAGGCTCTGCTTCCCACTGCTACTTTTGCCTCAAACATTCAGATGATTTTTATGGGTACAAAAGGAAAAGCAGCAGGATTCAATTCCACCATTTATTACCTGAAGCAAGTCATTCTTTTTTATATCCTGCTAATAATGTTTTTAAACCTTTACTGTGTACCCAAGAAGGGCAAAGTAGAGTGCACAACTACAGCAGCTGTGGCAGAAAAAAAAAAAAAATTCTCAAACTGCAACCTCCTTTTCTTTTTAATTTGTATTGGTATTGACCTGTTAAGGAGAAATGTGTTTACTGACAAGGTACTGGCCTTTTCTGGAAAAATGGCATCACAGCCTTTCAATTCTTTGAAATTTTCCTCATCACAAATATTAACAAATGAGTACATATTTCATGAAGAAATACTGATTTCTTAAAAAGAGCTGTAAAGCAGCCAAAAACCATTGGAAGAAAAACAGTAACTGCATTTTAAGCTATAAAGAAGCAGCTAAATAAACCAAGAACTGCAGGATAAATAACAAGATCAACTGCCTTGTTCCACACATTTTTTAACCCATTTCTGATATTTCCTATTTAATGATATTGACTTGACAAGGTGGCAAATACAGAGGCAAAATCATATTCATATTCACATTCATATCCCATATTTCCACCAGTGCCTATCTAAAGCATTACACAATTTTTATTAAGTACCCATCCATTCTGGACCCTTGAGAAGAGAGTGACTTTAAGAAAACATTCTCAGAAGTGAACTCCTCATTCTGGGACACAGCTGAAAATTTGGTTGTCCCGCTTCTCTTATTGTATGTGGGTGTGGGTGTGTTTCTGAACTTCACGTCTTCCGTCTCTGAGGTTTGTTTTCTTATTTGCAGTTGCTGTGGCAAAGAAGTACTGAAGAAATGACTTTGACACTTCATTTGCAAGGCCTGAGGTCTGAGGTCATTCTCATCTTTAGCCTGAGACCTTTGCAAACTCATTATTATCCTTGTCAGGTGCATGTTTTCACATGTCTCCAGGACCAAGGGGCACTAGCTACAATTTTGCCTGATTTTGGTCCACGACCCCACCGTGGGGCTGAAAGGACACAAAGGGATGGGAGAAGCCCTGCAGGCACCAGTGACGAGGTCAGTTATACACCTAGAGAAGGGATGGATCCCTTCATGCAGCTCCTTTGGGTTGATAATTAAAATACTTTAATGGCACAAACTGAAATGCCAAAGGGCCAATAGTGACGTTAAATCTGGCAGTGAGTTCGGCAAGTGTACATTTCCTTAAAGCACCAACTGGATCAGATTTTAGCTTTGCTTTTTGACAGTCAAATGTAAGATCCACTCTCTGACCTTACATGTTCAACATCTGCTTGGGGAGCTGGAAGAGGGGGTGCCTTCAGGGCCCTACAACTTCCAGTGTAAAGCCAGGATCTGAGAAGGGTGATTTGCCTCTGAGATTACTTTTGTTTATGGTGTGCATTCATTTATCCATCTTCACCAGGGTTTCACTCCTCAGCCCCACTGGGATGGACACAAGGCCCCAGTGACCCCACCTGAACGACCCTGGAGGGCTGTCTCCATACCACGTGTGCAGCAGTTTGTGTTTTCCTGTCTCTTGGTTGTCACACTGCAGATGACCTCTGTTATCTGTCTCAACTTCAAATTTTCTCCAGATGGTAAGACTTGATACAGGCAGGTGTCTCTGAGCAGGAGAACATGCTCTCAGCCATCAGTGAAGGATCCTATACTCCCTTCCTTCACCACCCTGCCCACACAGGGTGGGCACTGGGCCTCTCCCTCTGTGCCACACACGCCTGGTTCTGTAAATCCACGATAATCAGGTAATGCTGCAGCACATCAGCTGTTATCTGTTGGTATTTTCTGTCATGGAGGAGTTCATGAGCTCCTCCAGGCCAGATGCCAGTCTTGACATGACCATGTCCAGAAAAACATCCTTTATAAAAAAAAGCAGTGCACAGAAAAAAACAAAAAGTCCCTGTGCTCGGTTAAATGGAACAATCAAAATGAGTTCCTGGTTGGAAACTTATGAAAGTAGAAGTTGGGGGGATCCTCTTAGTCAGGCAGAGACAGGGAGGTTTGAAATATCATGTACCAAACTTTCCCTCTCTGGCAAGAAAAGGAGTTGCACAAGTTCTTCATAAACATCTTTATCTGCAGTCATCAGCCAGCAATCCTAAACATTGAATGAATTCTCCCCATTGTTTCACAATAGGTTTTTTTCTGGTTTCTAGGAACTGTTTTTGAGGACTGTCACTCAGCATCTGAGAAAAATGTGTGGCCATGATACACAGTCAATTCTTTTTCTTGGGCATTGTCCCATTGCAGAAATACAAAATATCATGTCACCATGTACTCTACTTTTCTCTAACACTTTCCCTCTAATACCTATAAGCACGTTACAAACAGGAGTGATTTTACTATGATTTCAAACTTGTCTGCCCAGAAAGAAAAACAGTTTCTGTGCTGAACATAAGGAAAAGAGGACTGAAGGGGCAGCATGAGGAGAGACGGAGAGACAGAAGCATCTTCCTTAATGCCCAATACAATGCCTTATAAAACCCCAAACCTGTCTTTATCTAGTACTTTGAATTAAAGTCTTCCAGATAAATAAAAAATACTGAGAACAAAAATAGGGTAGAGGGGAAAGTACAAAAAAAAGATGGAACAAAAGTGCCACTGGTCCCAACTCAGCATGGAACCATTTTCTATGGTAAGGAGCAAGTCAAGCAAATTCCTCGTTGAATTGGTATTTTCTACAGCTCCCCAAAAGCTGTGAATTTTGCAGCTCTTTAAGACATAGGGTGAGATTCCTGCCAGCACTGCTCCAGATCTCCGGGTGGTACAGGAATTGCTGCTCCAAACATGGTCTCCGATCAGCGAAGGGACAGAAACACAGGCTGGATTTTCAGTCCTAACTTGAAGATCCAGCTGCCAAGTGGCATTGCAAAGACAGACCTCTGGAGATTTCTCATACGTTTTTTGGCTTATTCTCCTGGTTTGTTCATCTTAACAGAAATCAGCTGTTTTCCTCACTTATACAGGATTTGCAAAAGGGACTGTAGCATCTGGCCTGGCTATTATTAAAAGATGAGAGCATCCTGTTTTTTTTAGGAGAAAAACACCACTGGTAATAAATAAATAAAGATCCTTTGCATCCAGGTTTCCTGAGATCTGTCTGGATTATTAGGGTTTTTTATCCCTTCTGCTGCAGCCTGTCCTTCCTATTTCCTCATGTTTGCCAACCAGCCTCACACATCCTGGAGCAGGGATAAAAATTGTGTTTTCCTGGAAGAAGCTGTCTCAGAGGGTTTGGATGTAGCAGCATCATTTTCAGCTACCAAGGACTTCTTTGGAAATCAAAAAATAAACACACCATGGAGGGTTGAGGAGCTGCTTTGGTGTTAAGACTTTGATTTTATACTTAATAATGCCCTAAAGTCACAGCCTGGAGGAATAATCACAGCACCTTCCAGTACCTTAAAGAGGCTCCAAGGGAGCTGGAGAGGGAGTTTGGATAAGGGTGTGGAGTGACAGGACAAGGGGGAATGGCTTCCCACTGCCAGAGGTGGGGTTAGATGGGATATTAGGAACAGATTCTTTGCTGTGGAACAAGATGATCTTTAAGGTCTCTTCCAACCCAAACCATCCTGTGACTCTATGAATCCACCTGAGGGGAAAAGGAGAGGTCACTACTCACTGGAGTCCTACAGATGTGCCACAAGGTTTTAAACCCTTTTTGTACCTTGTGTGCCCAAAGTCAGAGGCAGGGACAAACCAAAACCCTAACCCAGATGCTGGGGGAGAAGTCACCAACAGCGCTTTGGAAGGCTGGAGGTGGACATGAGGAGAAGTTGGGGATGGGATGCTCTTCTGAAGCCCTGGCTCCATCTCCATGTTTAGGAGATACCAACACTTGCTGGGCACAGCCCTGCTGAGAGGATCTGGTGGCTGTGGTCCTGCATCGAGCCTCCCTTGAACCAGGAGACCAACAGAGATGCCTTCACTTCACTGCACCAGCCCTTCAGTGACCCTTCATTGATTACACCCACACTTACAGGTAGGAAAATGCTGCATCCAAATCTGTGGCACTATTAATAGAGGGACTTCAGCTGATCTCTCCTGGCGTAATCACCATCTGAATTTGGCCTCGTGGCAAACATTAATCACTGGCAAGTTGCAGCGGCATATCAACGTTAACATGGGTTGTTTGCTTTTGTCTAAGTGTTGGGACATCCCACAAGATCCAGCTGCTCATCCCGAGCGAGCTGCCGGGAGGGAGCGGCCAAGGGCTGCCTCCATGGATTGCAGAGATCTCTGCTTTTCTTCCTGCACCACCACAAATCCTGAGTAAATCTGTTGAGGCAGCACAACTTGGCCTTAGCTCCACATTGTTATTTGACCAGATCAGCAGTCTGGAAACTGGGTCATTTTTTTTCTAAACATGTGGTTTAGAAATGTGCTGTTTCAAAGGACAATATCCAATGGTGTGAGACCAAACACTGGATTTGTAGTAAAAACAGCTAAACAACAACAACAACAACCAAAGTTCAAAGCTCTTTGTAAACACTGAGCCCACAGGACACCCTGACAAAGTAGGGAAATAAGAAATTCCCTGATCTATATTCAGGGAAACTGAGGCATAAAAAGAGGAATCCCAAGCTGTCTGGAGTATCATAGATGATGCTGAAATTGCTCAGCTACAGAAGTAAAACTAATTTGTCTCATATCTAAAAGTTCTTATAAATATACCTATAGAGATTTTTTAAACTCTCACACAACTGGAGTAGGGAAATTCAAGTCTGCTTGTTATTTAGGTAACACAGTCAACATTCAAAATGCAGATTGCATCTACACTCAGCAATATACACAGTAAATGCATGGGAGTAGCAGGGCAGGCTTGAGAACTTCAATTTTAAATTATGTTTTACTTCCCAAGTTATTTGTTTGCACTACATCAGATCACCAGAAGCTTTTGGAAGTTTGGGCTTTGCTCCCGATCTCATGGACTTATCTGTTACTGGCGCCAAGAGTTTCCTATTCCCAGAGGGGTAAATGCTGAGATACCCCCCTCCAAAGTCATACAAATACCACAAAGAGTCCTCATGGTAACATCTCCACACATCCCAGACTGACATTGCACCAGCAGATCTAAAGGGAAAAGATAATCACACAAGGCCCAAGCTAAATATTTAATTTTTTGCTTTAAGCTTGTGCTAAAACTATTCTTCAAGATGTTGAGTAGAAATTCTCAACCTGCTCCCAGTATATTTTATCTGTCACAGTTGTCCCCATAGCCTGTCCAAGGATTATGGCCTGTTATAATATTATTATAAGGGATTTGTTTATAATTTGTAACCCATCCAACAAATGTTTCTGGTGAATAACACCCTTGAGCTGTCCTCTGCAAGCATTCATCCAAGCTGCCTGAGCTGGACAGCCTCACTGCACCCCTACCCAATACATGATCTAGTGTGGCCCCCCACATGCTGAAGTACATTGGTCATCTGTGAGAAGCTGCCCAGGGGAAGGATTTCACCAAAAATATCAATTAATTTCCTCCTGACCATGCAGAAGGTAACCAGGCAGTTCATGTCAATCCTTGAATATATAACTGAGGTTATTTCCCTTTTTTCCCCAATAAACAGCTTGATGAATGTTTTATTTGGTGTCAGAACAGGGCTTGGTGCTGAACCATAAAGTCAGACCTTGCTCCTTCTCACCCCCAACTCTCCCAAAGAGCTTGTTTTAGGCACAAAAAAGGCTGGTTTAGGCCTGTGCCTGCTCTGAACTCTGCCAGTGTTACTTACAGCCACAGGAAATGAAAAAGTTAAAACCAAAGCCAGCAGGGAGAGGCAGTGTAGGACAGCATGATGCTGGCAGGGCTGGACTCCAGCGATCCAGAGCTGGTGTTCAACCCTCAGAACCCAAACCCAAGAAGCTATTTATTGACACCAAAAGATGGGGAAAACAACAGTCACCACCCCTTGCAGGAAAAGTCTCTAACTCTTCTGTCCTAAAGCAGTTTGAGTTTTATCTGCCCCCACCACTCTGTGTCTCTGTGCAGGGCTGTCCTCCATGTTCACCATTGGTGGTCACTTTGCCTCCAGAGTGGCTGATTTTTTTGCTAAGTCAGAAGAGTTGCCTTCTTAAGCTGCAGAGTAAATTAATCAAAAAAATAATAAAAAAAAAAAAACAAACAACCATCCCCAGCATGAAGTTCAATGGGAACTATTGTACTGGATCAGAGGGATGATTTGGTTCTATCAGCCCTTGTGCTGACCATGTCTGCTGTAGACATCCCAGAGAAATGTCCAAAAACCAACAAAAATGATCTTTAAGATCTCTTTCACCCCAAACCATTCTATGATTCTGTGAAAACAGAGATCACTGTAACTCCTCAATAATCTGCCTAGGTATGAATTTAATCTTGTCCAACCTCTTTATTCAGATTGCATTTAGCTGAATATGTGTTCTCTGTACAGTCACACAAGCAGATTTTATTTCAGACAACAACTTGTAGCAGGCAGCTCCCAGCCTGCCTCACAGGGCCATGGGATAATTAGGAAGGGATCGTGTGAGGTCTCCAGCTCAACCTCCTGCTCAAGCAGCCTCAGCCCCAAGTGTCAGACCAGGCTGTTCCATGCTTTACACAGTTGGGTCCCGTAAATCTCCAAGAACAGAAGTGCCACAATCTCCCATGCTGGCCCCTGTTCCAGCACTTTACCATAAAAAATGGAGAAAAATTTTTATTTCCATTGATGAGAATGTGGACACCCCAAACCAGAATGCAAGACTATAATGAGGGTCCCTCTGGGCTCTGAGTAGCTGAGATGGGTTAAACTGTGTGCCAGAGGGCAGCAGAAGGTCTTAGCACTAATGCTTGTAGCATGAGTCCCCCCAAAACAATTTCCATAGTAACTACACCACAGAGCATTGGTTGGTTTGCTTGGTCCCTCACTCTTGGATCAAGCTTCCCTAAAATCAGGACTCAGATTATGAGCTGGAATGAAAGAGCCCTCAAGCTTTAACCACCACAAAAGAAATGTGTAGGTCCATGGTAAAGCCAACAAGAGCTCCCAGAATCAGTATCAGTGACATTTAAACTTCAGAGTCAAAGGTTTCTTGAAACGATCAGAACCTCACACCTCTCTGTGCTACTATTTCTCTTTTGCAGACTCAAGAAACAGCTAAAAAGGATAAGAATTTACTATGAAACCAGGCACAAGCTTGCAAACAACTCCTGTCCTCTCCTCCTGCAGAAAGCCTTGGGTGAACTTAACCTCACCTTCATTAGCTGTATCTCCTCCTACTCCTGATACTAAACTGGAGGAAAAATAGCCTCCTCCCTCAGTCTCCTCCCAAAACATGTATCTTTGGCTGCTTGAAAATTATTCTCGCCTCAGGCCGTGCAAATCACGAGATTATCTGTAACTGCATTCCTCAGGTCTGACCAGGAAGAGGTGGGGATAGCTCAACCCCCATAATGGAAAAGCATCATAAATCCCAATCCCTCCCAGTTTAGAAATCTATCCAAGTTTTCCCTGGGAATGTCCCGGTTAATGCCGGTTGTTAGGTTCCAGAGTTAATGACCTAGAAAGATGAACAGAGCAGTTTGCACTCCTCTAAGAAACACGGGTTTCGACAGTTTGCAGACTCAGGTAAAGAAGCGATATTTGAGATCAGGTTTAGAAGATGTCTTGCACCACCCAAGGGCCTGGAATCTTGCTTTTAATATTTAGTTGCAAACTCAAGTGCTGCAGAAATTGATGGGTCAGCCACAGACAGGCCAGTCCCATGTTCTACCGTGTTCTTGCTTTACCCTGCCTGGTGCCAAGAGGAGACAAGGAAGAAAAAGAAGCGTAGAAGAACATTAACAAAAAAAAAAGCCATTTTATTGAAAATGAAATTAAAACTTCAAATTAATATTACAATCATGAGAAAATGCCAAACAATTCAATTTACAGTTGCAACATACAATACAAATAGTCCCTTTGAAGTTGAAGTAAACTGATCCACAATCATCGTCTGTGGCATAAAGCAGAGTGTGTTTGTACAATATGTGCATGAAAAGCAAATCTTGGGTGACAGCATTTGAAAAAATAAAAAATTAAAGCTTGTATTTACACAAAATGCTACAAATATTTTGTTCCAGCGGAAATTCAAGATTGGTAAAGCATATTTAACAACAAAAAAAAAGATTGGAATGTCACTCATATTACCTAAAGTTACTGTAAAAGTATGGTTTTTGCTGATATACTTAAAAGTACTGCATTAAAAAAAAAAAGCAAAGAGTTATCTGTAAACATGGAAGTAAACAAACATCTAAAAAAGTTCTCAGAAAATGTTAAACTGAAATGCATTCTATTTAAAAACAACAAGAAATTCAGGGGGGCAGAGAATGGGGCTTCTTTGAGCTCATGGCTGATCCAGGTTTAATTGTTGCTTTTGCTCATGGCTTGCTGCTACCGCAGCCCAGCGAGGGGCTGAGCCTTGCTTTGCTCAGGGTGAAAGTGCAAAATTCTCCCCAGTCCAGATGGTACCTGTGGAAACTGGTAAATCTTTGCTCAGGGGACTGCTGGCAACAAAGGTTCAATGCTAAGAAAGACGCAGCGGCTGGGCTTTTAAAGGAAACGATAAATGCCGCGTGAATGATGCTGTTGGGTAAATAATTTGCTTTACTCTTCTCTCCCGACCCACTGCACCTAATCTGGTTACCCTTAGAGGAGGGAGTGGAGGATTTAATCCTCCATTCGGCAAAAGGGACATTGTGCCTACTGTGCTAGAAGTAAGTCTTTGGTAGGATAAGAGAACTGGAAGGTAAAAAAAGGCCATTTTTTTATCTTTAAATCTATGACCGGTGCCAAAGATTGCCACTGCCCGGAGGGAAGGGCTGTCGTACCTTTGAGAAAACTCCATTCTGTGATGCCAAGCACCTCACAAAAGCTCAAATAAATTGATATGATTCACTACATAGCACCGGTTGCGTCTGAAAATCTGATTCAAGAGCATTTCCAAGTGAACTCGAAAGGATTTTCCGAAAGCTTTGATGTGCATCTGTGCCTCAGCCTGTATGACTCCCTCCATGACCAGCCTGATGTACTGGGACAGATTTTCCAAAGGCACCAGGAGGGTTCAGGAGCATGGGGGTCTACTGAAAGTCAAGGGGCTGGTGCTCCTCTGTCCACATGTACTTAGAAAATCTTTTCCTTCCTATCTCAAGCAGGTAGAACCAGGTCAGATGAGGGCACAGATCGACTGGATCAGGCACGCACGCCTCGACTGGGCGGAGAAAACATTTTCAATGTCTGTCCCTAAAGGTCCAGTTGAAAAACCATGGGGACACAAACAGAGTCCTGTCGGTATTGGGCAAAACAAAAGTCTGGTCTGTGCTGGATTTATCCAGAAACAAAAACCAAGTGCTTGAATTTTACAACAAAGTCTTAAGGAAAAAAAAAAGAAAATCTGGGTTGCTGCCTGCAGCCACTCTTAACAACATTTCAACACAAAAGCACCCTAAAAATTACTTAATATGCATACAGTAAACCTTAAAAAGCCCTTCTCAGCAATAACAAATAATGTACAAATATAGTACCTTTTATTAAATAGGAAACAGCTTGCACTGGCAGTACATCTCTTTTTCTCTTGCTTACTAAACAAAAAACAAAACTGAAATGTGTAACCAGACACTGGCTTTTTAAGTGCTGCTGAGACTAACAAACGTTACTTTACAGTTACAAATAAATGGACAGTGGTATGCTTCAAGCTACCACAAACCAACAATAAATAGAATCAATTACAGCTTCCATCTTTGAAGGAAAACTAAGTATTAGAAGAAAAACAAAGTGTCTTACTTATACTTTAAGCATACTTGGTATACAACCTTTAGAAGGCAAAGACTTTTTTAATTTATTATTTTTAAGAGCACGTCATCACGCAGATTGGAGGGATGCACCATGCTAATGGCAGCTCGTTTAACAGCTTCGCTGTTAACGAGCAGTGAGGGTGGTGTCCGGCTCTGTGTGGCTGTGCCCAATGTTGATTTACTGCCATACTTTGGAGGTAGCCAAAGATCACCCAAGGAGCAGCTTGGAGGAGGCTGCGGACAGCGGTGACTGAGGGAAGGGAAGGAGGGAGCCTTGGCCAAGCCCACTGGCACGTGCTGAACATCCCACTAAGCCAGGCTTAACACCTGCCTGGGGAGAGCGTGGGCAGGATGGCTCAGCTCCCACCACATCCAGCCAATGCCATGTCACCTCCCTGCCTGCCACGGCAGCCCTAGGCTGGGCCAAACAGGGCCCTCTCCGCAGCGTAGTTTGGCCACAGGCAGGTTGGGGTTTGGGTGCAACCTCCTCTCCTTGTATCACACCTGGGAGCCCCAGGGTGGCTTTGAAGGTGAGTTTGTGTCTTCAGCATGGGCAGAAGTGAGGATTGCTGCCCTTGTGCTCGTCCCTCTAACACGGCAACAGCCACATCAGCTTCAGAGCCACCACAGCATCTGCATGGCTCCCGCATTTAATGCTAACGGGCGGTGACTCGCTACCAGGCAGTTTCTGTCTCAAGTTTGAAACCTTTTTATTCCACCGAGTGGGCTGAAATTGCAAGGGGAGGGGAAAATGTTTCAACATTTCTCCCTTAATCCCATTTCTGAGATATTTAACAATTCATCATTTGCAAAATACAAGCTTTGTAACAGTTTTGAATTTTCTTGGGGAAAAAAAAAACAACCCTGTTGAAATCCAAATTATGCTGTCAAAATAGACCATTTTAAATAAGAATCTTTTCAAATTTTGAAGTTCTGAGAAAAATCCTGGGAGAAGAAGAAATTAGGGGAAGGGTGGAAAATATTTCATCCTTCCTACCATTTTCCAGTGTCTCCACAACTACTGATTAAAAGGCAAGACTGTGTTGAAGGCAACCAGACAGCTAATAAAAATATTTTAAACGCAATATTTCCTTCATAAGTTATATAAAAAGATCCTACATCCAAAACCATTTGATGTGGATGCATTTGGGTTGGGTTTGTTGTTTTTAAGTCACATTGTAAACTGGTTCTCACTGGAACTGCTTTTCAGAGTTGGGTAAAGGTCTGAGGTTTACACTATTGCAGAAATGTAATAAGTAAAAAAAAAAACAAAACCAAACAAAAAACACTTTTAGAGACCGAAGTCAATATATCATTACATTAAGAAACATTTAAAGGGTCCAAATGTCATTAAATAATTATAAATATTCTTTTAAAGTTATATGATGATTCATGTTAGCAAACAACCTCAAATTTTACACATTTATAATTTAAAAAAAAAAATAAAAAAAGAACATAGCCGAACACAAATACTAGGTATACCATTTTGGCTCTAGTAATATGTATTGCCATTCTCATATTTTGCATAAGTAATAACATTTTGTTTTTTTGTTTTTCAAGGTTTTGGTTGTTATTTTTGGTTTTTGGCTAATCAAAGGCAAAATGAACGGATACAAAAGCAAAAAGGAAACCCTGGGGTTGGCTCACCTAACTTGAAAACTCATTCTCTTTAAGTACCCAAAAACAAACCAAAAAAGCAATGAACACAGAGAAGTTCAAACCGTTATCCGCAGCAAGGCTCGGACAGAGCTTTTTTGGGACAGCTGTTTTCATCTGAATGGATCATAGCAAAATGGAAGCAACTTGCTCTTTGCTTTCCTTTTTATGTGCACCAATACAAAGCAGGTGAATTGCACTACAGGTGTGGAGAGGGTCCCATACATTGTATGATTGCAACTGTATCTGGAGTTCATGGTTAGTTTTGGTTTTTTATTAAAATAAAAGGGAATGCAGCCTTTGCCTTGCATCACCATGTTTCTCCTGATAGCCGGGGAGTCCGTTCTCTCCTCGTTGGCAAAAGTACTCACTAGTTATTACAAAACTCTAGGGGAAAAAAAAAAGGAGAAAAATTCCAAAAAAAAAAAAAAAAGGGAAAAAAAAAAGAGGGAGTGATTTTTTTTTTTTGGTGTGTGTGTGTGTGTGTGTAGAAAGAGTACATTTTAAATATAAAACAAGGTAAAATGGTTCCAAGGGGGAAAAAAGAAAGAAACTATGTGCTTTGATTCACATAATCTGAAACATGGGTTGTGGTGTGTTGGTAACTCTTGTGTATTTATGGCCATTATCATCCCATCTACAGAGTTGCACATATTGGTAAAATCTGTTTAAAAAAAAAAAAAAATAAAACAAAAACCAGGCACTTCGTAGTTAGTCGACCATTTGGTGGTTTTTTTTTTTTTTTTTTTGTTTTCGGGGGGGGGGGAGGGTTGGGGNCGAGGTCGGGCCAGCTATGGAAGAAATCTCAGTACGGCCTCCAAACGGACTCATCCATCCTGCCACTAGAATTCAAGACGGTTGGGGAGCTGCTGTGGCTGCCATCCGCCTCCACCCCATCACTCTGGGCGGGCAAGTTAGGGTTTAGCAGTGTGCTGCCGTTGGACGTGGTGGTGCACGGCGGGAGCATCCTGGAAGGGGAGCGGTCCCCTCCCGGCACCATGGGGAACTGGTATGATCCTGATGAAGTGCCATAGTAGAGATATGGAGTGCTGCTGGTCTGGAAAGGTCCACTTTGGTTTTGGGAAGAGCCGGGGTAGGGTGGTGGTAGGTAGGTGTGGTAGTGAGTGGTTGCGGACATACCCAGTGACATGCCTGAGGTGACTGGCGGTGTATAGGTAAAGGTGGCTGGATAGTGCATTCGTGGGTTGGAGAAGCGGCTCTCAGTGAGGGATGAAATGCTTGTGAACTGCCTGGGATCTGAAAATGGGCCCAGCTCTGAAGCACCTAAAAAATTATAACAAAAGACGGGGGAAAACAATTCTGTAAATACCATTTTTTGTATCACGTGATGATAGAATTTTATTTTTCTAAGATAACCCACTTCTTTTGGCCCCCAAGAGAACAGCAGATCATATCAAGCAATACATTGCAAGGAACAGAGTCATATATCTGTTTTCTAGAAATGCTGGGCCAAACATCCCTAGTCTTAACTCCACCAATGCCAACGGAGGGAGCAGCATTGCCGACCTGAAGTGTTCAAAGGTCATGAGTCAGGTTGAGGGAATAAAAAAAATCTCAAAAATCACGCGATTGAAAAAGAGCCAAAAAAGAAAGGTGGACTTGGAGTTGATTTGCCTTCTGGTTTCAGAGTTTTGAGGGTTATGTGTCACTGATTTTTCGCGAGAGCCTCTTGAGAAACTCAGGTCTGATTGCACATGAAAGCTGAGATTCCCACCTCAGCACAGGCTGTCAGGAGCTGGGATTTCCAGAAAAGCAGAAATCACTGTGCAACTTGTAATAAAGCTCAAAGAGCTGGCAACACTGAGTTAACTGCACCCCTGACAGCAGGGGAGTTACACTGGGGGTGACTTAGACCCACTTAGTGCCTTAAAATCAATAAATCAATTTATTTTGGTGAGAATCCGCTCAGCTGCTTCCTTTGGCTAAAAATACTGTTTGCTGCATCCGAAGGATGGGCAAGGCCTTTGAGCTGATAGCAAAGAGGCAGATTTTACTCTTCAGAGCAGTCGATGGAAAATTACAAGCCCAACACTCTTTTCGCCATTGAAAAAAAATTTGTTTTCATATGTAGTCTCTGCAGTCTGGTTGAAAAAAAAAAAGACCACACAGTTTATGACTACTGTGAATGTCTGGATGGTAACGCTGTGAATTGGAGTCTAACACAAAACAGGGATGGGTAAAATCATTTTGCCTAATTTCTAATCCCCCATCAAACGCCCAAAGCTTTGGAGCAGAACTGGAAAGCAAACGTTAGCTTGGTGATGTGCTTAGGAGACTGTGGGATGGACAGGAGCAGAAGACAAAGATGGTGAAAGCTCGTACTGAGAGCCAGAAGAGTGGAAAACAAAGAGGTTTTGGTAAAAAGGACAGGGGGAAAGCCTAATGAAGAAGTACAGAGCAGGAGAACACAAATGCAATGGCCAGTATGCAGCAAACACATATACACATATTTATAGAGAGCTGGAAAGAGCAGGGTATAAATAAAGGGGGGAAATTATGAAATCGAATGGACCCTCCCTGCACTTCCCAGCTGACACTCCCACAGCTTTATACCCCTCCAGATTCAAGGGCCCACTCACCTCTTTGTCAGTCTGCTGAACCTCACTTAACTAAAAGGAAAATACGGCACCTCTAGATGCCAAACTGATGTGCTGAACACTGAAACAATCTGTGTATCCTCAACTTAAGATGAAGCAATGATTTTCCTTGCAGACAGGCTTCAGATCTCACCTGCAGACATTGCTGTGTAAAAGGAAGGTCTCTCCAGCCCTTCTGTTCCTGGTCCATTCTGCTATAAGCAACAAACTCAACAGGCCCTGCCACCTTGCGTGGCATATTTTGGGATTTAGTTCACTATTCTCACCTGTTCTCCCAGTTCATTGAACCCATGCCTACAATGATATCTAAAAGCAGCAGTGGAGCAAAGCTCAGGCACAGTTTGGGTTCAGACTGGAGGACCCGGCCCACAGCCAGCCAAGCCTACAAATCAGCCTGAAGCCTGGGCATTACAGTCCTCCATCTCAAAAAATGTTGAGCACGGAGCTTTGAGTAGTAAAAGCCCATTCTAAACTCTGATGACAATGTGATTACTATTCTCTTTATCTGGGACTGAATCAGTGACCTAGGGGTGAATGGGTCTGTCTCCATCATCAACTCCTCCAACCACAGGGCCCTGGAATGTAATATAACTTGTACCTTTACAGCAAACACTCCACTGCTTGATGCAACTCCTTTCGTTCCCAACTGCAAACAATAGCCAGAGGCAATACCACCCAGATTCAAAGCTGTAATTTTGGAACACTATCCTTTATATTGTGAACAGGTCTGATATGTATCTGGAAATATAAGGTTAGAACATAATTTCCCCAGCTGCTCAAAATACTGAGTTTCAATCTGCTACTGCTTATTCTCTTTTCTTTTTTTATTTATTGTTATTGTAACTCTCCCAACATGAACAGAGTTGCTCTTAGTTTACCCTGAAAGGAGTTAAACAAGATTTTTACAATCAAAGGTGGAATTGATGTGAGTGTAAGGGTGTAGAACATCGGTATTTTCGGTTTCTTTGCAACTAATACTTTTTTTCCTTAATACAAAGCTCTCCACACAGTTTTACACATTAAAAGGCAATCTCCCTTTCAGAGCTAGATCCAAATATTATCTGTATAGATGCTGCCAAGAGATCATGTCTGTGTGGAATGACTGGGAACGTGCACACCACACGTAGGCATTTCAAATATGGGGCTGCAGACCTCCTTATGTACCCTAGTAAATCTGCACTTGTTTGTTTTTACTGTTGCTTGTAAAGCACAATCCTATTTACCCAAAGGCCAAACAACCATAACCCTGTCTTATCTCACTCGTGGCTGTGTCTGCACAGCTCCTGCACACTCGCTTCTCCAACTCCTCTTTTGCCCAAGTGCCTTTTGCTGTCTCCATAACTCCTTGCACAGGGCTGCGATTTGTTCCCAGACCAATTGTATCACCATTATGTTAAAGATACTTTTGGAGATCAGAAAAAGCTCTCTGAGATGCCTTTCTGAAGTCTCATTTCTAAGAGAAACTTACTAAAACGTCAGCTCTAAACCTCATTCAGCCTCTTGCCACCATCACTGCTGCTCAATCTTGCTGATGCATTTTCACCCTCCTTCTCCTCCTTTCTCTGTGCTACCTCTTCATGTTAAGGTTGACTTTGGTTCTGACTTGGAAACCCCGGATGCCTATTCATTTATACATGTTTAGCTCTGTGCTGGGCTGGGAAGATAAAAAGTTAAAAGATATGGCACCCATCTTTGTATATCTAGCTGTGCACAAACAGTGATGTGGATCAGCAATAAAGTAACATGACAGTGCAAGTATATAATTCATAATATAATAATTATAATATTATAATAATTTATTTATTCCTCTCCCCAGGAGGATTAAAGATTTATGCTAATTTTGCCTCCGTCAGAGCAAGAAAACCATTTGCATCTGTGAATTCCCACTCTCGTGTTAGCTTGCACTAAATGGGTGAAGCACAGACCCCCCGCCCTACATCGTGGTCACAACATTGCAAAACCACATTGTGTAAGGAGAAGAGACTTTATTTTGTGCCACCACAGACACTGAAAATGAGCACAGCAAGTGATCTTCTCCTACATCGTCTCGTCAGCTGACTGGGCTTAACAATACCAAAAAGATTTAGAAAAAGGTGTATTCTTGAAAAAAACCCCAAACACTTTACATCTGAATGAGTCCAGGCTAAATTATTTTTAAATTTTCCAGGCTGATTCCTCCCCAACACAGCCTGGCACTCCAGTTTTCTGAGAGCTATACATTTAGAACTGAAAAGTGGTCATGTTAATATGCCAATATATATGCTAACATCCCAGATTCAGGAATACTGCTCCAGTGTGTTTCATATTTAGAATAAGAACAATTAAAATTCCATGTGGTTTCACTTATTTTGATGCAGAAGCCTCATTAAAAACCCTAGACCTGGGCATTTGCCAGCAGCCAGCTCAAATGGTTTTGCATTCGTGCTTAAACCCCAATTTTACCTGTTGCAGGTTTGCAGCTCCACCATTCACAGCTGCATGTGTGCCGTGGTCATTTGTCTTTTGCAGTTTACAGATGCCAGCTAATGCCAATTAATGCTCAGGTCTCAATTAATAAGCTGTGCTTGTGGTTTGCAGAAAATCAGGCAACAAATTTCTGTCAGGTTTACAGCACTTTGGCCAATCGCTCCCAATTATTAAAGATCATAACATACTGCGGACAGATTAACTCCTTGTGGGTACAGCAAGCTGACATCTACTTTAAAGAGTAACAGCATATTTTTATAACTTAAAAATCTTTCAATTCATTTTGTTATTTAATGCTATAAGGTCATTAACAAAAAAAGTCCCCTTGGCTTACTGTATATGTTCCACAGGGAAATTTCTAGCCCGTCAAGTCAATGCAGAATCTTTGGATGCATGAAACCAAAGAGTATTCACTGAACAGCCTGTCTCAAGGAAATTCAGCTACATATAGTTAAATATATTTACCAGTAGCTAAATGATTCCCTTGTGTTTCAGGCAACTTCAGTGTTAAGACATTTGCTGAAGTCGAAACTAGGTTTTGTGGGGTTTTGTTCAACAGTTCAATTCAGGCTGGGACATTGTACTAATTGACCTATTAAAATTGTTTTTTCCTTCCCCAACATCTATGTCTCTGAATTATAAGTGCAGCCTGGATTACTTACAGCTGATAATATCGCCTTGGATGAAACATGCCACACACTTCACATGATGAGACGATTTTCAGTCTCTTACAGCTTTGCCAAACTTTAAATGTTCTGGCTGAAATTGTCCATGCTGGGCGTCTGTCTCAGGCTAAATTTTGATTTATGCATTTATTTGTTTTTAAAATTTCAGCTGAAACTCTTCTGCTGGGAAAAATATATTGTTTTACCAATCTTAAACTCTGAGGAGCCTTCCTTTGAAAAGCTGTACCAGTTCCATGCTTTGAAGTAAGGACTTGAACTTTGGAAGAGGAGTGGCTTTTGTGTGAGAGATGTTGCCATGAAAATCCAGCCAAATATGAACAAATCATAAGCACTCTGACTAAAAATGGGCAGAAGAGTCTGTGCCCCTACAAAGACACTTGTCTAGAGACTGGAATGAAATTCAGGAGTCACAAATCCTAGCATTTTTTCTGCAAACATTGCAAAAAACACAGGGTCATTGCCACCTGTCCCCATGCCAGCCTAATAAAGGATCAGACCATTGATGGCTCCATTCTTTGGGATGGCAGAGTCTGAGTGAAATAAGACCATGTGGGTGTTCGTAAAATATTGCAAAGTAAAATCTGGGAAGGTGGGGTTATTTGGGGTTTACTTTTTTAAGAAATCTGAGAAACTATAAACACAACCAGAGGCAAACAAAGGGATATTATTAAGGTTACCATGTGAAGAGTGAGAAACTTAGGAAACACCAGCATTCAAGTTACTTCTCCAAATGTACTTTGACAAAGTATTCAGCTACACAAGATGCTATTCCTTTTTCTTTAACCCACCCAAGCTGGCCACCTCTGGAGATGTAGCCGAATTGAGGAAGAGAGAAGACCTTTGTCTCTATGTCCCCCAGATCCACTGCTCCAAGAAATCAGAAGGGGTGAAGTGAACAAGGCGAGAGAGACCCAATTATTTCCTGAGTTAACTGGATTTTATATGTTTCTGCCACATGGCTCCTACATGACTCAGTTGAAATGTCTCCAAATCCCATTTTCACTTCCCGCATTTTCTGTGTGCAGCAAAGATGTTGGCTTCTGATTTGCACGTGCACTAAATGTTCCCAGCTGCAGCTGAAGCCAACGGGATCACAGGTCTGAACAGAAGGCTACAGACAGAACAAAAACTGTGCTGTAGGTGACACAGAGAGGGTGCAGTGAACGACACAAGACCGTAGGGTCACTCTCATTTCTCTTTCTAAAGTGGGTTCCTTTTTTCTTGGGAATATTGCACTGCAGTGAACTGTATACAAATGCTATGGAAGAAGTATTAGAGCAAAGCCAAGCAAGAAATTAAGGATTCTTTCTTCAGAGCAGCACTTAATGCTCTGCAATAAACAAGGCCTGAGGAAATGCAAAGAACAAGAAGCAAACAAAATATTGGAGAGCTGCTCATTAAGTTAGCGCTGTCCATCCTGTGCACTGAATGAGACAGGAATCCCGTGGGAAAAGTATCATGTGATCTTGTAATTAAAATTTGTAACATAATGCATAAGCAGAATGAGGCTGATTTAAAGTTGCACAGGCAATATAAGCACTGAGATTTTCTAATTTCTGAGCTCCTGGCTTTGCCAGTCTTAAGGATCCATTGCAGTGTGTTTTAATGCGGGAGGGATTATTTTCTAGCTGGATCTCTTTGGGTTTTCCCCCAGGATCCTTCTGTATCAGGGGGACAGTGTTACTTTGCTCTTCATTTTGTTAAATTCTTGTTCCCCGCCTCTGCTAGAAAGTGTTTAGTGAATCACACACAGCATGATCTTTCTGCTTCCTTCCAGGCAAGCCCCTGGCTCTCCAAAGCTGCTCTGCCACCTTCCCTCTGGGTGCCACTATAGAATGGAGCCTGGGACTGCAGTTCCGAGGGACCCCAAAACGCCTCCCCCTGTATCTACTCCTTGCTATAGCTGTTAGGTCCTGATCCCATGAACCTACGCTGGTGCTCAGTTTTGTGCTGGAGCTCAGGGACATTCCTCCCACACATCCACCAGCGAGTGTGTACGTGCTGAGAGGGCGAAGGCCATGCAGCACCACAGAAATAATGCACAGGGCTTCTCCCTCTCTGGTTTACTTTTTGGATGAACATGTGTCATCCGGATGTTTGGAATAATTTATTGTAGGAAATTGTATGTTTTGAAATGCTCTTTTCCCTCCCTTTAGTTCAGGAGGAAAAAAAAGTAAAAAAGCATTTGACATTATTTTTTTTTCTCAATTTTTTCCCCCAAGTCATCCCAAGAGGGTCTCCTGGCAAACAATAGCTGCAGGAAAGGTGTGAACTGGCCCCCCCCCCCTCTTTTCTTCACCTCAACAAGGTGTTAACTTCAAGGCCTAGTTGGGACCATTTAAACTGCAACATTATTAAGCACAGCAGTCTCACAAAAGTCAGAGGGAGGAAGGAACACTTTAACCCTTTCAGAGCCTCACACACAACAGGCAAGACCCTAATTCCAGTGCATCCCTTCTTGTAGTCCCTCAATACCCCAGTTCACAAGGTAAACTGCTCGTGCCTCCTGGTATTTAGTTAACAGGTCTTTGGCACCTAAAATACCACGGAATAATTTGCAGATAGATGTTTTCCCTGAATTTATGGCGCTGCACCTAAGCCCTTTGCTGGGAGAAACACCCCATAAATAACATAGTTAGCAGCGACCATTAAAGTACCACTCGTGCAAATAAAGCAGAGCGTTTCTCAAGCAGAGATGTTATATTGCTTAACAGCAAAATTGGAGTCTCTTTGCATTTCTTCAGCCCTCGTTCTGTCATTACCTGTCCTGCTGCCTCAATAGGACTTTTCTGGTGGATGAAGCGGCTTTCCTTGAGGCACCCAGGTCTTGCTGGGTGACATTATGCACTGAAAGACAGGTGGCTGCTTACTGCACCCCTGGAGTTAGCTCATCTAAAATTTAGGGAACATCAATATGTAGAAAAATGCAACAACCAACCCCTCCTAGATGGACTGTTGGGAGCAGAAATGAAGCTATGGAAGCTTCAGCCATCACCGTCTCATTTATAGACATTGCCTCACTTATACAGGATTCATAATGCTTCCTAACGAGAACCACAGGAGGGGGACAAATGGCCGCATTACAGAAACAGGCCCTGGGCTGGTGGTTATGACCTGCCACCCGTGGATGCCTGTTGACCTGGTGTGATGGGGAGCCTCTGAACTCCTCAGCCTTTGCTATCTCATCTCAGTGACTCGAGTCTTTAGCTGTCACATGTGATTTGGGTGGAAAAGAACTGGCAGTGTATCAGAAGCCCCCTGCTCGTTTAAAGTCTCAGGCCATCTACGCGCCACATTGGAACCAAAACGTAAATAAAGTTTCCTGGAAATAAGTCCAGAAGCTCTGCAACACCGCACGGCACAAACATGCACACAAGAGCGCAGTGCTCTCCGTTCACTTTTCCCCAACTTTTCCTGCCTGGGTTTCAGCCGTCACTGCTTTTCGCCAGCCGAAAGGCATCAGCAGGAATGCTTGAGGCTTTTCTTGGAGAGCAACCTCAGAGTGTTGTATACAGCAAGGGGGTGAAACCGCAGGGCTGCGAAGCAGGCACGGTGATGGCGAGCAGCGGGACAGGAATCCTGAATAAATCCAGTGAATGGGAAGATAATATACATCGTGGCTCACAGGCTACTTTATTCCTTCTTTTTCTTTTTTTCCTTCTTTTCAGAAAAATGTGCCTTAACTATCCAGTATAAATATTTGTTTCCAATGTTGTCATGAATTGTACTTTTCCACTGCATGCTACTAACTCAGAAATACCATCTGATCCTCAAGCAGACACAAAGGAACTATGTTTTTCAGGGACAGGGAAGGGGGGGAAGTCCTTGGCATTGCTCTATTATTTCACCCTTTAAACCCCTATTTTTCCCCTCCCCATCCAAATTTTCCTTTCGCATCTCATTCAACTAATGGACATCTCTCCTGAGGACAGAGGATTCCTTGCTGGTTCTTGATTAAGAGTTTTTTAAGAAGCCGGGAAGGAAGATATTCTTTGAAACTGGATCTACTGTAGGATGGGAGCCAGCACACAGGACACCGTGTCTTTCAGAGAGGGCCACACACAGTGCCACTCCAGTCATATGACTTCTCTGTCACATCCTGAAGCCATTTCCAGCTCGTGTGCGAGTTTGTACTCCCATTTAGAAAAGGATGGGATATATTGGGAACACACATATGGAAACACTTTCAGGGAATCAGTTTCCATGAAATCCATAATAAGCCAAGTGGCTTCAGATGTGGCAGTGTGCCTCAGATTAGCCAAAAAAAAAAAAAAAAAGAAAAGAAAAAAAAAAAAGAAAAAGAAAAAGAAAAAAAAAGTGAAAAAAAGGAAAAAAATAAAGAGGAAAAAAGAGAGAAATAGAAAAAGAAGGAAAATTGTACCTTTTGGTCCTTATTTCAGTTTCAAGGGGGGGAAAAAAGAAAAAAAAGGAAAATTAAAACTGACTAATGACTTATGGCTACCAAAACAGGGAGTCACAAAAATAATACAACTAACAAGAGCGCTCCTCCTCCCCCACGTAAGGACCCTGCTATCAGCATTCCTGCAGCTCACAGAAAGTTCTCCTGGCATCTGCCAAGCTCACATGGGGTCGGCAGCACCACGGCCCTGCCTGTGCCAGCCTGCGTGGGTTGGGCAGGTGCCCACTGTCTGGTAACCTGTGCGAGCAATTTTTTCCTTCCCTTACAAATTTTCCTTCCTTTCCTTTCCTTCCTGCCCTTCCAAAAACTGCAACTTGGTGATAAACCGTCCATTAAGTAAAGCTCCCAGAAAATGCTGGATTCAGGAGGGGATGTGCCCTGGGTTGGCTGTACCCAGGCCATACTAAAAGCAGGGTTTATGGTGGGATGGTGTATTTGGTCTGCCAGGAAGGGAATGGATATCACTTGCCTGCTGTGCTTGGAGCCAAAGCTCAAGAGCAACTCCCAGGTGCCCTCATCAATGGGTGCCAGAGAGCAGGAGCAATCCCAAACGGCACAGAAAAGGGCTGGAGGCCACGTCAGTGACAGGCAGGAGGGAAGCACTCAGCTCATCCGAGCTACTGTGGTGCTGGAATAATCTTTGCACCACTGAGGAAGTGGGAAGAAGCATGAATCGAGTGGCAGGAGTTCAAATGGGAACTGAAGAGATGCTACGTGCATCTCTGCGACAGCTACCCGCCTTTTTATCACGAGAAAATAACCAGGAATTTGGCTGCTAATTGGGGCCGTATCCTACAAACCCTACTTTTCCTGACAAACAAATGACTCCACAAATAGTCCCTCTGTTTCCAATAGGGTTATTTGCGGTAGGAGGGACCACCCAACATGAGAGGATCAGGCCCTCCACTCCTGCGCTCTGCCGCTCGCTTCAACCATCCACAGCCAAATCTGAACAAAAAAAAAATATCCACGAACTGCAAAGGCTTTTCCTCTCTGCTCCTGGAAAAGCCCTGGACTCGAACGGCTGTGGAAAGGTCTCGTGTGCTATTAATACGATGCTCTTCCTGGCTTCCGCTGCCGAAATGAGGATTTGCCATTTGTTTCTCAGGCTGGTTCTTTCCACTCAAGCCCCAGCACAGTAACTAACTGAAAACTTCTGCATCAAGGAGAAGGTCTCTTTTAAAGTTTGGCTTGGCTTTGCTTTCAAAGAGTTGTCTGTATATTTTAGAATATGTAGAACTTGCCTTTGATTTAAACCTCGCTCTTAACAATAGACAAGAGACGATTTCTCTACTGAGCGATTTAAACAAAAACAAACATATTTTGGTTACTCGGCCTTGTTCTCAAAACGCTCTGTTTTCTTTTTTTTTTCCCAGAGAAAAATCAAACCCTACAAAACGTTACACTTCTGGCCAAAAAAACTTAAATTCACGAAAGTAGATAATCCATTTTTTTTGCCCTGAACAATATCGTACACAGAGAAAGAAGAGCACCTCCCCAGCCCCCAGACATCCATAAAACATGAAACCCCCTCGTGTAAACAATTAAAACCATACTTTTCTCCTCCAAAATAACTTCTCCTTTCAAAGGACATTTTCAGCCTCAGTCCCTATCCACAAGCAGGGCCATGATGTTGATTTTTAATCCTTCCCAGCATGAAGTCCCGTGTCCCCAGAGGGTAAACAGCCACACCTCGTCCTGCGGAGGCAGCGGAAAGCAACTGCTTGTGTTCGGAGCTGGGGCTGTGCAGGAGCAGCTGCTCCGAGGGGATGAGGGGACTTAGCCTGTGGAACTTCTGGCTACTGGAGAAAAAAGAGGGGAGATACCAGGGAGGCATTTCCATCTTAGGTTAGGGATTTTAGCAGCAGACGCAATAATGCTGTTGGAGTGAAAACAGTGGAAAATAACTCACCAAGTGACGGCCAGGGTTTTTTCCCTTACAGTGAGACCACATTTCCCCCAAGTAACACAAACAGTAGTAACATTGGGCCCTGTGATAAAATAGTCAAACACGTCAGTGTGACTCAAGACCCACCAGCCAAGGAAATTTCAGGAGGCTCAGGGCGAGAGGGAGCGCTGTGCGGAGAGCCATGGGTGAACACCAAGCTGAATCCTGCTCCCATGTCATGGGGCAGAGCAAGAGCAGCTCGGGGATGTCACAACCCTCGGCATGGCAGGAGCAAAGCCATGGCTCTCAAGCCACAGACCAGGACTTGCCATCATCGCCACGAGCTTCAGGAAAATGGAGGAAAACCTTGGACACAACTGCTGGACTGTATTCACTGGAGCTGCTGCTCTCATAGCTAAGAGTCAAAAATACTGAGTGGTGTAAAAACCCACAGAGGTTTCAGTCCACGGATTTAGGCACTTGGTGCCTGCTTAGATACCAAGCTGCCACAAAATTCAGCAGGACACAGACAGCTAAACATAGCTGCAAAGCAGGGCTAGAGGCACTGTATCCCTTCTTATATTAACTTTAACAACATATGATTTTCAATCTCATTTAATAAAAGCTGTGTAAATCCCTCTGTGTATTTTTTCCATTCCTTTCAGACCTAACCTGAGCTTCCTGCTAAGTTAAGGCAAACTACTGTAAGCAAAGTTTCAATCCATTATAAGCTGGCCTACACAGCATCCCCATTCATCAGCTGAGCTGAAGCTTAAACCAGCCCAACTTTGAAACACCTCTAAATAAATGCTTCTTCTCCATAGTGTAAAGTCTGAATATGGGTTTTATCCTCCCAGGAAGGTGGTGATGAGAAAAAGAAACAGACTTGAGTCTGTAAAAGCTCACATCATAAACATGCTCGAAGCTGTTTGATGTACAGCACCTCAGGCCATACCACTAGCAGCTCTTTAGGCCATCAGTAGAGGTTTATCTCAGATATGGTATCTTGGAGTTTAACTTTAGATCATCAATAATGATTAGAAATAGAAATAGAAAGCCCATTTAACCTTTAAAGCTGTTATAAGGGAAAATGTGATGCAATGCTTTCTGGCTTTTGGTACTGATTTATTTTGTGAATTTGGTCAAATAATTTGATTTTTCCTGTGTAAATTTTGCATACAATACAATGGAGGTTTCAAAACTTCATATTAGCCAAGTGACAAAAGTTAGTAGTACAGTTTAGAAAATACTATGAAATCTTTTGTTGGAAAATGTTGCAAAGTTGGAAAGATTAAAGGTAAAACCCAAGAGACGTTTCTTATAACCTGTTCCATGGATGAAGACACAGAAAAAGTGGAAGTCAGACAGAGCAAAGAGAACTTGACTTGAAATAAACTTTCATATACGATCCAAATTTCTGAGATAAAAAAGATGCATACAAAGTCAGCCTGAATTATCACCTTAAGTTGTCTTCATCAGCTTGAGAAAGCAGCAGCAGAATTGCTTTAAACCAAACCTCCAGCGCATCTGCAGCACAGGCTGGTGAGAGCAGGAGCTGGCCCAGCTGAGCACCAGGCGCCGGCTCCAGCCTCACCGCGGCTGGAATGGCTTCCTCCATGGGCAAGCAGACTGTCCAAAAAACAGCTCCAAACCAGTCTGGCCCACCTACACGGGCCAGGCCAAACGAGGAACTGGTTGGGTTTGGACTACCCTTAAACCCAGCTTCCTATCTAATTTTGGAATCTAATACAGTGGCTCCCAATTCGGCTCTGGTGCTGCTTAGATCCTCCCTGCGCTCCTCTTCACCCATAAAAAAGAAAACAACACGGGTTGGCTTTTAGCAGGAATCAAAATGAAAACAAAAACAAACAAAAAATCCCTTTAGAGGGAGATATTTGAGAGAGGAAGAAAGGGGAAAGAGAGGTGCCTTTTTCCCATTGCCAGGATTCCTCTGTGGCTCCTCCAGCCATGCCAGCATCCACATCACAGTTCCCGGGGACTTCCTCTGAGCAGCTTCTGTGAGATGCCTCTTCCAATGAGCCATTTCATCTTGGTCTTATGTTGCGGAGATTTCGGGTCAGCAGCCCTCCTGGTGTTTTGGAGGCACTTGCTTCCCTTCCTATTTGGCCAGCCAGTCAGCTTTGCAGAAGGTCTGTTTTTCAGTGCTCAGTCCCTAGACCGGATCCCAGGCCTTGCAATTTGCACCCTTGAGGATATCTAAATGTTCATGATCTTTCTCACAGAGGTCTCTATACTTTCCCTCTGTCAAGGCTGACAAACCCTATCCAGCTCTAGTCTTTTAACTGCACTCAAATTAGCTATTTCAACTTTAATTAATATTTTTGGCTGGGATTCCTTCTTTGGGACATAGTTTTATTTTTGTTTTCAGTGGCTGCAACACACATAACTAGTTGGCTCCACTCAGCAGGAACGATCTGCAGATGTTTGATCCTATTTCTCCACAGAGGGGCACAGATCATATGATCTCATGAGGTCCCTCTCAGTGCTATAAAACTGTGACAGTACAGACCTATAGGAAATAAAATAATTGATGCAGCAACTCCTCTGGGGTAATTCCCACCTCCCTAAGGGAAAGCAGATTCACAGAGCTGTGTCAACAGCTATCAAATACAGTGATCCCGATAGAAACCTCCAGCAATATATATATATTCTGGTTTTGCACTCCAGGGGAACTCAGTGATCACTTTTGGCCAAGCTGAGAAGGTGGATGGGTCCTGGACGGTCCCTTGGCCTAACCTGACCAACACCTCTTGGTCTTATTACAAGCTGTGACAAGCAGCTTTGTCCTTTCTTTCCTTCTTGTCCTGAAGCCTGGGAGGAGGTGAAGAGCCACAGAGCTATCTCAATACCCTCTTTCAAACATCATCTTTGCACATCCTTCTGAGCCACACACACTATTAACTGGACCTAGTGAGGCTGCAGCCAGTGCTACCACCTCGCTGCTTCCCTTCGTGTTACAATTCCCTCTTGTACTCCATTGTACATCTTGTAACCAGCTGTACTGTATCTAAGAATGAAAATTTTCAGGGGACAGGCTGATTTCTCTTTTTTCCTCCTCCTCTTTCACTGCATAGTCCTCAGCACAAGGGGATGAGACTTCCAAACACCACCACAATGCAAACACTATCAGCAGCCAGTGGTGATTCCAGCAGAGGTCCATTAGCTATTCCCAAATACAAATATTACTTTGATCACTGAACTGCACTGCCTGCAGGAGCCAAACTTGGATGCTCTAGCTAAAGCCAAAACCTCAACTGATGCCTTGACAAGGGGACTCATCTCTAGTTTCTGGAAATTTTTCAATCCCACGTTCAGCTTTCAACGCAACACAAAACATCATTTCAGAACAAAATTAAATATGGTGAGCTGTATTTCTACAGACATCTGTCCAATAAAAATGATGTGCCTCATAGATTTGATCCCATACCTGTGCTTCAAACTAGTTTTCCAAGTAAGCCCATTGTGCAGCCTAATTATATAAGCTTAACCAAGGTGGACCGACCTTTAGCTGCTGCCTTTATAAAATTCTGCCAATTCTAAACAGTACCAGTTTAATAGGAAAGGGCATTAAAAAGCAGTGATGCCTATGGATCAGACAGTGATAGTCCAGTTAAACATTAAAAATAACAAATAGAAACCACACATGTGGCATCACTAGCGCTTGTGTAGCGGCTTTTCATCTCAGCTAAATGAGAGAGGCTTTGTGGATATCGCTCTTAGCCTGAGCATACAACCTTTCACTGCTCACTGCCAGAGATTTGTGATGTTAAGAGATGGAAAGATTGCCGTAAGCTGCCCTATCCCTCCATTTTGCTTTCAGAATTGATCCTTGATTTAAATCCTTCAGGCTGTTGTCTCTGCTGGTGCTCCCCTTCTCTCAGCATGGCTGCTCCTCTTTCTCACAGCAGACCAAGGAGGCTTCCTCTAGCTGCCTATCCCAGCACTCCCAAATTACAAAATAACATGTTACAGCAAACACTCATGGCTATCACAGGATAAAAGGTCTAATGGCTTGTTAGAGACCTTTGGGAACAACAACTGGGAAGTTCGGAGATGACAAGGCCCGGACAGGGCTGAGTATGCAGCACATCGGCTCCTCTTCTCCTCCAAAGGCACCTTTAAACCACCACAAAATCCCCTGCATTAAGCGTATGATACCTCTTTTGCCAGAACTAAGCTTCTTCACACAGTGAGAGCATTGCCTGGTCCAAGTAATCCCAATGGATTAACACAGCTTCCACTCTCTATTTGCAGTTTTGCCTGTGGAATAATAAGGGTTCTCGAGAGCAAAGAGACTGCTCTGGCTGAGTGTCTGCTCCCCAATGGGGCCACAGCCTTAGCTCTGATATTTGCTTGTGACAGTGCAAATGCAAACTAAACCTGGGGGGTAAAGGCCCCATGACTATAGTTGTGTTTCTTAAAATGAAAGATTAAACATTTCAGGAAAAGTAAGGGAGAACATGTGTCCCACTGGCCTATTTCTGTATCTCCATCTAGGGTAGTCTGTGAGAAATTAAATTAATTTTGTTGGGATTTTACAATTGGGCAAATACAAAGGCAGAAAAAATTCTAAAGGAACTGCAGAAGCCCACAAAGTCAGTGAAAAATGCTTTCCCAGCGCATTTCTTCAGGTGGGTTGGAAAAGCAGAGTGCAACTAGTAACTCAACCAAAAATAACACCTTTTCAGTGGATACTGTAGGAGTTTGGCCGATTAGGGTAGGGGAACTTCCATGATTTGATAAATTATAGTGAACCCATAGTAAACTGAATTGACCAAAATATTTTCTCATAGTCCCCCTTCAGACTCCTTGCAAGTCAAACCAATTCTGTGCTCCGCACCAGCCAGCTCCCCGTGGCTTCTGCCACCTCCACCAGACCACCACAGTCACCTCCTGTCCTGCCCACCTCTTTGTACCTGTCACCAACACAGGAACCCACGTGAACCTCAGAAATAAAAAAGTGCTACTTTCTGGCAGACAAAGTTATAGCAAAACTGCAGCAAGTTCAAGTAAGTGGAAACTAAAGTTAGACAAATTCAGACTGGTAATGAGACCCACATTTCAAAGCGAGATTAATTAGCACCTGTAACCTAAGGTTGTGGAGGGTTTTGCTTCCCTGGAAATTTTTAAATGAAGACCAACTGAATTTTTGGGTTTGGTTTTTTTCTCAAAGGTTGCCCTCAAGTTCAAATGAGAGCTAATTTGGGAAAATCTTACACCTGGGTTCAAAGCAGATATTCACATAGGCTTCACTGTACAACAATCGATGAATGTATAGATACATGTAGAGATTTTATTATGTCAAATTATTATTCCCTGTGCCTCACAGACAGAGCTTCACCATTGCTAAAAATCCTCACACTCCACAAAAACTCCTTGGACACAGCAGCACCATCAAGCACTGCGTGGGTGAAGGTTTGGGTTCTCCCTGAGGGGCCACTCCACCACCTGCACACCGCTCCTGCGGACATGGGGAAACTGCCCCAAGCTCAGGAAGGCATCTCCTGCTTTTGATCCCTTCCCTCGCTCTCTTTTGAGTCAGTCTGAAAGCAAATATTAAGAGATTTCCAGATTAGTGTCCCCAAATACACTCCCTTTACGCATATGAAATAGTTTCTGCTCCCTTAATAACATCCTTCGTGAGCCGCATGAAGGTGCGCTCCCTCATTTTATCTCATCCATCTTCCTCCGCTGCCTACATTGTTTGCTTTTGTACAACCACAGAAAACCTGAACCGCTTGCATGGCTCTTGCCTTCCCTTTTGGTCACCAGTATCAGCCCAGTATCACCAGTATCAAAGCTCTTTGAAATCTGACAGCCAAGCTGGCAGGACACCAGGTTCTTTTCTGCTAAAACATCCATCAAGAGGGGAGGAGATTTGGTCATGTGTAAAATGGGGCCAACAACCATTACTAAACCACTTCAAAAAGGTGTTTTTGAATCTCTGCTGGGCTCTAACGCTTCCTTGCTGACCAAATTTAGTGTGGTCAAGTTCTGCGTGGCCAGAAATGAGAGGAACTTTCACTGAAAACCAAGGATGGCCTAGCTATTTCTACCAGCAGCAGTTCTTCCTCTTGAATCTTACTTTTTAGTGTAAAATTTGCAGAATTTAAATCATACATCTCCTGAAGGGCATATGATACTCCTTTACCTACCTTCTACCAAACGCAGTTGCAGTCTGAGAAGGACCAAATTCTCCTGCATTTTATGGAACCATTTCATAAATTCATATTGGCCAATTAATCAAAGCAAATTTAATGCAACAAAGACGAAAGGCCACAGAGACTTAAGGGCAAAATCATACAACCACAGAATGGTTTGGGTTGGAAAGGGCCTTTTAAAGTCATCTAGTCCAACCCTCCTGCCATGGGCAATGGCATCTTCAACTAGATCAGATTGCTCAGTTCTGTTCAACCTGGCCTTGAATGTTTCCAGGGATGGGTCATCCATGGCCTCTCTGGGCAGCCTGTGCCAGTATTTCACCATCCTCACAGTGATGATTTCTTCATGTCTGATCTGAATTAACTCCATTTCATTTTAAAGCCATTCCCCCTTGTCCTGTCACTCCATGCTCTTGTCAGAAGTCCCTCCCCAGCTGCCTTGTAGGCCCATTAGGGGAGGGGGAGTAAATAAGTGAACCTGACCACCCTGTATGCACCAGAGAGCTTCACACGTGAGATCTGTTTCCTCTCCACATCAGCACACATGTGATCCTGCCTCAGCTGCCATTGCTGGCTCCATCCTAGGTAGAAAATTAACAGCGATTCCACAAAGGGAATGGAGAAATCATCAAACGCCTTTGCAGAAGGATGAAACAAAGAGCTCGATCCCACAGCCTTCCTGTTAGGAGCTTATTGACTTTATTGGGAACACACATCTAGGTAGTGGCTCAGGATCTGGCCCTTTGGAAGTCTGGAATTGAGGGCCCAGTTGCCCCACTAACAATTAGCATTCTGTTTACAAAACCCAGCAGAGTCAGTAAGAATAATCATTACAAAACATGCTCAGACTGTGATTCCGGTTTAAGTTAATATAATTTTAATGAGTTCTTCAGAAAAAGCCTGGCACTTATGGAAAATTTCCTTAATTAATATCAGACCCTAAATTAGTAATAAAAAAAAGCCCTGAATATCATTTGGTCTCAAGCTGGAACTAAAGTATGTTTTGGCATCATTACTAACTGTTAGCAGCAAGTTCTGGAAACAGATGCAAATCTTGATATGTGTCCTAAATATAAAACACATTGCAAAAAAAGCTCAGATAAAAATATATCTATACATCCACATATATTTGAGTGTGCTATTTCCTGCCTGTATCAGCAACAAATTTATTCCATTTCAAAACATTCCACTTGTTTCTTTTCGGTATTTTTTAAATCCCTTATTTCAGGAATAAAACGCCTTCCCTCTGCCTTCATTTTTCCTGTTTATTTCCTCTCCCAACAGCCGTTTTAAGTAAATGAAAAGGGCTTAAAAGACATGCACTGTAACATTCAAACATCTGAAAATCAGCCCGCTTGTTTTACCACCTAAATATGGGCATAGGTGCCTAATTTGAGGCCACCCACGCTAAAAGAATTTGAGGTAGGGATCATGCAACGCATCTTCAGGACAATTACTCCAATGAGAGATTCAACCCAGTGGAGAGGCTGCTACTGAAAGCTCACAGACGAGTGCCAAGGTGCTGAGATTCCCAGGTGGCACCAAGTGGGCAAGAGACTAAAAATGGAAAACCTGCGGTAAACAAAATAAATAGAACCACTGAAAAATAATGAAAAAAAAAGGAAGGCAAGTTACAAGTTTAGGGAAGGAAGCAAAATGAGCGGGTTGTTTCTGAAGACCTGAGCTCCCCCAAGTTCTTTACTTTGCCTTGACTCAGTGTCACCTTGCAGTGAAAGCATTGAACACTAGCAAGGAGAAACGGAGACAGAGACAACCTTGAGTCTTTCGGCTTCCATTTAATTAAAAGAAAAAAAAAGAAGAAGACAGAGTGAAAATTGTTATAGTCACCAAGAAAAACATCCCAGCATAGCAAGCACACCAGAAACCGAGCTGGCTTCTTGGGTTTGCCAGAAGCCTGAGACAATATTGCTGAAGCGTGAACTGCTCATTCATTGCAGGGGCTGCTAACACCAAGGCCATGCTGGCAATAGCCACGGCATTAACTGTTTCTCTACTTCCCAGGGCACAAAAGAAGAAAAGAATTGTATTTTAGAGACAGCGCTAATGCCTTCTCTTATGAAAGGTCCCGCCCTGAAATGCACTTATTGCCCACAACATTTAAACAAGTTAGTAGAAATTAAGGGATGGAGAATAGCTACTTCCATGGCCATAGTTTCTACTTAGTTGCTGTAAAGTTTTCTGAGCTCCTTAGGAGAAGATAAACAACTTTTATTTCTAAAAGTTATTTCAAAGATGAAGTTTCCCTGAAAAGGAAAAATCTTTCTTACAAAAATCATGTGAGTACAAGACACTAGCAAAATCCAAGGTAATTCACACATAGGGTGAAAAACCCAAGATGACAACCAGAACAGGACCCCAAGAAAAACCAGCCCGTCACAGTCAGCTGCTTTCTCATTAATATACAAATACTAAATCCAGAGGTTCAGCTGGAGCTGCTTCCATTATATGTGGTTTTTTATTATATGATTTTTAGACTTACAAGAATGAAAATTAAATTGTGTAAAAAAACCCAGTATTGTCCCTGACTAGGGCATGGCTGGCATTGCATTTATACTCTCCAGCTGTCAGTGAGCTGGGAGAACAGGAACGTTTCTTTAATTTCAATTTGTGATGAGGGTCCAGGACGGCCCAAAATGTTGTGGTGATTTATCTACAGAGTGAGAAGAATTAATGGGAAAGTTTGGCTACACTCAAACTAGCAAATAGGGTCAGGGCACATTCTCTAGCTCTAAATCCAGTCAGGATGATCTGGCCACAGATGTAATGTTAAATCCTGACTCCATAACAGAGTGGCTGACTCTGAGCTGCCCACAGCAACAGGTTCGGAACTCTTCTCATTTCCAAACCACAGTTGGGACCTGTCTGCGACCATGTTGGCCAGCCCCGCTCAAAACCAGCCTTGCTGACAGTTTAACAGTACTGGTATTTAACAGCCCAGCCCTACCACTGTGTAATTTATTGGTGAAGATACCACTTTCTGGCCATTTTAGTTCAGAAGGATGGGTCTGCAGACTGCTTTTGTTTAGGGGCTGATCGCAGCGTCTCCCTCATCTATCCCAGCACGTCCCTAGTCAACGACATAGTAAATATAAAGACAGCAAAGTCCATCCTGCATGCTGTGAGGACTCCAGCTAGTGGGACAGCGGTGTCTGGGCGTGGTGGCACAGCCCCAGCTGACAAGTATCTAGGAAGAGTGCAAACCCCAGGGCTGGAAGAGGTTTGGTGATTTGTCCTGCTTTTTAGATTTAGTTTTAATTTTCTCATTTGTCATATAGCATCTGTCAGACACAGACAGGCTCTTCCACAGTCAGCACTGAACGAGTTTGTGATACACCTGCAGGACAGGTCCTCCAGCATCTTAGGACCTTGACCCTGCAAGTCCCTCTCGAAGGTGAAGCAAAAAGCAAGAGACTCATGTTTAGGCAGAAGGGTGAGTAGCTCCAGGAAAAGTGCAGCGGAAGACAAAGTCTCCCCACCTTCCCCTTCTCAAGATTCTCTACAAAATTAAAATCAAGCTCAAATTCTGCAACAGCAGAGAAGGTCGAGGTCAGGGTGAGGTAGGGTTAAACCAGGACTAGAGTGTAATTAGACTGTGATATGGATATGTTTATGGGACAGTTAAATTGGCTCTTAAATCACCTCAGCAAAGGCAGACTATCAGATCATACATGCCTGCACTTGAACTCACCTAGGCTCACTTCAGAGACAAAGAGGCTCTTCCCAGGCACTGCCAGGGACCAGTACGGATGACCTGCAGACTGGTCAAGTCCTGGAAATGCCACTTTGTCCCCAGTGGCTCAAAAGGGAGCTGAGAGTGAGTGTCTCAGGAACGGATGTCTGCCCTGGGGACATCTATACCCACCCCTCCTTCACCTGCCTGGGAGCAGCCCTCTTGTGACTGCAAGAACAACCTGACCTGTACTCCGTGCTCTGAACCTTCCACGTGGGGAGGACTTGCTGGATCAGGCCCAAAGTGTTATGTAAAATGGCTGTGATGTGTATATTTATATGAATCATATACATTAATTACATAATAGTCACCCATGCTCCCCATCCCACATGCACTTTGGTTATGCATAGGACACAAAGACTGAGTGCACTCACTATGAATCATGTAATAAGACTACATCCCTCAGGCAAACTCTCTCTAAAATGACCCTTTTCTTATATTCCCATGGCTTCCACTACAATATTATTTAATTAAGAATATTAATCTGCTGGGCCACCAACTTTCACTGTCTTCTGCGGAACTCTGAGCAGACAGACATTTTAATAAAATGTGGGGAATCCTGCTCTCTTTATGACTGAGTTGGAACATTAAGGTAAGACAATTTCATGGCCTCATGAGCTTGTTTTTTTGTTTGTTCTTGATATGAATGTGAAACTTCTGGACTAGGGAGATCATTGGTTCAAAAGTTGCATGAATGATGCCAGATAATCTTTTTTTTGCTTTGCTTTTCAGCTCATGCTATCGAATACTGCCCAAATACCTGGGACATATCATTGATTAGTTGTGCAACAGTGCAAACAGAGCACTGATCCCCATTTGGAGAACAGAAGATGAACACTTGCAGTTTGGCAGCCACGGGCACACACGTGCACGTGCCTGCAGCACTCATGTAAACCTGTCAGTTGTGCAAAGGAATCATTCGAGACACTGACACGACCAGTTCAGCTGCATTGCAGCAGCTGCCTGAGCAACTCCTTGGGGTTGCAGCCTGCTGCCCTTTTCCCCTCTCCCATGGGATGAGGAACTGCCTGCACTCATCACCTCCTGTCCTGCAGCCCCAAACCTCTTCTGGTGCTCAGCCTAACCCGGGGTTGAAACACAGGCAACCTCATCACCAAGAATCATGGAATCATTAAGTTTGGAAAACACCAAGTCCAACCCAGCAGCACCACGCTCAGCATTAAACCATGTCCCTAAAGGCCACATCCATGTGCCTTTTGAACGCTTCCAGGGATGGTGAGTCCACCACTGCCTTGGGCAGTCTGTTCTAATGCCTGACAACCATTTCAGTGAAGAATCTTTTCCTGATATCCAATCTAAACCCCCCTGTGATGCAACTTGAGGCCATTTCCTGTCATCTTGTTTCTTGTTACCTAGGAGCAGAGCCTGACCGCCCACCTGGCTCCATCCTCCTGTCAGGGAGTTGTAGAGAGTGAGAAGGTTCCCTCTGAGCCTCTTTTTCTCCAGGCTGAGCCTCCCCAGCTCCCTCAGCTGCTCCTCATCAGACTTGAGCTCCAGACCCTTCTCCAGCTTCATTCCCTTCTCTGGACACACTCCAACCCCTCAATGTCCTTCCTGTTGTGAGGGTCCCAAAACCGAACCCAGGACTTGAGCTGTGGCCTCACCAGTGCCCAGCACAAGGGGACAGTCACCACCCTGGCCCTGCTGCCACGCTACTGCTGATACAGGCCAGGTGCCGTTGGCCTTCTTGGCCACCTGGGCACACTGTTGGCTCATGCATCCATCCCAGGATGGGGAAGAACGCCACCACTTTGGCCACAGGATGAGTGTGTTTTTGTTCAAGGGAAAATCATTAAAAGTAGCTCTCAAGGGCTACCATTGACAATAAAATCAGGAGCTCCTCTTGCTTTATTGAATGGAATATTTTCAACATCTGGGTGAGAACAACTTTAGCAGACGTCCAGGTAGAGCCATGGAGGCTTGTGGAAAGGCTGAGTGATGTGAAATTAGGGCAGATAGGAAGTTCTGTGCCTGTAGGTGTGACAGCCAAGGCCTAAGGGGGAAGTTTTACTCACTTTCCCTCCTGCATGATGTTAAGCAACAGGCAGTAAATATGGCATTCATTAAAATGACCTTGTATACTTTTAACAGCCTCGATAATCAGGTTTCTGCCACTGTATCGGAAAGCGATGTTTTTATTCAAGGCCTTATAAAACTCTAATTTCTCCCTCATGTATTAGAGATGCCTGAAGTTTTCTAAAGATCTTAGTGTTTCTGAGCAGTCATTTTCTACTCTCTTCAAAGTTCTATTCTCTTCCTAAAGATGCATCAAATAACTGAGTAGAGATATGCATTTCTTTGAGTGTGAGGGATTAACTGTTTGCTGTATGGGGCAACTTAAAACTTGCATTTCTCTCTCTATTTAGACATAGGAGGGGTTGGATGCTGCCCTTCCTCCCTGTGGCACTGCCAGTTAAAATTTTGAGAGGAACTGTTAGGCGTGCAGCTGGGGCTGCAATGTGCTTCCTTATATCTATTTCTAAGCATCTGAGCTGGTCCTTCAGCCAGGAATGCCGCTCTCTAGATCTGAGTAGAGAATTTCTATTCTGAATTTCTACTTCTGTCAGCAAACACTGCACACAACCTCTGGCACTTATGGAAGATCAAACTCCCCTTTTCCTCTTGAATCGAACTGGAAGCAAGATCCCCACGCTGGGAAAAGGCCAGGGCATTGCGGAGGCATCGGTTGAGCCCTGGAAAGATGAAGGACAAGAAGCGCGAAGGAAACTGGCCATAGAGCACGGCAGGAGAGTTCAGCCCACGGCCACACAACGTACACAGCCAGGGCTTTTAGTCGCTCTGCCTGTGCCCACATGTCAGGCACTCACGTCTGAATACACACAGACAAGCAAGGGCTGCAGGGCAAGCATGCGGCATGCAGCTGCCAGGTCCCAGCCGAGCCTCTCCTGCAGGTATTGCCGCAGGCACGATTGCAAAAATAACCCATTCGACAGCACGGACCATCAGGAGGCTCTGACTCAAAGGGAACCTGTTTCAGGCCAAATAAAGCATTCCCTCAGCATCAAGCCGATCAAGTTTTTTGACCCAAGTCAGGGTGTTGCATGGAGAGACCGCAGGAACCTGCTCCAAAACCCTCCAGCCCTCGGCCCACATGGAGATCATTGGCATCTCTGCGAAGGTAGAGTGCACTAGGGCTGCAGAGGGGTTTGCAGCTGTTTGTTTGAGAAACAAAGCTTCCCTCCTCCAAGATGAAAGAAATCAAGGAGTCTATGCTAATCAAATCCTCCACGCCTGCTGGCTGCAGTTCAGCTTGTCAGGGATGCAGCTCAGTGGAGTGATCAGCATTTCCAGTGCTATGAGCTTGGTGGAAGGGGAAAACACGACAGCAAGAAATTCACCTGGCTGGGCGTCAAACAGGTGTATGGCAGCAGCATCCAAGATTATAATAATATCTTGCAAACATGCAAAAAATAGATGTAATAAGACTGATTCTTTGGTTTTCATTAATGAATCATAAAGGCTCTCTTTACATTAGACATGCTTTTTTGGCATACGCTGCTAATATTTCCACACTTGCAAGGTTGGAGTTTTAATACTGAGCCTCCCTCCCCTAAGGTTCCTCATTTTTGGCAAGAGGTACAAGGTGACTGTGTGCCATGACAGGCTCTGTCTTACTTTGGGGCAATCAGATTACTTTACACAGATGGTTTTATCACTGAGACCATTAGAAGTGAATTGCGCAACATATAAATGTGCATTTGTTTGGTAAAAAAAAAGTCTCAGTTCCTCAGTGCTGTCTTGTCTATGTTCCTAAATGTATTTCCTCTCTCCTGCATCATTCCGAAGCACAGTTTGTCCAATCTTCACCTTAAAGTGACTCAGCTTGTTTCTGATAGGCATCTTAAGTACATATTAACTAAGGAAACAGGCTTTCTTGAGCTACTGGATTGAAGTGCAGGAGAATGAACCTCAGCCTTAACTACTGAAGAAATAAATGCATCTGTCTGTCAGGATGCCTGACAACACACACACCACAAAAGTAAAGCACCAAAAAATAGAGAGTATCACAGTTACTTTAAAACACAGAATCACAGAATGGTTTGGGTTGGAAGCGAACTTAAGATCATCTTGTTCCAACCCCCCTGCCATGTGCAGGGAAACCTTCCACTAGACAAAATTGCTCCAAGCCCCATCCAATTTGGCCTTGAACACTTCCAGGGTTGTGGAGGCCACAGCTTTCCTGGGCAACCTGTGCCAGTACCTAATTACATGCAAGTAAACATCCTTTTGTAGGGGAAATTAAAAAAAAAATGAGAATCTGTTCAAAGAATCAGGTTCACAATTTAAAAATAATCTGATCTGAAATGGACCTAAAGTCATTCAAGAGATATATGCTCAGAGAACACAGCAAAAAAGGGATTTTGTGTCCTGCCTGCCACGCAGGAACCCCGCTACCACTGCTGAGCTTTGCTTTCCTTGCCAAGGTTTGTCTGAGGCCACGGAGGCAGCCGCTGCCAGTCCTGTTCCTCTCTGCATAATTGTTTTAGGCAAAACAGAGTCTTTACCTGAGAGGCGTCTGGGCACATCGGTAATGGCTGGAAGTCCTGTGCCTCGAGTGGAGGACAGGGGAGTTGTGGAGTGAATGGACGGTGAAGTCATCTGGCTCAAGTAGGATGGGTAAGACTGGTCATAGGACCATGGCGGGGATGACTGCGCCTGCCTGGGGTCTAGGGGGGAAATAAAACAAACAAACAAACAAACAAACAAACAAACAAAAAAAAAAAAAAAAAAAAAAAAAAAAAAAAAAAAGAGAAAGAAAATTTTTTTAAAAGGAAGGAAAATTTTAGGGTATCAACAGCCTAACTGAAAGAAGTGGGATTACTGAACATACACACATCAGTGCTACGAGGAAGGAGAATGTAATGAAACAAAGCTTTCTCCTCAACAACTCCACCCTTTCAAGTCTTGGTCTGTGCTTTTCCCTCCCCAGAACAATTTCTGTGGGAAATGAACCGGCAAGAGAGCAGAGTTTTAAAAGATCTAGAAGCTGTGCTGCAAATTCCTGGAGTGTCTCTTCCAATGTGTTATATCAAGAGTTGCCAGTCCTCAAGGATTCAGAATAGAAGCAGACAGCAAGGATGAGCCCCAGGTCTGAGCTTCGGAAGTGGACTTCATGGAATCATAGAATCATAAAGGCTGGAAAAGACCTCCAAGACCATTGAGTCCAACCATAAACCCAGCCCTGCCAGGTCCACCACTAAACCATGTCCCTAAGCTCCACAGCTACAACTTTTTGAACACTTCTGGGGATGGTGACTCCACCACTTCCCTGGGCAGCCTGTTCCAAAGCCTGAACAACCTTTCAGTGAAGAAAATTTTCATAAGATCCAATCTAAATCTCCCCTGGCACAACCTAAGGCCATTTCCTTCAGAGGTGGGTAGACTCTACAGTCAGCACTTGGCCCTCCTGTCAAGCTGTTATCCAGTTCAAATATCACACAATAGTGTTTTCAGTGCTGAAAATACTGACCAAGGAGAAAAATTTTATTAATCTGATCAGTATCCGTCAAAAAATGTCATATTTGGATGCTGGCCCAATTACCTACAGTCCCCTCAATTACAAAATATGAAACCAAATGGTTTGGGATACCTATTGGAATCTAATGATGCCTTTTAATGTATTTGCAACAGCTCACTATGGAGGAAACAATTTTACGGATAAATACAGTTTAACTTTTGCTGAAGCACTGGCAGAAGGAGACCTCATTTTACTCACTGATGTTTGGATTTATAAACCATTTGCTCTCAGTTAATATCTGGTGATAAAGATACGACTGAATACCTCATAAATTACAATTTTATTTTTTTACATCGTTGAAAACAAAGCACTTTCAAGCCAAAAGTTTGTTTTGGGCACTGCACAATAAACAGAAAACTATCTCTGAAACAGCTCAGAGAAATTGCAGCACTTCCATTCAAATCCTGCCCAGTATTTTCAGGGAAGTACATCAAGTCCATTCAGTTTTGAGAACCTGTTCTATCAGAACACTGTGCAAAAGCCCTGCTTTGCAGACAGCAATGTGACAGCCACATGGCATAAGCAAAGGCTCTTTTTCAGGAAATTCAATTTTTTTTTTTTTTTTTTTTTTTTTTAACTCCTTTCCCTGCTCTTCCACACAGCAGAACCTTGTAGTCTCAGCTATTCCTTGTTTATTATTTCTCTTCAGACACAATTTGTTTGAAGAGATGTCTGGAAAGCAGATACTTCCTTGAAGCAAAATAACTATATAGATATATATAAAAAAAACAACCTTCCAATTTAATTTTAAGAGGATTTTCCTGGAGTTTGCCATTTATATTAGAGCCGAGTAATATAAATGGTTAACATAAACTTCTCAGAAATCCAAAGGACACTTGATCATTAAATGTAATGAACTTCTTTGTTTTAACAGTTTCAAGGCCAGGGTTGTATAGATTGGCACAGGTTCAAATCTGACTGACTGCTCATTGTTACATCTGATATTGACATATTTCTCTGCCTCATTCCACTACGATAATTCACCATGCAGTCAATGGTAAATGATCTTCAACTGGGAACAGAAAGCTGAGGCTTGCTGGGAAAACAATCTTAAAATTAATGATGTGTTAGGACCACAGTCTCAAATCCAAGATCCTTCAAACTCCAAGAGCTTTTCAATCTCTGCTTCTGAATCCAAAACAGAGTCCCTTAAAGTTCTGGGTTTAGCTCCAATGCTAGGAGGAAATAATATAGCAGGTAAAGGCTGGGCAAAAAAAAATCATAGCAGAGGATGTTTTCACATAATTTTGGCCCAATAGGGTGGAAAGCTGAGGAAAGGAGCTGCTTTCTGGAGATTCATGGCATTCCCGGTAGTGCAATCCTCATGGGACAAAAAGCTTTTGAGAATCCCTGGCACTCTCATCAGTGTTAGCACCCGTGCTAGACTTGGTTTTACACTTCCTTAATCCAACAACTGTGAATGTCCGTGTGGATGCAAGAAGGATGAGTGGCAAAAAGTGGTCTTTCAAAGGCTCATGTGGTATTTCAAAACAGTATCTCATACTGCACTGTCAGAAGCAGGGTATGGGGCTGGATGGACCATCACCTGACTGCAAAATATATCATATATTCTTGCAACATCTACTTCAAATACATCAGTCTTGCCAGGGAGTAGGAAATAAAGAAGAGGAAGATCTTCAACCAAATTGAACATTAGATGATGCATCAGAGCTCAGTGACTGAGGGGAAGGTCACAGTACCTCAGGCTAGAGGGTTACTGTGATTCTTCCACACCAAGGTATGGCTGAGGTCATGATCGAGGCAGGGTGGGAAATTTTGCCCTGGGGCTGACTGGCTCGAGGTATCTTTGACCCGTTAGGAAACCGGAAAGTGAAGATACAAGTTTCCCCAGATCCCAGAGCAGATGCCCTAAAGCCAACCTTTGCTGCCTGTTGGCGGTCAAGGTTTGCATGGACATGAGAGAAGAGAGTGGTGAAATGCTGTCACCTTGCCAAGTCAAAGGTGAACTGTCAGCCCACAGGGCAAACGTCACTGCTTAGCAGTATTGCCCAATCTGCAGTGAAAAATGCCACAAGGCAGAGCCCAAAGCTGCCCCAGATAGTCCCTGAAGGTGGGCATGCAGCTCACGTGGCACCCTCTGGTCCCACCAGCACATTGTCCTTGCAATGGTGCTGGAGCAGTGACTGGCCACTGAGGCCCAACCAGACCATCTTTTCTGGTCCCACACACCACCAAAGCTCCTAGGGGAAGGAGAGTGCTGGGGGCACCACAGGGATGTGCCAGCTGCCACAACAGCGCTTCCAGAGCAGATCCACAGAGATGCTTCTGAGGGAAACACAACGATGCCCTTGGGAGGGTCACCTCCTCCTTGCTCTGGCTCAGAAGGGGTGGGATGACTATATAACACATACCATTGGGGAAGAAGCTATGAGGTGATTTGTGAGAGGTTTTCCATGGCCTCCTACACCACAGGCCAGGTTCCCTACTGGCTCCGAGGCTGGTGGGTTCCCACATGTCCGCAGGATCCCTGCTAGCCAGGGACTTTGCACCATCACCCAAAGCACCAACAGGCATGGCAAATCTTCCCAAACACAGAAAGTCCAGAACAGATGAGAAACCTTAAAGCTCTGAGGCAGAGGGAATGTGGATTCCTCCCTAAAGGAATCCCTCCAAAATGAGGAGAAACATTTAATATAAAAATAAAATTAACTGTCCAGGAGAAAGCCCCCCGCCTTCCCGTATGGCAGCCATGGGGAAGGGCTAACAGAGCATTCAACAACAGTGAAGGAGTCAGAGTGCCACTCTGAGCTGGCATTTACACTTGAAAACTTTGGAGTGATTACTAAGAGCAGTCCTCCTTTTGTAAACATTTCTGTTATGCCTGCGTGGGTGTGAGGGGAAGTGCGGCTCTCAGTGTATTCCTGCACAGCAGGGCATATCGTGGGTATGCTGAGACAGCCTGGGCACAGCTCAGCTGAAACAAATCAGCGGGGCGAGGTCTGAACTAATGCGCAAACAGCTCCATCCTGTTTGCACTTCCAGGTGAACCTCGACAAAGCAGGAAATACTGAGTATTGCATATTATTTTGTGTCTAGGTTTTGCTGTCACATTTATAAGTCACGGGAGATACGCAGGGTTCTTGACCTTTGTTGTCTCTGACTGACTATGTCAAATGGACTGTGGACAGTGATGCTTAATGGGCAATAAGTGTCTTAAAAAACTAGCCCAAGATTGGATGCGCCACATAAAACTAAAATTAGAAAAGAAAGAATGAAAAAACCCCTCTAGTGACCCAGTGTCCTGTCCCATCAGTGACACTGGCTTTCCAGTGTCACAACTTCTTCCAACAGAAATCATCAAGGATCATACAAGTTTGGGTTGAAAGGGACCTTAAAGATAATCCAGTTCCGATCCCCGTGACATGGGGAAGGACACCTTCCATGTTCTGCAGTGTCAACGGAGAAAAGGAAAAAACCTGCAAATATCCCTGTAGAACAAGTTTTTCCACTACTTTGGCATTGGATTGTGAAGCACACTGATTTTCTATAGGAAAAAAAAAACAATTCTCCTTTTTCCAAGCAGAGTTACATGACCAGAGCATGATCACAGGCTGGCAGCTCCTTGGTGTACTGTCTATAATACCCAGACATCACATGCATCACACTCTCATTTAAACCCAGCCATCAGCTCTAGCGCTGGCTGCTGCTGGTTGGATTAGTGCTCCTGCCAATAGCAAAAAACAAGCTGTCTGGAGCTATCTTTGGTAAACACTTTGAGCAAATATCCTCAGTTCTGATCTTAACAAAGCCAAGATGACTTTCTGCATGAGTAACCCAACTATTGTTGTAACACCAAGCCCCTCAGCAAAACAACAACAGCAAAATGCAACCTTTTTCTCTTCTCTGACTCTTTCTTGGGCATCTTTAAAAGCCGTGGTCTTCATCTGAATTGCCCAGTTCAATCAACAAAGTCAAATCCAGTCGGGTTACACCCTAACGTACAGAAAAGTAATTGAGACCAGATTTTGGCGTGAAGAACCTCTAAGTCCATTTCTCCTCCCACCCCTTCAAGAGTCACAAAAAAAGCAAGGAAGATAAACTGAACAAATGATGCCAGTAGGACAGTTAAGTTTTAAAAGTGGGGTAGGGGGAAATAAAGTTAAAATCAATAATAGGAGGGACACAAGTTTTATGAAATGAAAGTCCACAATGGCAACTTGCCAGCCACCCAGAGGATGCAATCAATTTGCATAAAATACAGCAGGCTGCAGATTCAGTTTGCACTGTCCCTGAAACCAGTCCCTGTCTGCCAGTGGAGATGTATCCCCTCACTACCTTCCTGTTAAGCCAGCTCTGAAGACTTTAAATCTGCTTAAAAAATGATCAGAAATGGAAGCATAACATCCCTGAAGTGCATGGAGAGGGGGAAGAGGAAAAGGGAAAAAAAAATGGTTTCATAGGACCTGCTTTTGAGGGCTGTTATTTCAGCGATGAAAGTCACAGGTTGCCTATAGATCAGCCAGTGCCACAGTGGTGATGGAGCATGAAACCTCACTTAACTCCCACTTTGCTGTCCCCACAGCCCAGGCGATGGGGTCCTCACACCGACCACATTCCTGCCATTACACCCGTGGCTTTTCCTGGCCTACAGAAGCTAATCCTCAGCAGTTACATCTTAGAAAAACAAGTTTTCCTCCTCTCATACTGGAACACTGATGCAACAGCTCAGTGTCTGAACGGGAACGTAATTGGATACATGAGCAAGTTGCATGAGCCCGTTAGGGAAAGGGGAAAAAAATAAAAAAGCAAATATACCAGTATCCAAATGTGAACGGACAGGATTCCTGATTTACAGGCAGCAAGCAGGGTTCAAATTGGATCTGCACTGCCTCAGCAAAGGCAGCTGCTTATTGGACCATTTGTTTTTTAATCACCCTTCGATGTAGCTTTTGCTGAATCCTAGTTAAAATGCCATGTTGAATAAGGGCAACTCTGTGCCTTGTCCTGCCACAGCCTGGTCCTGTGGTAGGTTAAGAACTGCTGTGATTTGTACAACCTGTACTCTGATACCCTAGGAAAATAAACACAACCTAGACAGAGAAAAGAAATATAAGAGTGAACCCCAAAGTTCTGACTTCTTTCAGACTCAGGTGTGGGTCAGCCAGGCTTTAAATAATCTGTCTGTTTAATCATGTAATAGCTATGCAAGGCCTCAAGTGGAACGAAGCAAAACGTTTACGTTCTTACCAGCAATAATACGGATTTTGTGTCTAGGAAACCAGTATTTACTGTTCAAGTTATTAGGAATTTATTAGTTTCCCTAAATAATAAGTAGGTAAAGAGCTAATGAAACCATGTTATGTCTAAAGGAATGTTTGGTTAATTCCAATAAAGGTAATAAAACATCCTGGTTTTCAGTGAAGGGACTATTCCCCTTTCAATGCATACCCAAGGCACTGCTTATGTTAAGAAGCCAGCGGCATTACGGGTATTCCGCAACAAGGAAACTGGTGATGAAGGACAGCCCAAACACCTCACTCCCTACCACCACACCAAACGGGGATGTTCAGCAATTTCCCACTCAACACCTGATCAAAGGGTGCCTCATCCATGGCATCACCTTTGTCTCTCACTGACACAGTTTGTGTAGCAAAGAGTATCCATTCATCCCACAAGAAGCATCCCAGTAGAGGGACTCTCCACAAAAAAGCATCCCAGCACCTTGGTGGAACATCAGAGCACGTTGCGCTTTACAGATTACCATCAAGGTCCTGAAGAGCACCAAAAAGCCTTGTGGGGAGCCAGTGCAAGACCCAGAGCTTGCACTCATGTAACATGCTCATGCTAATCACCTAATTAAATGGGACAGCCACCAGAGAGCAAACGGAGAGCTGGCTGTTGGGCTTTTCTAAACTGAGGAGGAGGCAAGGGTGGGGAATAACATCACAAATACTGTATCAGACCACTTATTCACTACAAACTGAGTCCTGACCACTTTGGGGGATATGAGAGCAATTTGGGATTCCAATGTATCCCATAACCTTGAGATTATCCAACAGTAAAAGCACATAATCCACGATAAATGGGAAAGCCAGCCTGCCTGCCTTGTTTCAGCTCCCTTCCCTCTGCCCGGAGAGCGCTGCATCTTCCCGCTCTTGATGAAGTCTCAGCTAGTGCTTTGAACTGCTGACTTAAATTTGCAGAGAAGGCAGGGAATGCCACACAGCTTTGTTTCCAGTCAGGCTTATTGAAAGCTCATCTGAAGTTTTCACCTCCCAGATCTGTAGATGCTGCTGCTGCCTCATAACGAGGGAGAGAAGTAGTCTATTAATCAAAGCCAGCAGAACATTTTCTACAGGAGGCATTTATGTGAAGGAGAACAGCATATGAGGTTACACTTAGTTAGGAAGAAAATTACAAGGGGATCTCAGTTCTTGTGCTTCAGGGCATAAACTGATCACCAGATGGGGTCAGGAAGAATTTCACCCTCTTTCGTTCCTAGATATAGTGTTGCACAATAGGTAAACTATGGAGGCACAAGGAAGAAGGAAAAAAGCCTCTTATAGCCTGGACTTCCCCCCTGCTTTCTTGGGAACTATGTCTACAAACACTGCCAGACAGAACACTTGGTTAGAAAAGAAATATTGTGCTTTAGTTCAGTAGCTCTTACCCAGAAAATGATATGCACAAGAGCCCTGAATTCGCATGACCAATAAATAAAACATGAAGCCTGGCAAAAAAACCCTGCTCTGGGAAGCTCGGGGGCAGCAGGTACCATGTAATGGGTACAATCAACATGTTTAATATATTATAAACATTTTACACTAGTTAAAGCTAGACTTCTAGATCTGGGAGAACTTTGCCACCTCTCATGGGAACAATTTTTTAGTTGCAATTCCTTGAGTGCTTTGAGTTCAAATTAACTCGCTTACTTCTCTTTCTTACTGCAAATTAATAAACCAGTTGAACTAAAAAAAGAAGGAAAAGAAAGAAGAAGAAAGCCACAACACTTTGTTAAAACCGCTAAGTTTCAGCTGGTATCATGTCAAAACCACTTGAAACATGAAACTAGAAATCTTCCTAGGCTGACTCAAAGACTATGTCTATACTAGGAGTGCTTTACCAGGAAAGGAATGCTGGTGTATAATGCTGGCAAAGGACTCTGCTGTGGATGCAACTGTAGCAGCAGAATTGAGTATTAAATTGGTCTAGGGAATTGAGCCAAGAGCTTTGTTGACAAACTTGCATTTAGGTGAAGCTCTCCAACAGTTCTAACAATTGGTCAGGGCTAACACTTCTTCACGTCCTGGGTATACACAAAAATGTCATCACAAATTCAGAGTCTAGAAATGCCCCAAGTTAGCTGGAAGTTGTTTTGAAACTCATTTGAAAATTTTAACCAGCTCTGACTTCAGAAAAACAACACTGGTTTATTTGGTAGGCTTCACAGTTTTGCTGCAAACTTCTGGCATTGCTGCAGTTAAACATCCTTTTTCAGTCTTCTAATCTGTGACACATGGCGGGTGCTTTATGATTTCTCTCAGCACAATGAAATCTGTCTCTCAGCATGCAATCATAAATGTTGCATACAACCCTCACGAGCAACCTTTGGAGATTTCTCCATAACCAAGTTCATTTATTGTAACCGTGGTCAGCACTGGTAGTGGAAGGAAACCACCATGTGAGAAGATTGTATTATTATTCTGATAAAAAGACCATTAAGTGCTGGCTGCTTCCCTTAACATGAGTGCAAAATAACAAGGCTGAATAAAAATGTTCATTCTATTATACACTAACATGTACTATTGCAACAAGGAGACGGCAGAGCAGCGTGGCAGTTAGAATTTCACCAGATCCCTACTCAAATGACCTGGACTGACTATTTTAGATTTATGGCAAAAAAAGATATTAAAAAAAAAAAAAAAAAAGAAAAAAAAAAAAGACATTTTCAGCATCAAGCACTATAGAAAAAATCCACTTCCCACCTAGCTTTGCTTGGAGCACATCCCCCACTCTGTAACAGCCTCTTCGACTGCAGCTGAGACACAAATATCCATAAGCAATTACTACCAATGCCTGTGCAAGTCAAACCTATGGTTCTGTCTCTTACCTGTAATCTGACTCTGTCCTTGTGGATTAAAAGGACTTGGTGCAGAGTTCAGAGAGGGCCGTGGGCTCTGGGTCGGGACCCCTACTCTCATACTGGGATGAGGAATGCGCCCTAAATCACTGAGGCGTTCAGAGAACAAACTAGGTTTAGAGTCATCAAGCTTCTGTCTGTGCCCTGGAAACAGCAAATCATAAAATAAAAGCGTTAATAACAAGATTTAGTAATTTAACACACCCCAAAAAAACCCCAAAATTGTCTCTAAGGACCTGTTATTAGATTTAATGGATTTACAGGCATCTCAGCTACCCCCAGTAACACAGAAACATTGTGGGGGGGTTGTGTTTTGGACATGGCTGTGCTGGTGAAAGCCTTATCAAGCACAAGTGTGCCCATACACGTGTAACTTGGTACAATTTGGATCAAAAAAAGCACTTATCAGGACACTCACACAAGGTCTTTCTTGTTTTGAATTTTTTTCTTTTGCTTCTTTAATTACCCAAGGTAGTTAAAGAGGCAAACTTTCTCTTCCAAAACCAAGCCTCATATGTACATAAAAGTTATCAACTGGGACAATTACTCCATGCCTGGTTTACATGTTGGGGGTTTTTGCTAAGAAAATGCAGGCTTTTCTTTCCTCCTTTTTTTTTCTTTAACTCTATCATAGTTAATCACTAGCTTTCATTCCCCTGGGAGGTTTTCCAAAAAAGTAAATAGTCCTTGTCAGTGGAGAAGAGCAGTATCCAAGGAAAACCTCCAAAGCTGCTGGCCAAGACTGGGCCCTACAAACCTTTGCAAGGTCAGCCTTCCTCAGTGCTCCTACTGCTCCACCTCAAAACAGGCGAACAGCCCCTGGACATATTTGGAACATTCATTTAGGGGCATTTTGCTGTCAAAATATAAAAGGGGAAAATGGCAAAAGCATCAGAATGCCCCCAATGGTCCCGTTCATGTCGTCATTGAGATGGTTCAAGAGCAAAGGTTTTGCGTCTGTAATGGTTGTATTTTTGCTCCCAGATTTACGTTCTTTCAAAAGGATGCTCCTTGCCTAATGGTGCCTTTGAATGTGAGGTGCTGAAGGTGTTATTTCTATCATTCAGTGCACGGAGAAATAGGCATGCATAGAGATTAAGGACAGGACTAATTTTATTTAACTTTAGCCATTCATAAATCAGGCATCTAGTCTAAACTCTTCTAATGTAGACTTCCTCTCCAGTTAATGGAAAGAAATAGCTACTTCCAGAGGGCAATTAATCTCATTTGTCTCTGACACTCGCCTTAAAATGGCATGATTCACCTCCTGAATTTGCTTTCTCTTCCTTCTCTGATCAGAGAGGGAGCACACATGACTGGTTTAATTAGACACCCTCGCCATTAGTCAATGTTAAATGGAATGAAGCTTACCCTAAGTTACAGACCAAGGTCACACAAAAAGCCTCTGGCAGAGCTCAAAGAGGGGCCCAGACCCCTTGACTGCAACCCAGAACCACATCTGCCTCCATCCCTGTACGCGGTGCTGGGGCACTGGCACAAGCAATAGCTGGGTGGGATATTTTAATGCTTTTAACAATAAGGGTTCTTGGTAGGGTTTGGGCTCAAACCCTTCCAAATAATCACCAGCGGCTTGAGATAATCCACATTGTACCTCAGCAGTGTGAACCCAGCCATCTGTCTGGAGGCTACAACAGTTCAGCTATGCAGACATGAGAAGATTGTCCCGTCAGTCTTTGGACCATAGAACCAATTCCTACACTGTTTAATTTATTTTAGAAACATAAATAAGGCCATTGAATCCTGAGACTGAACTATCAAGACTATTGAACTAGTCTTGATAGTTCAATAATAGTAATTTTTAATAGTATTTCTCACCACAGTACCGAGTACGTGCGTTCACACCATCTAATTGGTACCACAATGCCAACCTGACACACAGGCAATGCAATATCCAAACTAAATAAATCCAAATGGGATTCAGAGAAATCATAGCTCTAGATAGGAAAGGATTTAGGTTGGGAGATGAGGGGAAACTTGATGGAATTTAACTTTGGAGAAACTTCTCTAGCAATTTTAAAGAATTAATTAGTTGACCCATAATTTGGTACTTTAAAGTCTGGGTTTTCTCCCCCATAATGACTCAGTCTAAAAGCATGGGGTAGGCAGGAGCCTTCTCCTTAGGGAGAAAGGGCTGCTCCATGTTAGAGCTGACATGGGTGGCTACTCCTCTCTTCAGAAGGTATCAATCACTTTAAATGGGGAATTATTTTCGGTGGGCTTGTAAAAACTCCGTAATAGCAGCATAATTAACAGGGTCACATCCAAACTCTGGTCTTTAGCATTATAATCTCAATCTATTTAAAGTAAAACTTGTACAAAGTGGGTGCTGCTAAATCTAAAGAAATTAATTTCACATACATATGCAATCAGTGTTCTCTTGGGATTTCTCCATCTTCTTTTCCTCCACAATTTTTATGTATTTCCTTTTCCCTTTGCCAGTCATATTTTCCACTCTGTTTTTTAAAGGCATCTCCTTCCCTCCCTTTTTCTGTTCTGCTCATTCCTAATCGTGCTTTTGCAAATTGAGCAACCTGGTCTAGTGGAAGGTGACCCTGCCCATGGTGGGGGGTTGGAATGAGATGATCTTTAAGGCCCCTTTCAATGCAAACCATTCTGGGATTCTGTGACATTCAAGAGGGCTCAAAATAAACCAAACATGATCAGCCCATCTCTGGTCTTACACACAAGGGCTGAATCCACCTGGGAATGAATCCACCTCCAAACGGAGTTTTATTTAGAATTTTTGTTGAAAAAATCCTGTGCTCTGTTCACGTAGTGCCTTTTTAACTAAAGAACCACTAACAAACCTAACTAACAAATAGATTGTGCACTAAGGCGCGCAATCTAATTCAGCTGTCTTCAGATAACTCAATGAACACTTATTGCACAGGTCACAACCACTCCTGCACTAACTTGTGCCAGAAAACCCCCAGCTGTGTTTTCACCACATTCTGTTTGGTCATACATAGCTTTGTTAGAAAAAACTTTATATTTAGTTATGTGTGTTATTTTTTATAAGAAACTAGGACTGTCACAGAAAGACAAAGTTCAGCAGGATAGCAGAGCACTTTAGGATAGGCAGGGGAAAAAAAAAAATGGGAAAAAAGAGAGGATAAAAAAGGAGAAGAGGGGACAGACAGAAGAAGAAAGATTCCCACATCTGGTTGAATTGAAATGATCTATAGATGTGTGGATCTGGATGTTGCCATTTCCACACTCCCCACCCCTCAAAAAAAAAAAAAAAAAAAAAAAACCANAAAAAAAAAAAAAAGAGGAAGAGTAGGGAAAAGAGAGCTCTCTGCACATCTGGAAGACCCCAGGCATCAATGGAACTGCAAGTCCCCAGAAACCAGCAAGGGGCTGAAAGCAGGCTTGCTTTCCCCTTCTGGACATTTAAAATTTAGGGCTGTAGCATGGAGTCATGTTGTGACAAAGGGATCCACAGGAGGAGCCACAGTCCCCCAGTGAAATGTCCCAGGGAGACAAGATGACATTACAGCTTTGCACGTTATGGGCAACTCTGCTTTGATAAAGGCTGAGACGTGCTTACACGGAGAGTAAGCAGGAAATTCAACAAAACCTTTGTATTCAGGAGGTGCTCACAAAGATGTGTGGGCAACTTAAATAAATCTCCTGCCTTGATTTCTGTGCAGAAAAAAAATAAAATCCTGTTAAGTATGAAGGAGCCATGAGGTATGGGCTGAAAACACTCTAAAAAGACCTTCTGAGTAGCACATAAGCAGCAGCAATGAAATATGTGATACATGTTTAAAACTCATTCCACAAGCTGCTTTTCATCTCTCATTGATATATGTGTCTGTCGACAGAGAAATTCCTGATCCCAGGGGAGTGTGTTAAGAAAAGCTGTGTTCCTCAGTCTCAGTACTGAGGTATAATTTTATTTCAGGAAAAAAGATTAGGGTAGCAAGTGTGGATAGCTGAGGGAGAATCCATGATCTGCTGCAGCAGTGAGTGTATTAAAAAGCAATATAAAAGCTATGTGAAGAGTAGGATAAAATAGTGTTACAGCTACCTCAACGCCTGCAACACTGCATTTAGTGCCTGTTGCTCTGTTACAAAGATGAATTTGAGAATGGACTGGGCTTGGAGGGAAAAAAATGCTTATGGACACAGGCAGTATTGGATGTGAAATGTGGTCAAAAACTTTGAAGCTGACCCAGGAGTCTCTGACTAAGGATGGGACCCAGTGGCCACTGGAACAGATCAGGTCACAGGTGAGGAGATGGGAAAGAGATGAGAAAAACTGAGTTCATAGTCATAGCTAAACAAACTGCTCTGATTTGTCTGCTGGTGCAGTACAAAACAAGCTGGCTATCAGAAATCCAGTGTTCGCTCCAAAACAACAAGAAATACTCTGATCTTTCACCACTACTCAGCTGTTTCAAGCCAAACACCAATCTGAGTATTAGTTTCTGGAGATGGAAGCATTGTCATTAATCCTCTCCACTGCCAATTTTGGCCATTTTACATGAATCAAACCAGAAAACAGAACTGAGAGAGTGCCATAAGGTCAGTGAAAACTGCAGCCAGCTAGCCAGCCAGCCATTGCCTGTGCTGCTGCTTCTGCTCGCCAGCCCAGCACAGCCTCAGAACATGTTCGTGTGGCCCATGGAAGCTGATGTTCAATTATCACATCCCAGGCATGGCAGAAGATGTGAGGAGCCTTCATCTCCAGCTTAATCATTTCAGTTTAAACTAAGCAAAGGACTGTCTCCCAGATCAAAGCAAGGCAATTTCAAGTCTGCTGGATGTGGTAACTGGAAAGGGACGTGAGCTCGTCTCTCATCACTGAACTTCCACCGCTCTGCTGGAGAAGGCAAGATGTAAATCGGGTCGTGGAAGAGGCTGACTTGCAGAATGTAAATGTGGTGTTGATGCTTGAAGATTTTTACCTCCTCGGGGAGGAGGGGTGTGCGTTTTTATCTTTCAGCTTGTGGGTGTGGAACTGAAAACTAATCAGATTATGCTACACGTGGCCCTGCCAGATGCTGACACTCAGGGACTCCCTTTCTTTGTACCGTGTACACCACCCACCAGCTTTTTTGTGTGGTTTTTTTTTTTCCTGGTACCAAGGAGATCTGGTTACCAGATTTTCAGCAGATGCTTTTATCAATCTCCACTGGGTTAGTTACTTTCTTTCAGTCATCACCCAGTTCTATCTTTTTTTACTTTTGCCTTAACAAGGAGAAGTATCATGAGAGTCAGGTGTCTCCATAAAAGAGCCAGGGGAAGGTAGAAAGGTCATGGAAGTACGAGCCTGGGCTTTCACGTGCTAGAGACACATTTTCTGGGGCATCCCAAGCAGAATGGAGGGTGATGACCCATTGGGAAATACCACCATGTTTGCTCTATGCCACAGGTGTGCTCAGCACCAGATAGTGAAGTTTGGAGTCATTCCATGGAGTGACTACAGCTGGAAAAGGCAAAGAAAAATTCTTTGAACTCCAGGGCTAGTGACCTAGGATTTCTGTGTACACTTTGTAGAAGATGATTTCACACCAAAAAAAGACAAGCTACCTGTCCTCCGAATTTCATCACAAATTCTCCTCAAATTCTCTTTGGAGGCCTACCTGCATTTCACCCCATTTGGTCCCATGGATCAGGTGCAACTGGAAGGTACTGATATGGGCTTGACTGAATTCAGCTACAGGCTGATAAAGCTGAAGTCAAGGGACTCACATTTATGCCATAGTAAAGGAGTTGAGACCTGAGCCTAAGGCTTCCTAACAGCTGTTGTGCAGGGATTGAATAATGCTGAGCATTCAGCATGAAGCAAAAATATTCATTGTTCTGTTACAAATTTCAGACAATACTTTACTGCAGCAAGATGTCACTCCAAAGTAGTGTCAAACTGTGCACTGGAGGGAAAAATAAGGGAGCCATTAACCAGAAGTCCAGAAGACACATATCAGCTCTTTAAGAGGATAAAAACCTCTGAAGCAAGTCATGAGGGTCCCTCTTGTGTCCCTTGTCCTGTGACAAATTGTCATCCAGGGCTGGTTTCTCCCCACTCAGTCCTACTGAATGCACCCAATCCAAAGTTCATGGAAAAAACCCCAAAACACAAGAGCCAAACAATTTTTGCCCAGGAAAGGGGAAAGCTTGGAACCCTTCCAGTCTCTTGGGTAAAGACACAATTATGAGAAGAAAAATATAATCTACCCAAGAGACATAATTACATAATTAGGCCATAGGCTGTGCATAGGAAAGGTTCTTATAGTTCATAAAACAAGGAGCTACATAGGTGCAGTAACTGTAGTTAATTCACTCAATGGAGAAAAAAATAAAAAAAGTTTGTTTTTTAAATAGCTGAGGGCACCAGTTTGCATTAGACTGGGAGCTTATTCTCTTGCCTGTACACAGAGCCCTGTTAGTGCCAACAGGAGTCACTCAGGCGCAGGCAGAAAACAAGCCCCTGTCTCTTTTTGTTCTTAAAAAAGACACATTTTTTACCCAAAGCAGCTAAGGCCAGTGCCTGAAACTACTGCAGAGGAAAGGAAATAAAGAGAGGCAAAGGTACGCTGTGGAGGTGCTCAGTTCCTATGAAACAGATCTAATATGTATCCGTTTGCCAAAATCCTATTGAGCTCCTCCTTCCTGACCCCTGCTCTGCAGACTACTGGTATGGGTCCAAAAGGGCCAGATCCAGATCCTGGGGGAACCAGGGACATTACCATTCTCCCAGAGCTGTGACTCCAACTTGGTGTGAGCAGAGGCAGAGGCAGGTTAGAACCTCAGGGCCGAGGCCAAGCCTTGGAGCATCTCTGGTGTCGATGGCCATCTCCCCACTGATTTATTGAGAGCAAAGGAAATGTCATTTTGGTTCATCCCATGGGTAACCCCCCCTAGCATGGGACGAAAAGAGCAGGTTGAAGGGAGGAAGGGGCAGGAAGGGTGAGGAGAAATGACCCGTGGGGATGTAACCTGTGTCCCTTTGTGCCTGTGGGAATGACTCTAAAGCTTTTGAGGATAAAACGTGCTTTTTAAAATTCAGCTGGGGGCTGTGAGGAGCACGGATCCAGCTGAAAGATAGATGCAGAGGTCGGGGGTTTTCAGCAAACTTCAACAGCTGCAAAGCAGTCTCCTCCTCACACAATTTCTCTATAAAGAGAGGTGAAAAATGCCTCTTTGGAGCAGGGCTCCAGGCTGCTCGTCTAGCAGCCAAGGGACTGATGGGGGCAGGTGGCAGGGGCTGAGCTGGCCGGACACTGCACAGGGAAAAGTGTGTTAAAGCGGCAAAATCAGAAGATTTAACAAATGAGACCGAAATGGTGCTTTGAGAAAAAGGACAGGCTGAGCAGAAAACAGTTGTAGTGGGTTTGCTTTTGCACCGGTTCCTTCCTACCCTCCAATTCATCCCAGTCTCAGGACTCATGCAGCCCTCTGGTCTGACCCTGTCCTCCAGGTGAATGAGCCAGATTTCCCCTTGCTGCAGTGGTGGGGTTGTTTTTTCCTCTTTTCTTTCTGAAAAACTTTTGAATTCTGATTAGGATTTTGAAGCTTGTTCTGTGAAGTTGAGTAACACCCCGTAGGAGCATCAGCCCAAACCAGCCAGGTCAGGGAAGGAGCAGGTGGGACCCCGCCTTGCACCACGATGCTTCGCCTTCACCTTTATCCATCCTTCGTGAACATAAAGGAATCTGTGTTCACGTGTGCCAGGAAACCAGCTAAACATTGCTGGCTTGGCCACGTGGAGACATTAAAGACAACTCATATAAACAGAGACTGTCACGCAAGTCTCGGTCTCTGCCTTAGCTCCCTTTGCATGCTGGTATCTGTTACACTTTCCCCCTTCTCCTCCCCCTTTTTTCAGCAGAAGCAGGGACGAGGGAGAGCAAGGGCTGTCCCAAAAAGCTCAAGAGCTCCTCATTCTGACTTAGCATCCTCATGAACCCAGCAAAATCTTTGAGGAGTAAGCTTTTTCCCCCCCCAAAAGGTAGCTATCCTGCAAAGATCCCACCAATTTTTGCTGCTTGTTCGCTGCAGCACCAGGCAGTAAAGATCATAGAGAAGAAGGGGGCAAAGGAGGGGAGAGAAAAAAACCCTCCTTGCGCTGGCTTCCCTCCAGCTGGCAGGAGGGGATGGTTTTCTTAACGCTTGCGAAACCTGATTACTTTAAAAGAATGAGAAGCGGGGAGATGATGTAAACACAGCCATTAAACCAGACTTAAGGCGCTTAGTTTAAATCTGGTGTAGAGCTCTCGGATGCTGCGCTGCTCTCTAGACATCAATAGGTGCATTTTCATTTCTGGTTTTGTTTTACACCCCCAAAACCAGGAGCGCACGGCACGCTGAACGCTGTGGTTTCAGAGGGAATTCAGGCATGGAAGACACAACAGTTAAGCAATAATGGATGGATGTGTGTGTGTTTGCTCTCTATCTTTCAACAGATTGTTTTGCTGTGTTAGAAAACTACTGTGTTTATATCCATGCAGCAGGTTTTAAGTAGACTGTTTAAACTTGAATAAAGCGGAAGATTTCTAAAACAACCTTGCTAATACAATTCAGATGGCTAAAGAAACCTGAAAACGTGGTTAAAAAATAAAAAAAAGATGCCTTTTCAATCTACACTGGTGGGTAACATGATCTAAACCCTGAAAGAAAACAGTCTTTACAAGTTCAGCTTGAGGGATTATCTTGTGTATCAGCACCCTCTGTGGCAGAGTAGCATTTATCCACGTATCCACCCATGTTAATGCTGTTGCACAATTTACTACAGCCGTGATAGACAGATAATTGCTTTATCCACCCAAGTGTAATAAACGGAGTCTACTATGTTAATCCTTGTGTTCTTATTGTCGGCAAATGCCAAGTAAGGGAGAGACGTACACTGAAAACTCTGTTCTCTCCTTCCAAAACTGCTGGAGTTTCCTCACCCTCAGACCTGCTAAAGTGTTCTCACTGCATTCCACTCCTCTGCTTGCAGCGCCAAGTATTTTGAGTAGTATCAAGTTATTGTTATATAAAGGGCACCTACACTCAGGCTATATGGAGGCAGAAGCCAGGATGCAGCAGCCTTTAGGAAAAAAAAAAACAAAAACAAAACACCCAACCGACTACCTCAAACATCTTTTCCTGCTCAGTAAGTAAAACAGGCCAAGTATTTTCTGTTCCTGGGCATAGCACAGAAAGTAATTACCTGTCCTTCTAAAACTGGACATCTATTCAGTTTGTGTGGAGTCTGTCTGACTGTTGAAAAATGTCATTTAGCTGCTGGCCCATCAATGTTTTCCACAAAAATCTATAAAGATTTTTTATTTTGAATGTCAAAAACAGGCGTATCCTTTAAAAGGTTTACAGATTCCTGGCGGCTCCATGAGCTTAGGTTTGTGGCATCAAATTTGTAATGACAGTTTGATGGATGTCTCCCTTTCTTCCTCCTGAAAGGTATAAGGAATTGGTGGTTTCCCAATAAAAATTACGCTTAACACAATTCTTTGCTCTTATTTTTCCTCTCAAGTGAGTAAAAAAGCCTGGTGCTGCTGGCAACGAGCGGGTTATTGGGGCAACTTCCATGCTACGGGAGGGATTCAACTTTCTGTGTACTCAGAGCGCTTGCACAAGCACCTACACGATGTGCAAGCTCTGAGGAAGGACAGCCTTAAGCAGCACATAAATGCTGCAGCTGGGCTAAAAAGAAGAAACGTTGGCCTGAAGATGCTGCCAACAATCCTGCAGGTGAGTCGCAGTTTTTAACCCCTTGTTGTGCTCCACTTTTGCCTGGCAATGCCAGCAGGGGCATTTCTGACTCTGGTGAAAGCTGAGATGGATTAACCTCTGCTTTCAAGTCTTTGAGGGAAAGAAAAAGAGTATGTTTAGATTAGGTATTAGGAAGAAATTCTTTACTGTGAGAGTGGTGAGATTCTAGAAAAGGTTGCCCAGAGAAGCTGTGGCTGTGCCATCCCTGGAAGCATTCAAAACCAGCTTGGATGGTCCTTGGAGCAACCTGGGATAGTGGAAGGTGTCCCTGCCCTTAGCAGGGGGTTGGAACAAGATGGTTTTTAAGGTCCCTTTGAACCCGTTCAGCCATAAGGGACTAATGGGTGGGGGTTCAGTGTTACAAGGCTGCCCACTGACTGTCACTACTGATATTGAAATGGAAGGTGTTTTATGCATCTTCAGCCAATTAATAGCTAATACTTTCCTTAATAAGTTGGATGATGCAATAGAAAGCACGATTATAAAATCTTTAGATGACTTCAAGTCGGGTGGAGTCTTCCAGACTTGGAGAAATGGGTCAGAATTCAGAACAATCCTAGCAAGGAAGAAAAATTTGCTTGACACATCATTAGTAAGGTGACGTCCAGTAAAAGTTAAGTGCCTCTTGTTACACTTTGGAGCAAGAAGTCAAATGCACCACAACGACAAACCTATAACCAGCAGCACTGCAGAGGGAGATCTGGGGGCAGCAGGGAGTTGCAAGTTGAATGTGAGTCAATAATGGCATTCTGCTTTTTTTCAAAAAAATGAAGTAAATGCATTTCTGGGAAAGATTAATGGTCATGTTGCATACAAGACATAGGAGGTATCTATTTCAGGCTGCTCAGAAGTGGTGAGACATCAGCTGGACTGCTTTATCTGGTGTGGGACACCACCCTCTAAGAAAGATGCAGACAGATGAGAGAGAATCCAGAGAACAGCATCAGGAGTGATAACAGATTCAGAAAGCATGAGCAACATGGAAAAGTTGAAGGAAATACATTTGTTTAGTCTAGAAAAGAGACGAGCAGGAAAGGACACGATAAGAGTAAAATATTTTCTACAGAAAATGGTAATCAATTGATCTCTGTGTCAACTGAGAACAGCACAAGAAAAACCTGCCTTCAGCTATAGGTAGAGGAGATTTAAGAGATTAATGTACAGTATTAGAAAACTCCTTTTTAAGAAAAAAGAAAAAACCCACAAACCCCAGACTTGGTAAGTAAGTGGAAGGCTCAGTACTGAAGGATTTAAAAATTTGGACAGATGTCAGTGATGATCTAAGTATATCTAATACTTCCTCTGAGGAAAAATGGACTAGGTCACCTGAGGTTTCTTTTAGCCCTACTGTTCTGGGGCTGAGTGATTGTCTGTGCTTGGTGAAGTCACGTACACAATATTTTGAACATGAGTACATGCAGTCAGCAGCTCCTGCTCACTGAGGGCCTGATGCTGCAAAGAGCTCAGGGCCTCAAGCTGCTGTGAAAGGGCACAGCAAAATGTAGGCTGTATCTGCTCAGCTGTTCCTGACCACAGAGAACCCACGGAGGTGTTTGGAAATGCTGGTTTTAAACCCTCTGTGCTGAGGTTTCCTACCGAAACTTCAGAATAATTATCGTTTCTTTGCCTCACAGTGGATTGTGAGATTGATTTCATCTTTAGTGAGCAGGACTCTGAATTTCCACTAGCTTTAGAGGGAGACACAGTGAAGTAGAACTAGAATTTCACACCAAATTCTTGAGAGTATTCCTGTAACCCCCAGTGAAGGTCCAGATCCTAATCCATGATTGGTTTTGGTTATTGCTTTCTTATTTGTGTGTCTGCTGGTTACTCAAAGAGAGATGGTTCCACACAGGAACCACCATGGCCCTGGCCATCCTCTTCTATTAAAACTCCTCTCCATGCCAGTGTGAAGAACAGGAGACACCAAAATGACAAACCTATTGGGGAAAAAAAACAAACACTAAACCTGGAAAAAACGGTTTTCGACAAGCTATGTCTTCTGTGAGAGTGTAGGGAACCTGTCAACACAGTGAACTATAAAATTCTGGGATTTTCTAACAACGCAGCCTCATTATTTACATTATTTCTTCCTGGAAGTACTTAATTCATAATTATCTCTGTTGGTTTTTTTTTTTTTGGGGGGGGGAGGGATGGTGGTTTTTTGTTTTTTGTTTTTTTTGGTTTTTTTTTGTTGATAGGTTGGTTGGTTGGGGGGTTTTTGGTGTTTTTTTGTTTTGTTTTTTTTTTTTTTACAAAGCTCCATTCTGCTGTGAGCTACACAAACCTAAATCCCAGCCTTGCTGCAGAAACTCCATCCCTGCATACATTCATCTCACACCAAGCCCCTAAGCCCTAAGGATGGCTACATCTGCCCCAGACCAACTGTTTATTAGCATCATGCCCAAAAATCATGAGATGCACATTGCTGGCCAAAGTTAATCCTGTCCTTACGGTCTCTGCAGGTCACTATTTCAGTGCCTCAGCCAGGTGCTTAACCTGCTCAGTGGTGATGCCTCCTTCAAAATCCCCAGGGGGGACAGACGGGAGGGAGGGGAGGGACACAACCGCATTTGGCCGTGAAGAATGTGAGATTTTTGTGAAGGGCTCTAGCAGGGGGCTGACCCTTCTGCCGACAGTTGTTAAAGTTTGTTTAGTGATGGGGAGCCTCCCATGAACTTAAAAACAATAGGAAAACAGAGTCCTGGAGAATAAATCTCGCCCCCTGCCCCGGTTGCCTGCGCGTTTGGCTACCAGAAGGTAACAAATCCCCAGGAATGTGGGTGGTGGGGGATGCGCCTGTGAGGCGGAGCTGGAGGGTGGCCAACACAAGCAGCGGGTGATGCCATTCACAGAGCGGAGACCGGCGCGGATGAACACCGGGAACAGCCTGGGAAAGGCTGCGGCTACTGGAGGAAAGATGTGCCCTCCAACAGCTCAGGCTGCTCCTGCAGGAGCTGCGCAGGAGCTCATCCCACAGAAACCCCAAATCCCTCTTCTGCTGCTTCCAGCTGTATCAGATCAAGTAGAAAGTGGGGTGTCCTCAAAGGAGATCAGTCCAAGAAGGACCTGAGTTTTATTTATGAATTCATGAGTCGCCCTTGCCCACACAGAAGGCAAACTCAGTGGCTATTAACTTTTGGTCACCAGACAGGACACAGCGTATGAGACAAGGAAACCACTGACTTGTCACCAGGCCCCTGACCTGCACAATCCTCCCTCAAATGGATTTTTTAAAGTAGATTACAGCTCACAGGCTTTATATAGCTGTAACTACTCCAGTATTTCACTGATAAACAGGATTCCATTTGGGCATGACTGGAAAGAGACTTTAGACAAGGGTCTGGAGTGGTAGGACAAGGGGGAAGAGCCTTAAGCTCAAAGAGAGGAGATTTAGATTATATTTTAGGATGAAACTCTTCCCTGTGAGGGTGATGAGGCTCTGGCACAGGTTGCCCAAAGAAGCTGTGGCTGCCCCATCCCTGGAAGTGTCCAAGGCCAGGCTGGATAGGGCTTGGAGCAACTTGGGATAGTGGAAGGTGTCCCTGCCCACGGCACGGGGTTGGAATGAGATGACCTTTCCCTTCTAACCCAAACCAATCTGTGATTCTATGATGCTGTGAGTGCAATCCTCTGGAAAAAAAAAAAAAAAAAAAAAACGGAAAATTCAAGAAAAGAAGCTGTAAATGCCTAATTACCAAAAAACACAAGTTGTCCAAATGGGCAGCTGTGTAGCGTAGTTGATGGCTTTCAAAGATGTACGCAAGCACATACATACAGCTGTGTAGCTATATAAATACGTATCTATATTTATTATATATATGCTTCCAGCTTGGAAAGATGTTAGAACATATTGGATCATCACTGGCAGGTGTTTTGAATAATCTCTATTTTATTAATATTTTGGTGCGTCATTAAGTTTGGACGCCCACTGCGGAGCGCCAGTGGAAACCATCCTTGAAATGTAAGAGTGGCAAGGATATTTAACTCAGCTCTCCTAAACCAGGCAGAAATAACATTGAAGTACTTAAATTCTGGAAATACTCATCATCCCCGTGCTATTAATATCACCTCAATAGCTCATTCTATTTAAAGCAAGTTTCTTTCTTTGAGTTTTATTGTGCGGGTGGCAAATCCTCATTTAATTCAGAGGATAAAAATGTATGACCCTACAATGGGAAAAATTGGATTGTCTGGGGCCCAAGTCGTCTGCCAGAGCCATGAACAGAGGCTTTGCCACTCTCTTCAGTGGGAGACAGACTGGTCCTGAAGTCTTTACAGTTTGTACAGATTCAAATTTTAGTATTTGCCTTATTTTTCATGTCATATGACTCATTTCAAGGAATAATATAGCTGCCTCCACTGTAATGGTAACAGTTTTGTCTATGTAGGGCCAAAACTTGATCCCTCAGTTTTGGAATTCAGATACGAGCTCTCTAGTGTACCGTTTAGCCCCACTGTTTGCTTTTTTTACACAAAGAAAATAAGGCACACTCCAGCCATTGGCTCCATGGATTAGAGGACAACACTTACATAGGAGAGTTTCCTTCTTCTTTAAGCACAAACCTGATTTAATGCCATCAAAGAATGATGGAAAATAGAAGGCAAAGTGCTCTTCCCTTTTGTCCAAGAAAAGTAAAACAAGCAACCCTGGTGATGTTGAAGAAATTGGATATCTTCTAGTGGTGCCTTGCCTTGGTTTTTTTTTAATAAGTAAAACTCATCTGTCTTAACCAATTTAAATGAAGTAAAAAGGCAACAACAGAAAAGAGGGATGGAAAACTTTTTCCAGCTTCAACACAAACTCTGAGGAAGTCAAGGTTTAAAAAAGAAAGTGATTTTTTCACTAAAAGTCTACAGAGAGCTCAGCACCATGAAAAATGAAGAAATCTGTTTTTAAACTCTTCTCCAGGTAGGATGGATCATTCCTTGTTCTTCCACTCCAGCTTCCCACAAGGCCCATGGCATTATTCTCCTTTTGGCAGCAGAAGGGAGTTTGACTGTCAGTGTCCCCACCCTTGACCAGTTTTGAAATAAAAATAAGTTATTCCTGCCTTGACAAAAGATTCCACAAGCTAACAAATCCCCTTTCATCAAAGGACCAGCATTAGATCAGGACTGAACCCAGTTTCTAATGCCTGATGAATTTAGATGGCCAAACTGCTGCCAAGGGTTATCTGCTGTCAAGTCTAACCCCCAGCAACAGAAAGAATTTCTGACATGACACTGGTTTAAAATTACATGTCTTGTAATATAAACTCCCTTCTCCATGATACTGATATTTCATGGGATCATTTGGACAGGACATTCATCCTTAGGCTCACTCTCTCACCAGGTGTGGGGGTAATTGGTTTCTGCACATCACTCAGATTTGAGACTGAAAAGTGTTTTTTCCTGTTTTGCTTTTCTGTGATAAAGTTTCTTGATAGCATCTGAGAATGGCTGGTATTACTGCTTGCTAACATTGTGATAGTTTATTGCTTTCTTGTTCACTGGGGTATAAATCCTCACTAAAATAAACACATGCACACTATGGCTGGTGAATTTAAAGTGAAGGTCATGGCTCCTTCACTTGGCAGTTAACACAACTGTATCTCTCCCAAACTCTCCGATTTTCACACCTTGGCATTTACAGAATCACGGAATCAACTCAGCTGAAAAAGATTTTTGAGGTGATCGAGTCCAAACCATGACCTAACACCACCTTGTCAACTAGACCATGACACCGAGTGCCACATCCAGTCTTTCCTTAAACACCTCCAGGGACGGTGACTCCATCACCTCCTTGGGTAGCCCATTCCAACACCCAATCATCCTTTCTGTGAACAAATTGTTCCTAATGTCCAGCCTAAACTGCTCTTGTGCAGCTTTAGACTTTGTCCTCTTGTCCTGTGTCTGGTTGTCTGGGAGAAAAGACTGACCCCCACCTGGCTGCACCCTCCTGTCAGGGAGTCATAGAGAGCAATAAGGTCCCCCCTGAGCCTCCTTTGCTCCAGGCTGAGCCCCCGCAGCTCCTTCAGCTGCTCCTCACAGGACTTGTGCTCCAAGGTGCACTGTAATTAAAACCTGCCCTTTGCGTTTCACTTCGCATGTGCTTTAAGTGGCCTCATTTAAAGCCAGGTAACATCCTTTCCATTGGCTGTGGTTTCTGAAAGTCCCGTTGCTTAGCCCAAATTTAAGCATAACTCATTCTGATGGCGTTTCTCAGTTATGCAGGTTTGCTGTGTACACATGACGGTACATTCCTTCCATGGCTCTAATTTTGTTCCAAGGCAGCCCCAATTCTTGCTGCTTCAGAACACTGAAAGCAAGAGTACATGTGTGTGTATGCAAACAAACACACCAGCACCCTCACACATGCTAAAAATGACATTTTTGTGTCTGCTCACAAGGGAAAAGAAGGATTAATTATGCACAAACATAGCAACTTTCTCCAGTTCTGCCTAGAGATGTGAAAGAGAAGTGGTCCTGTACTCACATCTCTTCTGAGAATTCTGCCATATGGTTTTAACAGAGGTTTATTTCCTGCAGCAAGAGAGGGCTGCAGATTCTCAATCCAACCAAAATAATTATGCAGACAATTTCACTCCATTACTTGCAGTGGAACCCAAGCTGTGTGGTCCTCACATGTTTGCTGACACCTTTAAAGAGACATTAAACCATTTTTACATAAAATTCCCTTAATGGGTGGGATGTAGGATGAATTTCCTGGAAGATTAGCACCTGTCGTGTTGCATAAGGCTTGCCTCTGACTGCTGCAAGAATTCCTTCGGCTGGTAGACAGCAAAAATGTGATTGAAGCCTCCAGAATACAGCAAAGAATCAACCATATCTCCACGGAGGGAAATTTCTCCCCTTGCTGAGGTTTCCTGCATAATTTTTTTACCTCCCACATTTGACCCTGAAATAGCACAGGACATAAGTACAATTGGGTGCCCCACATCAAGTACAAGGAAATGGAAATACAGCTTTAAATTTCAGTGTTGGGTTGCGCTATGAGCACGACACAGAGATTTTTCCGAGAATGGTTTTTTCAGAGCCACCCTGGGCTGCTGATCTTTTCCCTCAACTAGCAAGATCACAGTATGAAACTTTCAATCTTTCAATCAACAGTGGGTAAAGAATCCAGGGAAAATGAAACTGCTTTAACTTGAAACAATAAAATGTGTATTAAAACATCACCGATCCAACTCTGAATGTAAACTATAGGAATAATGTAAAAACAGGGATGTTAACCAAGACACACAGTGATTAAAGGACATTTAAAAGGGAGAAGGGAGACCACCCTTAAAGCATGCAAATATCCCTTTTGGACTAAAATGCAATCTGGTTGGTCTGTTGGTTTTTTGGTGGTTTTTTTTTTTTTTTTTTTTTTTTGGGCAACTGTGTCTGATTTTAGTTACAGTAGCTCGTTTATGGAATTAGCAAACATACTACATTTCAGACAAGCAAATCCAATTAAATCAGAAGAAAGCACACACATACTTTTCGTGTGCCAATCCGTCTATGGTGTCAGAAAGACACAATTCCAGACAGCAAGGGGGGTGAAGGAAAGGGAAGAAGTTTTCCACAGGATTGCATGATTTTTCATAGTGTAAAATACTGATTGCTTCAGATCAAAAAGGCAAATGCAAAGAAAAAAATCAACCAGGGCAATGAGAACAGAGCAGAAATCAGGTACATACCAGCAGCAAACCACAGGGCATGACAGAATGGTGCAGGGGGTTGTTTTCTTGATGGTTTGCAAATCTTGGCGCAGAGGGAGGCCACTGCACGAGCACCTTCCTGTGCTGGGCACAGGAGCTCTGCAACGGTTAATGGCACACGCTGCATGTGTGTGGCCTGAGCAGCAAGGAAACCCAGCAGGAAACATGGTTCTAATCTTTTTCTAGTGGCAATTTCAACATTATGCTGCAGATAAATTATAGTAATGTAAATAGTAAAATCCATTTCTCAGTCCTTCGGCTCGGCGCCGGCAACTACCTAGGGTTTCTGCGGGCAGGACAGGCAGAGGACGCTGGGCTGCAGGGCAGAGATTTCGTGCTCAGCTCTTGATGGTGCCATATGCACGGCAGTTTCCTCTCTGCTTTCCCTCACATGTTTTATCCCTTTGTGTTGTAAGCTCTGGGGAATTTTTTACCATTTCGAGTCAGGGGAACACAGTACTGAAAATTTACATCCCAGCCATGGAGTCACAGAATGGTTCAGATTGGAGGGGACCTTAAAAATCACCTAGTTCCAGCCCCTCTGCCATGGGCAGGGACACCTTCCACTAAACCAGGTTGCTCCAAGCCTCATCCATCTGGTCTTGAACACTTCCAGGGATGGGGCAGCCACAGCTTCTCTGGTCAACCAGTGCCTCACTACCTTCTGAGTAAAGAATTTCTTCCTAACATGTAATCTACATCTCCTCTCTTTCAGTTTAAAACTGTTCTCCCTTGTCCTACTTCTATCTGCCTGAGTAAAATAATCCCTCTCCCTCTTCTTTATAACTCCCCTTTAAGTACTAGGTTGCAGTACAGTCTCCCTGGAGCCTTCTCTTCTCCAGGATGAGTAACTCATCCTGTCCTCACAGCAGAGGTGCTCCAACCCTCCATGCCCTTCTTATGGTGTGGACCCCAGAGCTGGGTGCAGTACTCCAGGCAGTGTCTCACCAGAGCAGAGCAGAGAGGCAGACTCCCATCCCTCACCTGCTGCCCACTCCTCCCCAAGACGCGGTTAGATTTCTGGGATGGGAGTGCACACTGTTGGCTCATGTCCAGCTGTTTGTCCACCAGAGTCACATGCCTTACTACAAAGCTACTTGCACCTCTGATAAAATTTAAAAAGTGTATTGACCATTATCAAACTGCCCTTACTAATACAATCAAATAAGGTTGGTTTGTTAAGCTCACAGACTTTCTAGGTCCCACATCTGAACTAAATGCTCTGACTGAGCCTTTCAACACTGCAAAGAACCACTGAAGACGTCAGCGATGGCATTGTCTTTCTGTGACACACTCAAAAAGGCTGCAAACATATTTTGATCCAAGCTGGATTTAACAATGCTCTCTCTCTCCCCCAAATCTTCTGTTTTCAAAACAAAACCGAAATTTCAGGCCAACGTTTCCTGTGGTGATCGTTGTGGTTAAACACTATTTGTCAGTTTTTCATGCTTGATAAGGTCTCTCGGCTCTGTAGCGGAAGAATTGCTGTCAACTGAGCTGTGGCAACTGGAGACAGAGGTTTCACCCAGCAGGAATGGCGAGATCCAGTTCTGCTCTGAGTTTATGGCAAAACTCCCACTTTGAGAGAAGCAAGATTTAGGCTGATACAGCTGTTCCAGCTGGCCTTTGGTTTTGTGGGGAGAAGGGCAGCAGCTTATGTTATTCGCCAAAACAGGAGGAATATGTTCGAAAGGATAAGAGCGCCGGGGTTTGGCCAGCTGCACCTACTCTTCACACTACACACCACAAATGTCTAAAGTGGATCTTGGGGGAATTACCCATCGAGGTTTCGAGGTTTCAAGGAAGGACAAAAGAAANTTTCCCCACGGGGTTTCGAGGTTTAAAGAAAGGAAAAAAAAAAAAAAAAAAAAGGAAAAAAAAAAAAGGAAAAAAAAAAGATGGGAAAAGTGCACTCGAACATTGATTCACTCCATAAATTGATTTAACTTTCAGACAGGTTAACTGAAAGTTCAAAGATGCAACCTGGTTTATCAAGATGCAGCCTCGCTTTGAAATCATTTAGCCAAAAAAGGTCCCTTCCAACAATAATCATTCTGTGACTCTATGAGATGTCACCATCTTCCTTAAAATTATTTTAGCTCTCCAAAAGCATTATTCATTAATTTTGGAGTATTATGAGTTAACGTATTTAACACATTTTCTCCCAGTCTGACATAGAGAAGTAAGACCAAACATGCACAGAAACCTGCTCAATAGGCAAGACCATGACTATCTAAAGAAATTCAGCCATCGTTAGGCAAAATACAAACACCAGTGATTTAAAAACCACCAGCAAGAATTGTTGTCCTCACCAATGAATCACATCAGGTAATCTGGGGGCTTTGCACAGAAGTCAGGAACTCATCAATCAGATCAAAACGAGCTAATCACATGAGGCAGCAGCAAAAACTCCTCCACGTAAGGTTCTACTGGCTGGCATTCACCGCCCAACATGAACATGCTGGTGAAAGTACAATGAGATCTGTGACCACAAATGATAACAGCCTTAGCTTTTTGCCATGCCCTGGAGGCAGAACTCTGGAAAATGCCAGTGTTCCCTCCATCTTTTGTGAAATGGCACAGACCGTTGGTTCCTTATCTTGATGGGGATTTCCACTCATCCTGATTCTTTAAGACGGAATCTCTGAAGCTTTTTCCCAGACCTGAACACACTGGATGCCTATTTACCTGAACACTATATGCAGGTTTGGACTTTCTTGTCCATGTCAGACTGGGAAGAAAGTGTGTTAAAGACATGGAATCATAGAGTGGTTTGTGTTGGAGGGACCTTAAAGATCATCTTGTTCCAAACCCCTGTCATGGGCAGGGACACCTTCCACTATCCCAGGTTGCTCCAAGCCCCATCCAACCTGGTCTTGGACACTTCCCGGGATCCAGGGGCAGCCACAGCTTCTCTGAGCAACCTGTGCCAGGGCCTCACCACCCTCACACGGAAGAGTTTCTTCCTACATCCCAGAATCACAGAATAATCTGAGTTGGAAGGGACCCACAAGGATCATCGAGTCCAGCTGCAGGTCCTACAAAGGACCACCTCCAAGAGTCACACCATGTGCCGAAGAATATTGTCCAAATGCTTCTGGAACTTTGTCATGAACTACATGACTCGTAGCACTCCAAAATTAATGGGTAATACTTCTGAAAAGCCAAAATCCTCTCAAGGAGGGAAAGGTGTTTATTTGCTCTGTGCTGAGGTCTACAGGAAATTATCAGCACTGAAAATGACAATTTAATGGAACATTTCATCAACTAATCTTGAAATTATGGGCCTGTTCAATATCAGTCTCTTTCCATCAGCACTGCTTAGAATTTATTAGCAGGTTCTAGAGCACTCTAGGTCGTGCTCTGTCTCATGTCTTAGAAATAACTGAACTTAAATGAATGAGATCAAAATGATCATTCAAGATATGCTGGATCCTTGGCTTTTAATGGATCAGCCAAGAGAGAAACAATTTATCAGCTAGCAGTACAAATAAATAATATTCACATATTCCTTTTCCTGCTTTTCTACATTTGATTCCTTACAAACCTAATCCATTTCTTTTTCTTCTTCTATTTTATTTTCTGGTGACTGCCCGCAGAAAAAAAAGCAACAGAGGCCAGCAACATTGCTTCTTTAATATCCTTCATTCATCTCAATTTTCTCTTCTGCCTCCCATTTACTAACCTTTCATTGCCCTAGCCATAACAGCACTAGACATTTAAATATACTTTCTCAAAAATGACAATTTTAGTAATTTTCTCTGCTTCTCTGTGAACTGTAAGCCTTTAGAGATAGGGATATGGAGACGTTAGTTACTTCTTGGCTGTACCAGGTACTCTTTGTGGTTGTACCCTGGCCAACATATGTGGAGCAGCAGGAGAGAATTCCCTGTTTCCATGTTTTTCTCTTCAATGTGAGCTTTTCCACAAAATTTGAGTGAACAGGAGGGATGCTCTGGACAGTAACACAGAGAGGAATACACCTGGCATCCCAAATTACTCCCATGTGTTCACCGTTGCTAATGAACGGCAAGGTTAGCAAATATAAGAGGCTCCATTTCAGGAATATTTATATAGGCAGCATAGAGTAGTGACAGAAAACGAAGCTATTAATTACAAAAGACAACAAAAAAGGTCATTGCAATACTGCGAGCCACAGTGAAATGGGATTTCACAGCGACTGCACTGGTACCTTGCATTTAGAAATGCATTGAGCCAAACTTTTCACAAACAACTTGATGATTTATTACTGTCTGTAATGTAGAAATGAAGCGGCCAAATACTGGCTAAAAAAAAGTTTTTCTCATTAATGTCAGGCTGCAGAATTCCAGATTAAAACAGCCTGGAGGTTTTCTGCCCTCTAATAGATCTCAATTATTTTTCCCCCATAAGGGAGAAACGACCAACAAGGTCTTGCAGAAGCAGGTTTATGGCCAGTACACTGTCAACTTTTCCAAGAAAAGCCTCTGTTTTCAGAGATTTCTGACACTGTTGTAGAGCTCACTCAGACTAAAATTTTTCTTTGCCTAACAAACCCTATAAATTTTTAAATAACATTTTAAAAAACAAATCTTGCTTAGGCACTCAGCTAATGGGAACTGACTTTTTTGGAGCTCACTTTCCATTCCCAAAGCAGAAGCCGATTTCAGCAAGATGTTTACTGGAAACCTGGTCAGTGTCCACTCTGCAGTCCCTGCTATCCATCACACAGCTCGGACACTCTGTCAGCCTGGGGAGGGTAACGGAGTCCAGCACAGTCAGGGCTGTGTTCACGTGGCCTCTCCAGGCTGCAGCTGTGCCAGCTGACGGGGTACCCACACCCTGCCTCTCACTCACTCATCTCCCACCACAGCTACTGCTGATTTGGAGCAGGACTCTGCTAAGCCAGCTCGTTTGACTGATGCTGATTAGAGGAGCACTGGGGCATGGTGTGATGCTGATGAGAAGAGCTCTGGGGAATGTCGTCCTCCACAGACAGCACAGCCGTAGCTGGAAGTGAACACCCAAGCAGCCCTCAGGTCCTCCAGCCCCTGGGATTCCTCCTGCTCAAGGATGTGCAAGACAAAGCCATGTGCCTTCACCCAGCACAGATTTATTGTCACACCAGTCTACAGCGCTCACAGTTTTCCCAGTTTACCTGGCGATCTGAAAGCGGGCCTCTAAGGCACTTATGGCAGATGCCTCCACCCTGACACCCTCTGCGTTTCCTGTTGTATTTGCAGTAGGTTCCACTGTCAGCTTCTCCCACTGGGCACAGCCGTGAGAAATCCTGAATGCAAACTCCACCTGAGCTCAGGAAGAAGCTGGCCTACCCTCAAAAACGACTCAATCCACAGGAAAAAGTTGTGAGCTTCCCCATGCACATTCATATTTATAAACAACCATGGACCACCCATATTTACATATAATAAGAACCAAACGTCATTAGGGACATGAAAAATCACTACAGGGACAGCCACCACTTGCTAGATGACCACAGAGCAGAGGAAATACCCTGAAGATTGTGCATTAAGGAACTAGAAATCCAGACTGTTCAGGGGGGTTGCAGAAAGTGCAGAAAGCCATGGTAGGGGGTTTGCAACTATATGATCTTTAAGGACACTTCCAGCCCAAACAATTCCATGAGTGGAAATTCTAAGTGGAAAACCCAAACTCACTATTTTCTCAAATCTCTTGTCTAAAGAGGGTCATAACCTGTTACGGAAGAGCAGCTTAAGGGTGTGTTGCTATAAATCCAGTGCTACAAGTTCAGATAACTCGCTCTGAGTTGAACCAACTGAATGATTTCTCATCCACACCAGAAGTCAGGAGCCAGGCCCACAGTCTGTCCTCACACTCAGAGATCATGATCCTGCTCATTGCCTATGTCCTGGAGAAGTGTTGCAAGTTCACCCTTCTCAGAGAGCAAAGCAGGCCATGGGGGATTTAAAAGCAATTTTTTAAAATCAGCTCTTGGTTGATCTATACTAAATATTATAGTCTGCAGGAATTATGGAGTTGAAGGTAACCAAATGCAAGCTATTTTCCCATATCCAGAATATCTAAGCTGTCAAGACTGGTAAAATTTAGGGTCTAAAATACCTAATGAAGTCTCTCTAAAGAAGTCTATCCCCAACCACGCTGAGAAATAAAATAATTTCTGTTTCAAATGAGACCCTCAAAACTCCCTTGTCTGTGAGGAACAGTGTTGTGGGCTGCAGAGAGAAATAACAAACTGGGTATATGCAAACAACAAACCCAGGGATTAAGGGGACACAGCAGGTAATTTTTAAAAGAGAATGTTAATATATGTCTAAAAATTGGCTTGGCAATTGCCAGTACAGGACCATACAGATACACAGCCCCTTCCCAGGATGGAATGGGTTACCAAATCCCAGTCCTGGAAGGTGAAGATCTGCACATGTACTCCCTGCTTTGGTGAATGTGCAGTGATTCTACTTATCTTAAGCCTCTTTTATTGAGGGCTAAGCTAAATCAAATCAATTTACATTTATGGGGGGCCAAGAACACCTACCAGGCAGCTGCTGTAGCTCAGCTGACATGGAAACACAGACATCCCCTGTAACTCGATCGTGCGACTAAGCCCTGACATTTTCTTGGTATGGACTCAACTGGAAGCTGAAATTAAGTGCAATTTCAGGTCTACCTTCTTGCAGAGTGAAGTGGGGCGCAGGTCTAGTGTTAACACTTCACAGTAGGGCAAATTCCATGCATACATACCAAAGCTATAATGATTCTGTAAGTTAAATATAATATAAACAGCTTTGTTTGTGTTGAAATATTTGAACATCTACAAAGACGGGAGTCTGAATAAAAGAAGCACACTACTGCACAGGAATGAAAAGATGATCATCATGGAATGGACAAAAAAACTGGTGATAGGCTGTTGCATAAGCATGCTGTACTGTTATGTACATATATGCATATGTAGGCAAATAATACAATAGAAAATGCAAAAAAATCAATAGAACACCAAAAAGAAAAACTTAAATGTTAAAAGTCTGTCTATTGAATAAGTAAGACTGTGGTTGGAAATACAACAAGAGACCTCTATACAAGTCTTCAACATTTCAACTGTCTGCAACATAAAAACAAGGAAAAAAATAGTGCTTTCATGAAAAGCCCAAATTCAAACTGCAGAGTGTGCTCCTCCCCATCAGGCAGGGTACTCATTATTATTTTACATGTGCAGCATCTAAAAAGATATAAAAATATCTCAGCGTGGTGTGCATCCTTTTAATTCTGCATATACTCAGCCTGTTGTTCCATCAAGCACTGGATCAAAGGTTTTCTTTATGTGCAGGTGTGAAAGGTGTGTACAAATGAAGGAATATCTTGCTGGCTATTCAGTCTGTAGGAGTACATGAAAGAACCCAATTATGACAACCCAGGTGATTCATTTTTACTCTCAACTAGGATTCGTGGGCCACAGAGCTGCTTCTTCCCTCTTTGAACATCCAAGACTCACAATAACTTCTGCAGGGTGTACGCGATCTGTTTAAATTTATGAATTTTTTCAGTTCAGGTGGGCAAATCGCCTTCCCCTGCAGTGTGAGGTTTGCCAAGGTCCATGCTCTCCCAGCTCCATAAGGCAATGACTTCAGGCAGATATTCTGGCCCGTAGTCTCAAGGCTGGGGTTAAACAAGCAGTTTGTTCCTCTCTTACATAAGCACCGAAAGACAATACTACATTCGAGCTCATAAAAATATTTTAATTGGTGATGATTTCCAGACAACTATGTCAAAATTAACTCAGAGTTGATGCCCACTTGCTTAAATTTCATTCATCTGGGTTCAAATTATTTGCTTAAAAGAAGAAACATTTCCTTTTAAACACACTTTGGTTTCAACCTCCAAAACCATTGCTAGAAATTAGTCCCAACCACCCAGTCAGCTGCCTCAGAAACCAAGCTCAAATCCATCACTTTAATGACATCAATAACAAATACACAACTTTAAACCCTATTGTGAACAGTGGCATACCAAGAAGCATGTGTAGCTGTCATCTCGTTAGTCACTAGAAAAACACCAACGAAACCAAAAGAGCCTAACCATGACAAATTATTCAAGAGTTTAACCTGAGACATTAATGAGTGCTAAATAGCTTGTTTTCATGCTTGCTTAAGAAGATTTGTTTAAAATCCCACCAACCTCCCCTGAATGTCGCTTGGCGAAGCCGTTCATTCTTGTCAAGCTGGTTTTCCTATTCCAGCTAAAACAGCAGGTTGCAAATGTTTGGTTAAGGATGGCTGCCTTCCCCACCCCTCAAGACACGCGCGCACCGAGGCAGCCGCACCGGCTGTGGAGCTTCCTCCCCTCGGCTGCACAAAAGAGGCTGATTCACTTCCCCAAGTCACAAAATATTTGGTCGAAAAAAGCTTGTGCACCTGAGTGCAGTCATTCAACAGTCAGGGGTATGAAACAAATGCAAAAAGAAATATCTACCCATCCAGAAGTTTCAGCTTGCCAGACTTTCTATCTTGTCTGGTTTCCACCTCTCCGGGCTTCAAAGCTCCTAAGGAGGCACTACAAGAGCCTGGTACCTGCCATTCTCTTAAAGCAGCACCAGGTATTTATCTCTGAATAAGTGCTGATTTAATGACAGGTTTGCTCCTACAAGCCACCTTTACCTCCAAAAGTGCCTTCAAGGAGTTAAAGGAATTGGGATCTGGAGCCTAAGAAAACTGCATTGTTCTGACACAGCAAAATGGAGCAGCAGTGTATGGTGAGAACTCACAGCTAACAGAAAAAGAAAAACAAAACCCATTTCTTCCCATCTATGAAATGAAAAATACATACGTAAAGATGTTTCCATTTATGAAAGGAAAGTGAAGTTTCCTGACTCATATTGTGATGTACTTTGAATGGGAATATGCCTTAAAAACACAACTTGAGTAAACAAACACCTTGATCTTCACCATGTTCTCATATTCATGTCATTCCTGGAGTAGTGTCATTATTCATATTTCACACAGAACTGAGGCCAAGAGAAAGAGGTACCCAATTTCCTCTGGTATCAGCAAGTTTGGAAGGATTTTCAAATGCACTAACGTCACAAAGACGTCAGAGACGACAGATGACAGGCCTAAAGGACTCACGTCCAAATGTGTCAGCCATTGAACCACCCTCCTACATCCCTGCCTTACTCATGTAGCCATGGAGAGCTGGTCTTCCAAAATTTCTGACATGAGATTAAAGGATAGGAAAATGGCAAAGGTTAGGACTGTTTTGTTCTTTTCAAAAAGAAATATTTATTCTAACAAAGAGCCTTTATGCTGATGGTCCAAATATGCTAACATTGCTTTTTGCTACACACAGCCTAAATCGTCATTCCAACAAGACCTGCGCAGGCTTCCAAAACAGGAGCAATCTCAAATGCACTCCAAAACAGTATATTGTGCTCCAATGTAAAACTGTTCTTCAGTCCATATGGGAAATCTCAAGCATTTGCTGAGTCTGGCTTTACATTTAATGGAATTTATGTTGGAGAAACCATTTTATTTTGACCTGTGCAATTTTTATGCCAAATTTTTTTTTTCATTTTGAATTTTGGGCCAAATTTCACTTTCCTCTTTGAAGAGATGACCAAGTAGACACAATTGTCCCATGTTGCATATGAGCCCTAAAATCTAATCTAATCTCTCCCCAAATTCATGTACTTACAAAAATGTGAAGCCTTCCCATAACTGTAAGTTGTTCTGCATACTGAACGTCAATTAAGTGAGGGATTTTGGAATTTTTTTAAGAACTCGTAAAGCTGGGAAATTTTCAGCATGGATTCTGGAACCGAAACTCTGGACACGCTAAACTAATTTAAAAATGTAAATGTAAAAAAGATATGACCCATCAGTGACAAATTAAAGGGGGAACGCGAGCGGCTTTCAGAGCACACTGCCCTCCACCTCTGAGTGCTTGCACAGCCCAACTACTCTGGGGTCAAAGTTTTCTGGCAGCATCAGACAATAAAAAACACATAAACTTACAGCACAGGGTAAAGCTACTGTGTCTGACATAACACTAGCACAGGGGCCCAGGGAGGTGACTGAACCCTGGCTCCCAGCTGCATCAATCCCTGTTTTAATCACCCTCCTGACAACACTTCTCTTTCAGCTCTCAAGCTGCTTGGCTCCCAAGGATGGGAACATCGTGAGAGTAAAAGGCATGGGGAAAAGCTTAAATGAAGTTGTAGCAGTGAGGGGAATAAAACTGCCCATGAAAGTGCCTTTTGCCCAGCACTCAAATCTGTCTCCAAATAAAATTTGTTTTGACTTAATAAAAACCCAGGCAGCAGAACATTCATCCCTGAGTCCCATTCCAGTGAATGATTAAGGAGTCAACAACGAAAACACTCCCTGCAGCCCCATTTCTGGGGACAGATTCAAATAAGAGAGCGTGTGTTTTGCAGAGGAGGGAAAGATTTCTGTGCAGGAGCACATCTCAGGTATAACTTGCAACACTGCCAACACTGTTCCAAACAGCTCCTCCAGATTTCAGACCTGTTAAAACTTTGGTCGCTAGTTTTAAATGGACCCAACACCTTGGGTCAAGCATTGGAACAGGATGCCCAGGAAAGTGGTGAGATCACCGTTCCTGGAAATGTTCAAAAAACATATGGATACGGCACTTGAGGACATGGGGGTGGGCTTGGCAGTGCTGGGTTAACCATTGGACTTTATGATCTTAGAGATCTTTTCCAATTTTAATGGTTCTGTGGTTCTTCAGCAGCTCTGAGTAATATAAAAGAGGAGAAGATAACAAGTAAGTGTTTTTCCCTGGCTGACATCAGAGTACCTGAAGCACCCTAGGAGGTGCCCCTGGGCCACCTTCACCCAGTTCATTTTTGCAAAAGGACTGGTCATTCGTCCCGGATTTTACAGGGCTCCACACTTTGCCAGGAGGTTCTTAGAAGACTGAAGGGCCTTTGTCCCCATTTCCACAATCAGTGACTCCACCTACACCTCAGCAATGAGACTGGGTCCAGATTGTGCCCACCAGAGGCTGGGATGGTGCCTGGCAGAGCCTGTGGCTGCCTCTCCCCTGAGCTGAAGGGGACTCAGGAAAGGTGCAAAGCCAGACCAGGGAGCTTTCAGGGTAGAGTTTGAGGAGGTTTTATCAATGCGTATTTCCTGTGGTTGTGGTTCCTAAACACTTGGGGGTGTTTTGCCCCAAAATACTCGTTTTCAGCAGCAGCACTGCCCTCTCACTGGCTCTCTCAGTGAGGCAAAGGGGCACTGAGGAGCAGGAGGGTTGGCAGTGAGGAGGCTCCATACCTCAGGTACGTTGAAGAGTCCCAAAATACAGCCCAAACCTCTATGGCCTCACACCCTGTGTGTGTGTGTATGTGTGTGTGTGTGTTACAGCCTGCAGTGCCTGTGCAGACTGTGCCAATTCAGTTGGAGAGTATGCACCCCAAATTACCCCTCTGGAGAGGCTGAGGGTGGGGAAGCAGAGCCGTGCCAAGCGCTGGTGCCCGGGGCCATGCTGCTTCTAACCCACAATGCCTCCAGAGGCCCTGCTGGCTGCTCTGGCCCCAGTTTCATCTTCTTCAAAGGTTGTTGCCTCCTCCAGCACGTCCCCAGTGCACAGGCAGGAGTCACGTCCTGCTCTCCAGGGCTGCTGGAGATGGCACGTCTCTCATCCCCAGTCTGTCACCATCCTGACCTGTTGACTACAGATCTGCCCACAAGGAGCCCCTGCCAGCTGCCAACTTAATTTCCTATGCAGGATTTCCACTGAAGCTCGTGGATTACTTTTCAATTCAAATTAATAACACGTTAGATTGCATATTTTAGAGTTGGAGCTGGTAGAACAGCCTATCATTCCAGTTACCCAACACTTCCCATGACAAAACCCAATTTCCAGTTGCTCCCAACTTTACTGAACTTTGACTGTTTGCGTTCCATTTTTTCTTGCATGAGTATGGAACACACTTCTTCAATTTCAACCAAAATGCTCCAACATTCCTGGAAATAAGTTAGTTCAGGGAAAACATAGCACCTCGAAAAACATTTTTGGCAATCTTTTCTTGAAGGAGCTTTTTTGTCACTCTATTTTGGAGTGAGGTTTTGAAACTTGGCTCAGCAGATTGGCTCTTTTTTCAGAACCTCCATGGAAATCCATCCAGATTTGGTAAAATTATGCAACTTTGAAAACTAAAATTTCATCAAATAAAAATTCCTTAGATTTTTATCAGTTAAAAGCTTTGTTTACAGCTTGGGAAATGTAGCTGATGGCTGACCCAGATTTATGCTTCTGCCACATGATTTTTTGTAGTGACTATAGTTAAGTTGCTTAAAACAAGGTGTTCTCAGATCATGTTCTCTGTGTGAAAAATGAGTAGGTGGGTGTATTCCATCCCACAGGATGTTGCTGTCCTGTGGATCAACCAGCTCATGCTCCTAGAGTGAAGGACTTTTTCTGTCTTTCACACACAACAGGCATGAATTAAAGCCACACTGATAACCCACTGGCACGTCCCAATTCTGAGTGCTCAGACAAGGGCTTTTCCTACTGTAATTTTTGTCTGCACCATATGCATAAAGTAAGACCCAGAGCTAGAGGTACCTGCTCTTTAATAAAAAAAATCTATTTGTTTTGTGTCAACAAGTTATTATTTATCTGTGTAAGTATCCCCTTTGTCACATACCTTAAATCTACTGGTTATTCCCTTTTACTCCAAGTCACCAGAGAAAAACAGTTCTCATTTAATTTGCATGGCATGTATGCAGTTAGTGAGGTGTTTACTTTGCATCCCACACGGAACATAAACACACTTCCCAAAAAACTTCCTTCATCTTTGTGCTGGGACTAAAGAGCAGTCACTGTTATCTGGATTTTTGAAGCACCGAGTCCTTCCTGCTCCCTCCTGTAATAAAGACTATCTCTACAAGCCAACTGCTATCAGGTTTCTCTTTTGCTGCCATCTTTCAGGAACAGCAAATACGAAGAGTGACACTAATAACACAGATCAGTAAGTCTGCACAGATGCAAAGCCCTGCCTAAATACTGAGCCAGAGTATCCTTGGTGTGCTGCAATTCTGCTGCCCTGATTCCCAGGGAAGGTGATGGCTGTGTTCACACCGCGAGCGATGAATATTGCTGTGTGAGCCTTCTCCAGGGCACTCACAGACATACCCTGCGCTCACTCTTGCACAGCAGAAGATAAAGGCTAATTAAACTGTCTGACTCTGCCGTGAAGCTGATGAGGATCACATATAAGAGCCAGACTGCTGCTGAGCTGCAGGGGACACAGCTTTTGTGAGTGGAGAGCCCATCAGCATGGGGAAAGATGTTTTAAAGCAGGTCAGACACTTCTGGACTGAGTGCATGAGAGTTTTAACCAAGCAGGCAGAGAAAAGGAAAATATAAAAGTTATAAAACCACACAGGGGTTATTTATGTCGAACGAGGAGGGGTTCACCAACACCCTAAATTGTAATACATTTCAGAGAGCAGCCCTTCAGTGTGGCCGTTGGGAAAGCAGGCAATAAAGCCCCCTTTTAAAGGGTTTAAATAACAATAAAGTATGAAGTATGAAGAAGTTCTTCAGAGCTCTGTGCTACTGCAGTTGCTGCTAAGCCAGGCAGTTTATTTAAACCCAACTCAGGCACCTGCAGAGCCCCCAGTGCCAGTCCTGTGGTCTGGGCTGCTTCATCTCCCCTCTCCCTCACCCCCACTGACACCTATAGAGGCTCAGGGTGGGATAAACACATTCTAACTCACACATACAGCTCTTTCTTGACCGCAATGGACAGGGTGTGAGTCATTGAGACACCCTATCAAGCTTTTAGGTAGCTACAGTTAAGGAGAGTCAATCCACCCAGCATCTCTGAAAATGCTACCCATATGTCCCTTTACAAAAACGATTTTCATTTGGACTGCTTAGATGATGAACTGACACACTGAATAATTTACAGTCACAGCTCTATCACTGAGCCCTCTTCTGTAGTCAACACTTCTGTCTACAGAGGTGATGATTTTACTGCAGCGCTGGTTTTATAAACTATTGTTCAAAGACATCAAAAAGGGCCAAAAGTGGGAGGGGACCCATAGCCCAGATCATCAAAGCCAGAAAGTGTCCAGGGTGAAAGAAAATATCTGTTCCACAAATCTAGAGTCTATGGTGATAAGAGACCCAAGGAATGAAACACTGAATTATTAAATGAACTTATTCTTGATTTAATGGGTATCCTAGAAATGTGAAACCAACTCTATTAATAAACTTCACGGGTCTACAGTGCTTTATAAATTCACTAGATAACTGAATTAATTGAAGCGCATTGTTGTATAAGAATCTGAGTCTGGGTCCTTGATTATATATGTACACATGCAAAAAACTCCTGAAAAGTGTTCCATGTGTAATTCCCTCTGTACTACCTACCAGTGGTTTGTGTCACGCAGCAATTCTGCATTGGATTTCCAGATCTCTATTCCTTTCCAGCTTCCATACTGCTGAGAAGCACAGGTCTGAATTTTCAAAACACCAAAAATGATTGTGAACACCATCCCTTTTCAATCTCTGGATTTCTGATCCCTTTTAATACAATCATTTAAAATTGGGCTTCTTTGCAAATCTAATCTGAGATTTAACATACAGAAACAAAAAGAGACCTGGGTCAACAACAAAGACTGCATATGCCTGCTTCTTTCCAAGAAAAGGCTGCACCAATGTGAAACTGCTGTATTTAATTGCCTACTTGTCTCATGACATCCGAAGTGATACTCTGGAATAAAATGAGTTAGATACCCTGTGTCTAGCAAATTAAAGTACAAATGCAAGAGCTGGAGTCATCCATTTCTACCTCAGCACACTTTTGTGGTGCTTCAGAGGTGATGATTTTCCTGTTGGGCTCTAAGAGAAATGAAACAAAACACCACCAAGTGCCTCTGACTGCACTGACACCGAAGACCATGTCTACTGATGCAGGAATGCAAGAATGAGAAAGTGCATGAGGATTTAAGGAAGCAGACAACTAATTGGCATTACTCACATGGATTACAGACAGGCAGGAAGCAGATTCTGCACTTGTAAGCACCCTGATTAATACCTCCTTTGGCACCCTGAATTCAAAAGAGCAGGGCTACTAAAGAAGCAGGGCATTATGAAGTGGGAGTAAAGTTCACAGAATGCAGTGGGAGAGTTTGAAGAGGGATGGAAGCATTAAATATTTATGCTGGCAATAATCAGGTAAAGGGATTTGTCTTCCCACGCTGTGGGGAAGATTACATCTCAGAACCACAGGAGAATGGGCAGCATGCTAAATTTGGATAAGGGAGGAATAATTAATATGTTCTGTTGTGAAGAAGCATTGGAACCACGGAGTATTTCCCAGTGTTAGAAAAATCTTCAAATGTGTTCCCCAATATTCTTCACCTTTAGGCAATACCTGTAAAGTGTATTGTCACCTTTGTAATACTTACGTAGCTTAAACTGCAGTGTGAGAATCTTACTCTGCCTACAGCTAAATAACCCGAGTTTTAATTTCAGTAGTTCACACAACCCAAGCTGAGTGGGGCCTGAGCAGTACCTGACTACTGAAATCCTGCAGGAGGTGATAATGATGCCTTAGTAGATAGCATCATTTTTAAGGTATGTGTACACTGCACTTATGGCAGCTGTAGAGACACTTCAAAGTCAGCTTTAAATGATTCTTTACACTGTCAGAAAAGCAGCAGCACTGTTCACAGTTCAACACCAGACAAAACCCCCACTCAAGAAGGTGAGAGAACCCCACCCAAGTGGGTTAATCCAACGCTGAGCTCCTGCTCCCTGTAGCTGCACCCTGGGCTGCCTGCCTTTCAGCTAACTCGAGTTGTCTGAGATTCACAGCAGGCTTAGTGCACTTTAGGGCTATAATATCTCCTAATCTCATCTGATTCCAGTCAGCTCAAAACCAGAGTGCCTAGTCTAGGCCAGTCATCCAGCCTCCATTTAGTATCAATGGGAAGGGATGAGAGTCCAAAGGGCGCTTCATTGCACTCTAAGACAGCCATTAACATATGAATCACTCTCTGCAAGGGCCTGTGTCTCTCCATTCACTTCAGAGGAAACCTATCCCACACATCTAATTTTTGGAGAGCTGAAAACCACCCTCAGCCCACACTGAGCCACTATTGTGCTGAGTAAGCTGGTCTACTGTAGATGAGATATGGAACAGGGGATCTGAGCAGATACAGGCACTAAGGAACCCAGTTCTTCATCTGGGAAAGGATTCTGGTGTCCCAAACATACAGCAGCATGAGATCATTACTCAGTTTCTTCCCCTGAAGTTTCAATTAAGTATGATATTCATCCTCATTTCCTCTTCTGCATTCCTTGTCTGGTTAAATCAGCATCTGTGTTTCACGTCTGGGATGACCATGTTTCAGTGGAGAATGAAGTTTACACGGAGAATAAAAATAAATTTTATAAAAACTTTAAACAGAAATTTAGGATAGACAGCAAGCAAGTGCAAGATAAGTACTTCACTTACACTATTCTGATGCAGTGTCTCCCAAATATATTCACCCCGTTCTCTACTTCCCAAACCACTTTGGAAAGTGAAGGGAGAGGTATAAGAGGTGCTACACTGAAGAGCGAGAAAGAAATGCTGATATTAGCAGCAACAAGCTCAATGCATTTCAAAAATGACAATGTCCAAGAGTCCCCTTGGGAGAAAACTGGAACAAAATGGTCTGTGGAAAGCTACTCTACTGCTTTTTTTAATACCATCTCTCTCCACAGTACCTACATGGAGTAGAGTCACAGAGACATAAAAAGTCACTGTCCCTGGAGATGTTTAAGGAAAGACTGGATGTGGCACTCAGTGCTATGGTCTGGCTGACATGGTGCTGTTTGGTCCATGGTTGGACTTTATGATCTCAGAGGTCTTTCCCAACCTAATTGACTCTGACTCTGTGAAACAGTCACCCTTTTTCCTTTCCTCCCAGTCATGCCCTATGGAGATACCAAATGAACTCACTTGCACTGTTACTTCATTTGTTTGGTTATAACCTCTTTTCCCATCTGTATATGAAATGGAGACTATAAGCCCTATTCAGGGCTCTTACTCAAAACTCTCTTATCATACAACTAAGCAACACAACTACGTAGAGGGGCCATGATTTTATTTGTATCTTGGAGGGGCGCTTTGAACAGAAACAGCAATAGCTGCAATATGAAAAAGTCACTGTGAGGGCCAAATTACATGCCAAATGTACTAGGAATAGATTTGCTTGGAAGCAACTGTTCCCTCTACAATGGGATGGAAACAATCTGTTCTGTTGACAAATACAAACCAAGACTGCATTGCTATTGATAAGGACATCGTAGAGAATGGTTTTATACTCAGACTTGAGCATTTGTTCTACATAATCTTGTCACCATAACAGTAAACACATGGTCACTCTGTCACCTCTCTGGGCAGCATCTTCCTATGCAGAGAGCCCAATGCTGTCACATAGATTGCTGAGATTTCAGAACTGCAGTGCACAAATTCAAGTCATGAGTGGACAAAGTAGGTTTCACTTTTGTCTCAGTCTACACACTACAGCTGCAGAAAAAAAGTCACAATCAGCAGAAGTTATTTTCTCTCATAGTCTGCTTCTCAGACAATGATATTTTATGCATGAGCCCCTCTCTAGCCACAATGGAAGAAACAAGAACTGACTGGTCCTTGGGATGCAGCTACACCCCAACAACCCCCAGTCACCTTTACAGCAGCATGCATCACAGAATATCAGAATCACAGAATCACAGAATCACAGGCTCACAGAATCACAGGCTCACAGAATCATAGAATCATAGAATAGTTTGGGTTGGAATGGACCTTAAAGATCATATGGTTCCAACCCCTCTGCCATGGGCAGAGAGACTTTCCACTACCCCAGGTTGCTCCAAGCCGCATCCAAGCTGGCCTTGAACACTTCCACAGATAAGGCATCCACAGCTTCTCTGGGCAACCTGTGCCTGATTACAGGTTGAGGGAACTGTAAGGAGCCGTGCTCTGTGGGTTGCACACTCATCTCAAAAGTGAACCTAAACCACTGGCATATACAATGTCTGTCACCTTTGGTGGGGAACACTTGAATCATCTCACCAGCTTCTTACAACTTCCGGGAACACTCAGGAGCTCCAGTCCCCAACTAGGAGAGTTCTGTGAAATTACATATTTGCAAAAAATAAACCAACAGCAAATGATGGTGAGTGAAACTGTGTCTTGCCTTTTATGCTGCAATAAGGACCTGGTGTTGTACCGCTGGAAATAGAAACACTGCAGCTCCTTACTTGGGACCTGGTGGCAAGGAAGTCAGGTCCCAGCCTGTAAGTGGACTGTGCTCATGCTCAAATACACTAGTGATGGTCACAGAAAAGAACCTAAACCTCATGGCATGACCCTGCTGAACATTTCTCTGGCTGTACAATCACGTTTTGTCTTGTTTCTTACAAAGGAGCATTAGAAAACATACATTAAGCTCTACAAAGTCATTTAGAGCAACTTGCGAACCCCAGACCGCCCACTTTGCCTTCCTCTGCTCCCACAGCTGCTGGGATAAATCCGGACCTAACCAAGCCAACCTCAGTAGAGATCTGTCACTCTGCAAGACACCAGAGAGAGCCACAGATTTTCTAACTTCGGTTTGGATGAAACCCCAAGACTCGCTCATCACATCTCGGGGTATTTAGCATTGACTTTAATTAAAAACCTCCCCATGCCAAACCACATGCAGATGCACACCGACGCCTTCAGCGTCTGCAGTGCATCGCCTGAAAAAGCTGCGCTGCTCCGTTCAGTCAGAGGTAGATGCATGAAGTAGGGACCTGCCTGTAAAATTTCCTCTTGTTCTGCAAAGTCTCTCTCTCTCTCTCTGCACTGCCCCAATTTACCACAGAGCAAAAAACCCACAGTCAAACAAATATATTCTTGGGAAGGAAGGGGAGCTGGCAGAGTGGTTTTTGAAGGCAGGCCAGAGACTATTCGAAACGGGGGACACACAGAGTGTTTTAACTGCTGTGATAATTCTGCATAAAGAGATGTTAAGGCTCTAGCTCCTTGCTGTAGCATGCCATGTGTCCCTGAATAAAATTACTGCCATGCAGGCTGTTAGCAGAGGAATGCGTAAACAGACAATGTATCCTTGCATCAGTTCCACAAAATGTTGCACAACACAAATGCCTCTCGATGTGTCATTTCCTGCTTGGCCACCAGCCCAGCTCCTGACAGGCAGTCAACAAAACGAAAAAAAAAAAAAAAAAAAAAAAAAAAAAAAAAAAAAAAAAAAAAAGAAAAAAAAAAAAAAAAAGAAAAAAAAAAAAAAAAAAAAAAAAAAAAAAAAAAAAGAAAAAAAAAAAAAAAAAAAAAAAAAAGAAAGAATAGGAAAAAAAGAAAAACTAAAAAAAAAAAGAAAGCCAAACTGAAAGATTTAAATCTAATCTACTCCAAAGCACATTCCACTCGCCTCAGACTTATCCCTCCACCCTCTCCGCCTTTGAAAGAAAAGAGGGAGAACTTCCTAAAAACTGTTATGGTTTTAAGTCAAGGAATCTCAAAAATCCCAATCACTTATCTGCGTTTTATAAGCCGGGTCGGCCAAACAGTTAATGTGGGGGCCGAGCAGAACCTCTGGCTGGCTCCCGCTGCCTTCCGCAGCGTGCACAGACAAAAAGGCGATGTGATGTTTGCTCATACCTTTCATCACGTGTGCACCTTGCAAGCTGCGGCAGCAGAGAAACGCTCGGGAGCTGAATGAAACAGAGCAGTTTTCTCGCCTGAAATGCTCCAGCTCAAAGCTCAGAGTTGCTTTTCCATTCACACTGATAAAGAAAGTTGGGGTTGGTGGCTTTAGATACTACCTTTGATTAGAGACAAACTGAAGTCTTTGGAAGTCAGGTAAAATGTAAAAATATATAGACTTCTCCTCCCTCCTTCCTCATGATTTCCCTCCTGACTAGGTTTGTTCCAAAAGCAGCCAGAAAGGAGGATGTGTCTCCTATTCTAAAGGTACCACTACGGAAGGGCAAATCATTATTTCTGTAGTTGTACTGAGGTAGGGCAAAGGCATTAAAGGGGGGCTTGGGTAAAGATTTTGGTGGTTTTTTTTGCTCTGTTTTTTTCTCTTTGACTTCCTTTACAGTAATCTCTGGCTATCTGTTGGTCAGTTATGACCTCATGACAACTTCTCCGGAAAACTTCTTTCAGCCCTCCCAGCTGGAAGGCAGCTCTGCTGGCTAAGATGTGAGTATGGCAGGGGTTTTATCCTGGATATGAGGAGAGAAAAATATCTGCATGATTTCCTCATGATTCCCAAAGATCTTATACAACCCCGTCTCTAGACTGCATCACTCAGAGTGCAATACACTGTCTCAATCCAGCACAGAAACTGTGCAACACAGTAGATATCCCTGGACAGTAATCTAGATAGACTGGAAGAGATTAAGTAAAATTAAATGAATCTTTTCTGAGAAAAAGACTCATCAGAAGACCTTTTCTCATATAGAAACGGGCAAGTTCTCCTAACAGAGCAACCTGACATCACTGTCTCTATTAAAATATTTTCAAATAATAACAGAGAGGCAAGGCAGCAAGCTTCTACAAGCAGACGTTTAATACGACTAAATGGCACTTACATTTAAGAACCTGACTTTCTGAAGTGCTGAGACTCCAAAACACCAACTGGAGTCCCTGCATGCCACGACTGTTCAGCACTCCTGAAGTCGGGCTCTAAATGACTGTGATGTCTGTCACGGCTCTGCTGCTGCTCCTGCTGCTGCTGGGAAACCTCGCAGCTTTCGTTTGCTTGAGTCAACTTGCCAACAGAAGGTCAGAGTGCCTTGCCTATAAACAAGCCTTACAAATTCACGATCTAAAGCATGATGTCATGTCTTAAAATGATAAGCTGGCAACAAAGTAAATGACATTTTGTAAAGATGTGCATAATTTTATGTTTACACTCCTTAGAATGAAGGTTCTAATAAGTCATCGGTTGTGTTCCTTTAAAGGGAAGTTTTATAACTGAGATGAATCACAACTGCAAAAGATCAAAGTTAGAAAACATCAATGATGCCATGGGGTACTTTTTAATCTTGTAATGAATGATGATCATGTGCTCTTATGAAGTTGCTCCAACTGCCAACGCCAGATGTGTATATTAAGAAAAAAATTGTTTGTGATGTGACAGCTCTGGTTGAGCTGCCAGAGAGAGGAAAACTAGGATAACATGCTTGAAATGTTGAAGTGAAATACAGATCCTGGCAGAGAGGGTCACTATTTGCCGATACACAATTTGTTAAGACAAACATTTTTGCTATCAGAGCCGCTCCTTGAATTCATTATTGCCCCCGATCATCTAATTTTCCTTATGCAACATAAATGCCAGATACATTCACTGAATTATTACTACCAAACTAATAAATCTACACAAGTCCAGGGACTGTACGAAGGGAGCAAAACTTCAGTGAAACTCCCACAGCTCACTGGAGCTACTCTTTCCCTACAAATTCAAGTTTAATAATGAGTCATTCCAGAGAGACATCAGAATGACTTGAAAGTATCAGATTGCAGTATTCCACCAAAACATTAAAGTTCAAATGGACATTCAAGATCAAATGTTACTTTCTTAAGAAAAAAATAAAGGGGAAAAAAAAGAGAAAAAAATGAAGAAGGACACAATAACTCCATCTAGGTTATAAGAACTCAGTTGCTGAGCATTCTTAGGCTCAGCTATTCAAAGAGACCAGCAGACAGGTATCACATACAGAGGCCTTTCAGTTCTAAAGTAAAAAATTCCAGCAGAACTTGGAGATCCTGCTAAATTCTATGAATACACACTCAATTTCAACGCAATGATCACCAAAACATCCCCGTGCCAGCAGGGTCCCTTTCTGTGCTACACAGGGTAATTAATCCACACTACTCTCCACACATCACTTTCAAACCTCTCTGCTTTTTCACCGTGGTTGTGTCCTCTGCTGAGAGATTTCCTCTTTTGCAGATGCCTCAGTACATGGAAGCAGCCTCCAGACTGGAATGGCTAAATGATATATAACTTATGCCCTGCTTTTTGCTCCATAAATGCAGCTTCCCCAGTGTCCTCCAAGTAAGTTGGAGCACCAACTGCACATGAAAATTACAAATGGGAACTGATTCACAGAGAGAAGACAGAAGAAAAATCCCCCTGCTGTGACATCAGGACTCCTCAGCTGCGAGCAGGTAGCACCACACATATCTACCTAATGGAACACATCCAGAGATACTTGTGTTTTCTTGGCTGTTCTTCAAGGTGAAACTCTACAGCCCGGGCAGTTCTTACAGGGAGCATTTCAGATCCCATCTTGGAGTAAGAGGAGGTGACTCTGCAGCGTGTATTGGCACGAGAAACACTTTACTGCATGAATTCTGTCTACATCTTTCTACTTCAGTCTTTGTGGTATTTTAAATAAAACACCATGAAAGCTCCTTGAAGGTCTCGTTTGTATGTGCAGATCAAAGGCAAAATAATTATTTGAGATGCTTCCATTATAGGGATTCTTTTAATGTGGTTATTCATCAAATAATTCTTAATCTTTAAGTGTAATTTAAATAACGCTATACTGGGCTAATCCAATCAATTTAGAAAGAGTCATTTCTAGTTAGATTAAGAAAAAACTCCAGAACTGGCTCATCAGTGATACCCATATGATGTGAGACTGGTTACCAGCTAAATGTGCTAGACAGAGAGACAGCCAGATAAATCCTGATGGATTGACCAGACCTGACTGTATCTAAAAATAAATGCTACCCATAAAACTGCTAGGAAATGACAAAACACAATTGTCATAAAAGTATAGCCATTTCAAAATAGATAAATCATGGCAAATAGATCCTTGGTGAGTTTGCATGGCTATGACATAAATGTGCTGAGTGAAAATCTGCTGGACTATGTTTAAATAAAATATACTTTCTGCGCACAAATAAGAAACAAAGACCATGCTGTTGATATACTGCTTTTTTTATCTTTCTTTGGCCCCTGGGGGTCTACGATGAGTCCACAGCTGAAAACCAACTTCAGGTATGATGAGATTAACCAGGTGCATTAATTATCTGATGGCAAAAGAATTTTAGGGCAAACAAAAAGGCACTATATTATGTATTTCTTCTCTATGCTAGGACTGATCCTGAAAGATCAGGCTCCTGTTTTGTTGTAAATGTCTTCAGCTGGAAGCTTACAGGCGTTCAGGGAACGCAGCACGTTGCAGGATTGTATCTCCTATGTCTAAATCAGATTATATATAAATACAGTGGGTTTAGTTCTCATTTACACTCGCAGATAATGTATCAAGACCTTGATGTGAATGAGAATCAGGTTTGGGATTGCCCAAATTCAGCCAAGCACTTAAGTGTGTGTTTAGTGCAAGTATGTGTGTGGTCCAATAGACTCCAAATTAAGCATGCGCTCTCATATTTTGCTGAGCAGGAACCAGTGTTTGACAAAGATATACATATTTCATTTACAGGTCTCTGTTAAACAAAATTAAGCAGGCATAAGAGCAAAAAGAAGAATATAATACTCACTTCTTGGCTCTCTTGGCCCATCCACTGTAACCTTTATAGCTCTGTGGTATGTAGCGACTTGGGGGGGATTTGTCAGGACAGTTATTGTCAAAGTAAAGCTCTTCCCTACAAAGGGAAAAAACAACAAGGAATGAGTGATTACAACATAAAAACAGTCACATGCATGTTCAGTAAAGAATCAGTTTAAAATTATTCCCTGTCGTTACCACAATCGTGAAAATTAAAAACATAACTGACCATAGGAGTTTTCCTCCTCTTCGGTTTTACTCTACGTCAAGAATACGTCCATGTGTTGACAATCTAAATGTTTCTTATTTAATAATGGGTCATCATACAATGACAGAACAAAAGTGATTCACTGCTGAGGACAAGCCAAATTCTTTGCTGCATTGAAAGTGGTGTAAATCCAAAGCAAGTCAGATAATTTAAAAATTTACTCCAGTTTCACAGCTGTGTGACAGAGAGCAGAATGTGACCACATGTTATTTACTTCACACAGTTTTATCATTTCATTTCTTTGACTTGACTACAATAAGATGAGGAAAGAATATATTTTCCTCCTGGGAGATGTTTTAACAGGGAGTCAGTGTCTCTGTCCTTCATATGCCAGGGCTAATATGATGATATCATTATTACTGGAACACGCCTTTTTCCCCTACATATATTCCATCTACGAAATGCCAAGAAAGCCCCCAACTTTCCCGTGAGGGTGAGAAATGTCTGTGTGCACGTACGTTGCTATCGTCAGTCTGCATTGTTGGGTTTGGGGTTTTTTTTTTTCACTTTTCAAAGCTCAAATTCAGGCAGAGATTGCACAAGATCATCCACAGCCCTCAGCTGAATGAAAACGTTAAAAAGAAATAAATAAAGGGAGCTGCCTGCGTCTGAGCACACATTCTCACAGGCGCTGGCCCCCGTTTGGGAGACTCACTGACAGTTGTAATCTGTTAGATATGCAACGGTTACTCATGTCAGATAGTCAAAACTGAAAACTGTTTCAAGACAGGAAAAGGTGGGCGTACAACAGTGACTCAATAAAACAGTCAGCAATCTTTGGCCTTCATGCTGCTTCTTCATGCTGCTACTTTAGCAGACACTTAAAGCTCTTTCCCCCCCACCCCCCCGCCTGGGTGTATTTGTGCATTTTTGCTGCTAGGGCTTTTCCTCTCGCTGAACTCTGAAGGCATTCAATCAAGGCACAAATCTTAAATGATATGTAACAGCGCAAACTTAATGCAGTTTTTTCAGGCCTAATATAGAACAGCTTATATATAAGGCATAATACAGAACAGAGCTTTGGCTGTCAAATCTAGTAATTGGTCTTTCTTTCTGGTCCAAGTCATATATCCCCCAAACCTGCCTGAGACATGCATCATTTATTATCAGGAGTGCAACTTCAAACTGTCTTGGCTATAATTTTCATGAACTAGAATGTGACATGGATTTTTCTTAAAGGAAATATAACTGTCATTTAGAGTAAAATGATTTTCCAGGTGAAGCTGAGCTCCAGCTGTGCCCAGCTCTCTGGGAGATGCAGGTTAGAGGGAAGGTCAGGACCCTGGCAAATAGAATTATAGAATGGTTTGGGTTGGAAGGGACCTTAAAAATCATAGTGTTCCAAACCCCTGGCCATGGGCAGAGACACCTTCCACTAGACCAGGCTGCTCCAAGCCCCATCCAACCTGGCCTTAAACACTTCCAGGGATGGAGCATCCACAGCTTCTCTGGGCAACCCCTGTCAGTGAGTCACCAGACTCAAAGGGAAGAATTTCTTTCTAATATCCAATCTAAACCTGCCCTCTGTCAGTTTAAGAGTGTAAAAATCTCAGGAGGCTGAATTCTGTTCCACTGGCATGGCTGAAGGTGGCTTTTCCCATTTTCACTGGGAAATGGCTTAATTCCTAAATCATCACAGGAGCAGAGTTAGATGTATTTAGGACGTCCAGTCTTTGTCCAGTCCTGCCCATCTGCTGTCCCAGAGGTGAACTGTGTGTCCTGCCAGTGTAGGGAGCGTGCGTGGGCAGCCTTCACACACACAGCAGCAGCAGCCCTACAGGGCCTCCACACTGCTTGTTTAGGGCTGAGAAGTGTCTGTGCCTTTTATCCCTCTCCAAAGAGGAATTCAGCCTACTGCATATAGCTCTCCAGGCTCAGGTTTAAGGCCTCCTTTGGCACCAGCTTATCAAGTCAAAAAGTTCTGACTATTAAATCGTATGCTGATGACATTCACATCATAGTAACCCATAGAAGATCAGCAGAATATCATGGGTAGCAAAGATACTGAAGGGGCTTTTCCACACACCTTTGAATGAAGAATTTAGCCTTCCATGCTATTGTTCTCCTTATACACTGAATCTCTATAAAAGTCTATAACGACAAAAAAAATTAACTCAACAATACATACTATTTGTAAGATCCTGTAAATTCATTCTGTAGAAAAGCACTGCAAGATTTTCTGCACTAAATATATCTCAACAGGATACAATGGCCAGGAAAAAAAAAATGCATTCCTTAATAAAAAGAGCTACATTTGGACCTCACCAGTGAGAATTTCTGAACTGTCACCTCTCAGCCAGCCTGAGCTGAAGAGGTAAGCAGCTAATTTGAGAAGGAAACTGGTTTTGTTCCCTAATTGGTATTTTAAAAACCAAACTGGGGATGAAGTAACACTGAGAAAGCCCCCTCACACTCCATAAACCACAGAGCCCTTCATTGTGGGGAGCTGCATGGCCCTGCCAGAGCACTCCAGAGCTTTCAAGAGATGATTTACATATTACAGGATTAAGAACGAAATAAATTTTTGAAGTCCCCTGTTTCAGTGATGCTGATGCCTTCCACAACTCTTTCACAGATATCCCTTCTCAGCTACAAAATCCTTTAATGCACTTTTTATCACCTTTCTTTATTGCCCTTAGTCATTTCAACTATCCACTTTCACAGGCTACAGACTAATTGTAGCTCTCTTTTATTAAATTCCCCAGCCAAGCAGTCATCTGGCACTATTGCTTCAGTGTGTCTAAACTGTGCATTCTTTGTTATTCACACATGTGAGTCGAGCTGACACAGAGGAGGATGAGATGGACATATGCTGAAGCACAAGGCAAACCCCAGAAAGGAGCTTGAAAGGAGACTCGGCAGCTTGTGTGTGTTGCATATTTTTTCAGTTAGATGCTAATGTGATTAAAGTATCGGGACACAACAAAATTAAGGTTATGATCCTTTGCTTATTGAAGACAGGAATTCTTTTTTCTCTGTGCTGAGGATCGGGCTTGTAAAAGTGAGCTACCGCCTGAAAACCACATACAAACAACTGCTGCATTCGCATCAAACGCTCTGGTTACTTATTCTTATGAATCCAAAAAAGGTGTTTAAGAGAAATTATGCAAACAGAAACGTGAAGCATCTGTCAGGCAAACAAAATGAATATGTATAAAAATCGAGTTCCTCCATTGAGCCATGGGAAGCAAGTAAAAACGTGGGAGAGGAGGTGAAGTGGTAAGCTGATGATTCAGACTTCACAATCAAATTTTGAGATACAGAGATCAAAGCATGAGCTGCTTAGAAAGATGTAAATCTCAAGTCAGGAACAGGTGTGGATTAGTTTCTTGCCACCAAAAAATGATTTCTTTATTACTTTATTTTTTTTTGTTCTACTTCAAGACTTGTATTTACTGATATTTGTCTACGTAAGGAGCTTTCTCACTTCTGTTTGCAACTACTGCTTTCTTTTCCTGCTATTTTAAGCAGAGTTCTAAAAATCTATCATTAATGATAACTCTTTCTCCTTCTCTCCTTCCCTCTCTCTCTCTCCCCCTCTCTGTTCTAAGTCTGGAAGACAAGTCTGGACCAATTTCTCCATCCTGCCTCTGGCAGGAGAATGCAGCATTTCAGATCCTCCACCGAGTCCCGGCTGCTTCAAAGGAAAAGCCCTACTTTCTTCCGTTAAGATCATAAGAAATATAGGGGGAGGGGGTCAGCTCTGTTTGGACATAATTACACTTCATCAAAAGAAGCTTTCTTCATCTTCCATGCGTGAAAAGTCT